>LATX02000220.1:0-346593 GCA_001466705.2 Moniliophthora roreri | reverse complement strand
CCGTGGAAAACATCTGTAATGCGACTGCCGAATTTGGCATTGCTGGTGTTTCCCACTTATTATTCGCACCCAGGGCGAATTATTGTTCGTTCCAAGGTATGCTTGCAAAAAGGACAGGAACAATTATCATTCATCAAGGCCTTACAAGATAGCGGGAACATTATAATGTGTCGGGGTTGCAAAGCTGGGGAGAATGAATAAAGTACTACATGGTATGCTGACAACTCTCAAGGTTATAGCAAGCTCTCGTACAAATGTGAGTTGAGCACACTCCACTGTGCTTTACATCTCTGTTCTGTCTCAACAGGAGAATGATCGAACTTCAGCGAGCCTCACAGCAGGAATATAGATGTTTCTTTTACGGTGAGGAACAGTATGGCCCTTCGGATGATCCGGCAGAAGAATTGTTGTACCGTGTTGGAATAGATTACTGTTCAGGAGCATCCTAAGTGACGCCGTGATCAGAGATATGAGTAGAACTCGTAAGTTATACTTTTCTGCCCAACAGTCCATCAGGCGACGTACTTGAAAGCTCTTTGTCATCTGCATGTATTCCAGATGAACACTCCTCCACCTTTCCATACATGCAACATGCTGTTCCTATCCAATAGTGGAGCAGCAAGGCTTGATCAGATGAGAATCTGTACTAGAGCCATGAAATCCCCTCTTTGTGTCTTTCTCCACTATATGCCATATTCCAGCCTTTCGTGGCATCAACGTCACAGAAAGGAGCGTAGAGGAAGAAGGCAGTTCGGAAGAGGTGTGCGATGTTGTGAGGTTGAGGCTCCACCCACAGAATGATGACATGCCATAGGAAGAGTGATGTATGTCACTTGCCGCACGCTATGTTTGATATAATACGATGCAAGCACGAATGGGCTGACTGTGAGTAGCAGGTAACACTTGTCGGTGCCACATCGAGGTCTTGATGGAATTCCAAACTTGATCCAACGATCTCGGAATACTAGGGCGGGTGATGCGAGCCCAAGTAATGGGCAATGGTCGGAGGAAGCGTATCTCTCATTTGCCACGTAATCTCTATACCTGTTACCCACTGATTCCAGTACAACATTAGACATTTGAAGATGGATAGTGCACTATGGTCTCTCAAAAACCCGGAGTTCTGGAATACTTCTCCTTCTCAAGCACAATCATACCGTTTCTAATTCATTTAACCTTCTGGTCAGTGGTCACTAGCATCGAACGCTGAATATGACCAAGTTAAAAGTAATGACAAGTTGGAGGTAAATGGAAATGATACCTGGGATTTTGGCATCAATCTGACCAGAATCCAATTTCAGCGATGAAGAAAGGGCTCTCCCAAACACGTTCAACGAAAATCAAATTTTGTGATTGAGATATGAACAAAGGCTCAACCAGACGGAGGTACTGAAGAAAGGGCAAGGGCACGTCATGCTGCAACCCCAATTATTCCGAGAATTTTTTTTCTCATGTCATCAGATCACCTCTTCCTTTCCAACTACCAACACTGGCAAGCAGTGGCTTGCCATAGGGTTACCTGGTCCCCAAACGACCCACGATACACTGCTATTTCGTACATTCATTTCATAACCTAATCCCGAGCACAGGTAGAGGAGTCCATGTAGGTTAATAATTATTATGCCCATATGCGCTGGCCCCAACAATTATTATTATCCCACTAGTTGTGTGGGCTTGAGGGGTGTTATTATCACTCCCTTCCCTGCATCCAGTTCCATTCTTGTACAATTGTTATTATGCTCTGAACACAATAAATATCATTGCTCACCTGTGCTCCTGCTTCCCATAATAGTTATTCCCTTCATGTCCAGCCTGGTAATAATCATATCCCACCTACCTGCTCAGTAGCTCCTGTCCCTCTAGAATAATATTTATTCATCTCACCACAACCAGGATAATTATCCTCCTTGACGCACTGTTGATCCTTTATTTGAAAGTTATTTCACCCATCTTGAGTGTGATAATTATCGTGTTCCGTCCCACCTGTCCATCAGCTCCCGCCAGAAAATAATATTTATTTGCCCACTGTGGGCATGATAATTATCCTCTTTGATGCACTGACGGATACTGGTGTAAAAATTTCTTCATCAGCCTTGAACGTGATAATTATTAGGTCCTGCTCACCTGCTCATCAGCTAGTAGCTAGTAGAATAATATTTATTTGACTCACCTTGCCCATGATAATAATTCTGTTCGATACTTCCTGGATTGGCTGTGCGAAATTATTCCTCCTGTGGTGAAAATGATAATTATCCTGACACCACACCCAATAAAACTTCGGCTCCTGTGAGGATGATAAGTATTCAACTCGCCGTGAACATCATAATTATCTCCTTGAAGCCCAGCGTGACCTCCCAGTTAGCAGGTGTTGAATAATAATTAATAATCCCGCCTGTCGTGAACATGATAATCAACAAGCCCTGCTCGACAGAACATCAGTTCCCATGAAGATAATAAGTATTCAACTCGCCATAAATGTAATAATTATTACCTTGGGTACCAGCACTTAGCAGTTTCAAGTAATAAGAGGAATAATTCCACCCACTGTGAACATGATAATTAACTAGCCCTGTTCGATGAAACATCAGCTCCTGTGAAGATGATAAGTATTCAATTCACCATGAACATGAAATATTCATAATGCGTGCCACTCACCTGCCAAGCTGTCACCTTGAAGAACAATATTTATTCAACTCGCCTCGACCATGATAATAATTATGCAAACTCTAGCATTATCTCTCTTAGCATTCTCCCTGTCTTGAATAGTTCAAGTCATGCATTAAAGTATTATGACCATTTGATTACATGCATTCAAAATACAATGCTGAGTCAGTCTATATCCTCATCTACTTCCTGTATGTCATCTTCAACATCCAAGTCAAGTTCAACAGTCAAGGTGCCCAGCTGTTGCAGCATTGCATCCAGATCATGATCCTCTCTTAGAGCATTCATGATAGTCGCGAGCCGCTGACGTATGGGAGACCAGGTAGCAGACCAAGTGGTAGCACGTATCATCTCCAATTCCGACTGTTCCATAGCATACGCCCTGAGGCCTTCTGCAAGATGTCTGCTAATGCCCTGTTGACATCCAACTTGATCTTTCCACCACTGAGCTCTCCAAATACAGAAGTCTATGGCCTGACACATCTCCTCTTCCAGAAGCTCAAGCTCCTCTTGAGATTGGTCTGCACGTGCATGAGCTTTGCACCATTCTACACAGAGACCTAAGAAACAGTCAGTTTTCCTTCTCAAAAGGGAACACATATGGGCACTTACTGGCTTCAATAGCTTTAATATTGTCAGGGTTGCCAATGACACCAATGTACCAGATCCAGGATGGAGGCTGTCTCTTCAAAAGTAGATTCGGAGCCTCGTCAACAGTGATGATGTTTTCTCCATAGCCACTTAGCAGCTCCTTGATCTTCTCCTCACTGACCCCAGCTAACTTCTGTGATTGTCAATAGATCTCCTTCTCCTTCTTGCGTAGAAGCCTTTCATTGATCCCTCTGATGTCCTCCAGTTTGAGCTCCTTGAGTGACTGAGACCAATCTCCCAGTCCTCTTAAGGAAACGAGAGCCTGTCGAGCTGCACAGTAATCCTCAGCCGCTGTTTTAACTCTTGCTTCGATTTGTTGCTGCAATGCCTGTTGTCTTGTATACAGTCCCTGAGAAGGAATATGCCTCGATGTATGAACATAAGCAACACTTTGTGCAAGAAGGCTGCTGCGCAGACTGCTTAGGCTCTCTGATGCCTGTGCAAGCCGGAGCCAGTCCTCCAGCTCAACTATGTCGTTGGAGCAGAGCCTCACTCTCAACTCAGGTTTAAGAATGCTCAGTAGGTGAATAGTGATCGATTCTGGGACTGAGGCTATATCAGGAATGAGCTCCTCCATGTGCGGAGCAAGCACTGGAATGTGAACAAGCTGCAACTTTTGATACCATCAGATTTGGTTCAGCAGTGTCGTTCGTCAGTTCAGCAGATTCGTTTGTTGAAATTTGGTAAGCTTTGGAGTGGCTGCTATAGTTCGAATAGAATGTCTGAACAGGAACCGGTCAGCTAAAAGGTAACGGCAGTATGAAACTCGGCTTACTGAACCTCCAGAATCTCAAGACCTTCGATAATCATAGCACTGGCGGGTGAATGATTTGACCCTTTCTCTTTGACCTCTTGCTTGTAATCTTCTTCTGCAATTTGCTTCTTCACTTGAGACACAGTGACCACTGTGTAGACGTCAGCACTGCACAGTGGACAAGGGATACACCTTACAGGTTTCAGGAAGGTCATACGGGCATTCCATACTTTGCTTTTCCTTCTATCGAATCACCTGTTCCTCCCACTCCTTTAGCTGCTCAGAGTAGTCATGTTTCAGCCCATCATGGAATGCAGAAAATGCTCAAGCATTGATAATCGCCTCTGGTATGGCTTTGGCTACCTTCTTCAGGAATGAAGTTTCTGCAGACAGTTTAGCAAAGCTATGAAACGGTTTCTGGAAATGCACTCACATAGGCTGACTGTCTTTCGCCAATTTGAGAAGTTGCAGAAGTTGTTAATAGTATCGAACTGACCTCCAGCTGTCATCATTGAGACACATTGAGCTATTGAGTTCAGATTCAACCAGTTTCTCTCAATGGCTTCTCTATCTGTCTTCCCAACACCTTTTGTGAAGTTGAAGGAGAAGGGTGCAAAACAGGAGGGGATGTGGGCTGGTAGGTGGAACTTCGGAACCTTAAAGTGGAGCATTGTAGATGAAGGTATTTGGAGGTATTCTGGCATGGCTGCCATGTGAGTTCTGAAATTCTTGTACCACTGGCAGGCAATATTGTAGGAGATATAGAGCAGCAGCAAGAAGCAAGTCATAATGCTGAATAGCAAGATTGTGTCCATATTGCAGTACCTATATCGCAAATCAGTCACACGTACCAGAAAGAATATCTAGCTCATACCTTTCGCCTTTTTGAAGGTCACCCACACTATTCGGTCAGAATAACTCATGCCCTGAGCAGGTCACTGAACCTATTCCTGTTGCGCGAAGACCTTTGGATTTCTTGTTATTAGCCTTCCAGATGGCATTGAATCCTATGCAATGGCTAATCTAGAGGTTTGTCAGTAAAATGAACACTTGATGCCAAGACATGATCTCACCTCGCTCTGTTGATGATCTTTGACAATATTTATATACTCTTCATGGGGAACAAAGCATCCAAAACCCAGTCCTAATGCAGGATCTGGCGCATCATTAGCACGAGCATGAGCCTTCTGCTTGAAGTTGGCATCGACCGAGATGGACATTCCATGTTTCCAGCTATCAAAGGTGGGACAGCATCAGCTTAGCAAGAATCAGCCTGAAAGACTTGATCACCTCTCATCTGCAGGTGCCTTCTCCTATCCTTCAGGTAGGTTCTTGTCTGGGTGAGGACACGCACGACAGAGTACGGTCACCTCCCCGAGCTTGGTACCTGCTATTCTGGATGGATCGTGCCCCCTTCCACAATGTTTCATCAATTTGATATGCCACTATTCACAAATTATGTTCATCCATTGTGCACCTCGGTCCTAAAAGCTATTAGCGTTACTAGGTAATTGTCGATTCCATACTCACAGGAATGTGCTTCAATCTGCTTCCATCTGTAAGTTGCTCCAGCGATCAATAGAAGTCAGTAGGTGGTACTTGTCCCTGCAAGTTAATGACGTGAAACTGCCACATGAGCTCCAATGTTGCAGTGCTTCTGGGTTCTTTGTAAGATGTTGGCCACCAGCCAACTTCTAGCAGCTGCTGATAATGCTCTACAGCAATATGTCAGCATTACATGTTGCCTTTGGCTATTGTACGCCTACCTGGTGCCCCTTCACAGCCACAGAAGCGTAGGTTCACGGTTTGGAAACCACTGACCCCCATGACTGTGAATTCACCTTGCAGAGCTTGCTTATTAGAACAGTCTGTTCCTGGAAGATGTCCCAGTTGCAGCAACACTCTCAGATTAGTGAGGAAAGCCAACCTGAAATAATCGTTGTGCCATTTCTGAAAATATGATTAGCAGAGGAGGTTTCATCTGATTGAGCAACATACCTCTACTCAATGAAGTGGGAGGAGGATGTGTGTTTGCAGGAGACAAATCTTACACAGCATCCTGAGGGAGAAACAGTCGAGACATTGGTATTGTGCACTTGGGGAACCACAGGAACATTTTCTGTCATATAACCGGCCTCTTCCATCTAAGGATAGCACTGAATCAAGATAACTTTCTCAGTATTTCACTTTCCATGTAAGGAGAGGAGCATCCTGGTGAGTCAAGCTAGGTCAGCTCAGTATTGAGTCCTAAGAGCATGCAATGTACTGAATCCTCATATCTTTTCACCTTTTTCTTCACCCACAATCGCTCTGGCTCTTCTGAAGACTTTGAAGCTTCCACAAAAGGCATGGAGGGACCCTGCGGTACTGAATATGTGTTGGACATCACTGAGTCATAGATGGACTCAGGCTTGAGTGGAGGTAGAGGATCCAGTTGTGCGATTGGTGGTGCGTCTATAATGAGCGTGGATTGCTGCAGGCTATGGCTCTGACCCGTGGAGGAATAGGACTTCTGTTCCCGACGTTGAGGTCCAATGTCCAAAGGATCAAATCGATTGCTCTTCTGACTTCAGTTTGCTTTAGGCATGATGAGTATGATGCGTTAGTTTTGGTTGAGATCGTGATGGACAAAAAATCAAGCTCCTAACCCTAGGTGCCAGGCACAATCTTCCATGCGATATATGTAACGTGACTTCGGTTGCTTTTCTCTTCCACCATCAACATTGAAGGGGGATATTGGAGAGGATCAGAGGCAAGGCTGAGGATAAATGCCATCCTGACCCAGGATACCTCTTCACAATATCCTTCCCCCCCAGCATTTGTACCCGATCCTGTGTCTATTCATGCTGTTTTGCTTCCTTCGTCATGTTATTGTATCCTGCTGTATATCTGGACAAATCTCGCTGTGCATTGTTTTTTTTCTTACTCTCTGCACTTCTATGTCCTGCTATATCTCTTGAAAGGTCTGAATCTACACTGGTTCTTGCTGCACAACTCCTAGGAGTCTGTCTGTCTACAACAAAAATATTGCCCTAACACTTATTGTACACTCCGTGAGTCAAACACGACACCTCTGAAGTAAGCTGCAGAGGAAAATAACGTGACTTTGGTGCTCTCCCGCTGAGCTAGATGTACAGTTCCTGATAGGCAGCATGCAAGCGACTCATTAAGCTTACTCTGGCTCTTGTTTACGTTTTGGCGGACTAATACTGAATGAACTCCAACCAGTTTCCTGTATATAAACATCCACTCTTCTTTTGACCTGCCGCCACCTCGATGCCTCCTCAAAGGAAACTCCTGCATGAAACACTCAACAAAGCTCTCCTGGCTGTTGTTGGCATAGCCAATACTCACCTTGGTCAGTGTAATTGGTTTATAAAGTTTCTTTCACCAACCTGAAGCCTCTGCTGTAGATGCTGGTGTTATACTCACAGATGCAAGCTGAGAAGCTCTCACTGACCTCCTTCGACGTCTTATGGTCCTTCTTAATGGTAAGCAACCTGTCATTTCCGCTCTCATATACCATCTAAGTGCTGTTCATAGATGGCTTCCTCGCCCCCACAGCTATCAACGACCCTTTGGACTCACCTTCTGCATCTCTGGATGGAAGCAAGTTCGTCGATATGGCCAGTAAGTTACTCCCATTTTCATATTGTTGTATAAGCACTGATTATATCTCCATTTCAGTTGATCCAGCTAGCGAAGGAATCCCAGACGACCTTCCGACTCCACCTGGGCTCACATTGGCTCCTACTGCCACTCGTCAGCTTTGCGAGCAATGCCACACCTCCAGCCTTGAAGATGCTCCTGACCACTGGTATGCAGTCTGGAGTGGTATACAAGTTGGCTGGGTGAAAGGACTGTAAGTATTCACATTGTTCCACCACAGGTCATACACTAATCCAGTTTTTCAGTGACCTTGCCAAGGAGCTTACTTTTGGCATTCCCAAAGATGACTGGTGCTACTTCCCCTCCGAACATCAGGCCCATGCAGCATTTCTGGAAAGGTACAAAGTCAAGAAGCACCATATTCTGACACTGTCTGCCCAGAGGATCGATCCTCAGTGCATGCTGCAGCCAGAGTTTGAGCTCTTGGGCCCAGCCATGGGTTGGGTTATGCCTTGATGCACTTAGTATACCATACTGTAGGAAGTTTGTACATATAGAACAAATGTATCAGGGGTGAAAATATAGTATTGGCATTGAATGCGAACGATGATAGACGACAAATTGACCATCAAATTAGTATTCAATTGGGTGAATCCTAAATCTGAATGGCATGTGAAGTCAATGGCGTAAGGTTCAAATTCGGGAGTTGCTACTTAAATCGGGCAAATGAATCTCAGTTCATTAATAAAAGCATATGATTTCATTGACATCTCTAGTCTATCAATTTTCATTGTCCAAACAGTCACCAGTACAGAGTTCCACCACAAACTCATCTTGAGTCCAAGTCTGCCAATCAACCTCACTGCATCCATAAAGTCTGGAATCCTCCACTTCAAATGCGGTCTTGCAGAAAACTGGTGCCAGTGACAGCGGCGAAAAGAAGATGGGAATCTTCGGCGTTGACCAATCTACTTCCTGGGAAATGCAAAGACAGGGTCAGAAGTCCGGACTTTGAGTGACAAAGCAGTGGACAGGCAGCAAAGCGGGCATCATTGGGGGAAAACAACACGAGGCCTTTGCCGTGGTGTTGTTGGAGGGAGATTGGTCAGCTTGTTGAAATCTCCTGGAGTATTTGTGAATTCCCTGAACGCTGTAGGACTTGAGATCGAGATATCAAATAATTCTCTAGGTCCCTATGAGCAATCATAAACCGACTATTGTAACTTACTTACCAGTATCAACCTTCTCTCCCAATGTTGTCTCTCTGCATGATTTCAATCATCGTACCACTGATCAGGGGTAAAACGTACACACCACTCCCAAAGAAGGCAGTCAACAACACTCCAGAAAATGACATTGGTGCTGTTGTTGACTAGATCTCATGCTTGGCAGTAACAATCCAGAGCATTCTGCAGAAATTTCTGCTGAGATCTGCTACAAATGGAATTGGACACGTCCCTTTCGACAGCAATACACCTGGACATCCGAATGGGCCTAATTAATTCATCAGTTCGCATAAAGGAAACAAAACCAAAGGATGAACTGCAGTTGAGGCATCGGAGGTTTGCAGGACTAGATTGCTGCATTGGTGCACCAGACCACACATTATAACTATGATTGGCCCTCAGTGATTGGAAGGTGACATGTGTTCGTTGAACAGGGTTTCTATTACAGACCATTCAGACCTTTGAACATATCAAGTACAGAAAGCATTCCCTTCAACTGGGCTTCAGGATGCTTCTGGACTTCCAATACCATATTCCACTTCCTCGTGCCCATTGACTCCAGCTTAATCAAGAACATGCCATGGCGGATATCTGAGGTGAAGAAGTCATGTTTGATGTGCTCCAGAGTGAGGCAATGGTCAAACTCCTCAAGCATCACCATATTGCTAAGAGGCTCGATGACATCCTTGTTATCCCATCTGTAGTCCATCTCCATACTGGCAAAAATGTACATGTACCAACGAATATCCTGCATTTAAGTTTCAATGTCAGGAATATTATATGAATTGGCAAGCACAGCTTACATTTTTACGAAGGAATGCTACCTTCCTATCCCACTCTGCATCGCCACTTCCTTCGCCGTACTTCAGGAATGCGTGAATGAAGTCTTTGTACATGATGTTGAGGCCTTTGACAACCTTATTGTTGAGCAGGTATTCCCAGAAAACCTCCCAGAGGTAGTGGTCGATCCATAACAATTGCTTCATCCCCAGTCCAGGTATCTCAACAACGTGAAGCCGCAAGACTTTCTACGTGAAGACTGAGTGAGCAGGAACAATGAATTTGAAAACTGCTCACTGATTTGTTCATGAGATGAGAACTTCGCCTTTTCTGAATCATGAAAAGAATATGAGCTTTTTCTGCAAGCTGTTGAGAGAAATATGCACAATCAGACTCATTCTCTTAGCCTTCCTTTGCCTCTTGCAAATTGCAGATCGAGTGTCTGCCATGGGTTGTAACAATGATGAAGCAGGATGAGAGCGAGGCAAAAAAAGAATGCTGTCGGCAGGGATGTAAATGATTTTGGTCAGCAGGAATGTAAGTGGTTTCGGTCGTTAGGGACATAAAGGCTTTAGCATTCAAGTTGGAACAGTTAATACAAGTTAGCTACTTCTGAAACTGCAAGCAGCCCCTTTTGTATCACTGGGTCAACTGTGAGATTCCTCCATCCATAACCTGAAGCGCCATATCCCATACAAAGTATCGGTGAGACTCTACTACTGATTTGAAGACCTCATATTCTCCAAAAACATTGCTGTTGTTGAGGTACTGCAAGAGCTGGCATTGATAGTTGCCCATGCGAGTTTTCAAGCCATCCAAACAATCATATAGCTTTTGGAGTGCATTGGAGGTGCTGTCATCATCTGAATGTGATATAGCACTGGAAAAAATAGCTTTGCAATATTCCATATTGGAAAGAGTTTCTGGTCCATAACTCTTGAATTTCTTCCTCAACTTGACAAGCTTTTGTGCCTCCAGTATTCATCGGATGATTTGTCTCTGATATGAATAAATTCATTAAGCAAATTGCAGGCAGATGAAAGGTATGTATACACACAACTGGGGCCATACAGCTTCATCCACATCATGATCAGCCTGCTCCATTAGTGCCAATGCCTTCTCCCCATTCTCTGTATTTGGAATTGCTTTATGTGACTTTTGATAAGATCTCTTGATTACTCTGAGGGTTATAATGCACAGTATATGCACAGGACAATGAGTGAAAGGTTGAGAAATGGCTAATTGATACAACGAACCTTTCATGTCCTGCTGCCTAACCAGAGTCCTTTCCCATTTCCTTTCTGCTCTTTTCAGTAATAGAGAGTGTTTGCTTATCACTGGCACTGTATATATGAAGGGGAAATAAGGGGACAGTTGAAGTAAGAGGTGGGAGTAAACTTGCCGTTGCACTCGTCGATGTCGGTTGATCTCATCCTGCTTTCTAGTACCAATTTAAGCAATGGATTGAGCATATACAGCATGTAGCATACCTGTGGTAGTGCCTCAGACTTTTCTGAGCCCTTGCCAATTTTCTTTCCGCCAGAGTGTGATAAAGTCACAGTCAAGGCATGAAGGTACATAGGAAAGCACAAATGAAACCTGATTTCATTCAAGCATCTGCTTGACTTTTTCATTATGCCAAATTGCAACATGATACTTGCACAAACTGGACCTCTGGGTCTTCTGGTGCACATGAGACCAATCTTTAGGGCTTTCAGTGACTGTGAGCTATGTGAGCAAGGTGTTATGTTTGTCCAGATTTGGGGTTCCGCAATTCCCATGTCAGGCACAGAAAACAGTCAGCAGGCGCTTATACCACCATTGGCACTTATAACGATGTTGGCCTCTCTAAAGCGACTTTCAGTTCTTTGATATACATTTTTGCTAGACCTTAGGCAGCTGTCTCAGGATTTGCCTTTCCACAGTTTCGGAATTCTGAGAATAGAGGAAGAAGGTGAGTTCTTATTATGTCTGCTCCACCGGAAAAAATATGCCAAATATGGTAACCATGGCCTTGGCCTCATGGTTTTACTATGTTAGGTGGAAGTAAATGACTTGATAGCCTTGTGGTTTTGTTCCCCTGCTGTGAAATAATGCAGGCTGACTAAGCTCATGAGGATTGGGGTTCCGAATCACTGGCAGTACTATACAAAAATTTTACATGCCCAGTGGCAATCAGTTGATCCGCAGGCCCCAGACTGAACTCAGTGCCTGCCTAAGTTTGTCATTTCTTCCTTCCTTCTGTGATCCATTGAGCTCTGACTGGTTTACATTTACTGTTTTTTCCTCCTTGTCACCTTAAGGTGATTATTCTTTTTTCTTCATCCAAAAGCTGACACTAAATCTGTCCTGGTCATTCTAGAATACCTATAGTACACGTTCTCTTCCAAATGGTTCTGCATTCCTCAGCCTCCACGTAAAGAATGAGTCGCATTAGTCAAGTTTACCGTTGGTATAGCAGTAGATGCATGAGGGCTGACTATTCTCCCTCCCTTCGTTTGCTGCCACCATACCTCGTGAAAACGAAAAATACTACCTTCCGAACCATCAAATCATCCCCTCGCAAGCCTTCAAGAGAGCTCAAAGGTCTGAAGTATGCTCATTATTGCCTTCGTTTGTGACACAGCTGAAAATAGGCTTAGCATTTCAAGGTTGTCCTCAATACAGGTGACAAACATATACTTAGGAACCAAGTTCATTGTAAGGCCACCTAGGGAATGAACTCCTGACCCAATACATTTACAGCACCTTCGTGGCACCCAAAATCAAGATACGATCAGAAGGTATGCTAGGTCGTTGGCTCGAAGACAAGGAAGAAGCATTAAGACGTTCCTAAAGAATGATGCAGAGAGGGAAAGGTTAAGAGTGAGTCATTTATACTGTGGCTCAAACTCTCAATGACCTTTGATATTAGAAACAAGACAGTCCTTTGGTGAGCATCTATTGCTATAGAAAAAGTGTCTGTAATGACATACACCATCCCAAGGAGCAACCATTAAAAAGGATACCACTGAAGCCAATCACAGTTGACCAACTTCAATATCTCAATGACCGTCTGTTCGTTGATTTCTATTCATACATCTGGAACTGTTACATTACAGATAGAGTCAATGTGATGTACAATAAACTTGTGAAAACATTTCCCAAAGCATTACCATTGATGCCATATGATCGACACAGTGTGTTCACTCACAAGAAGGTGCATCATGAGATAGCTGAATTTGGAGAAGATACTGATTCCTATGTTCAGGACATTCGAAAGGCCCTCTACCACATGCTAACCCAGCAATACAACTTGGAACGCTGCCCTGATCAGTGGGAGCTCTTTGATACTATGTTCAGGCCTATTCCTCAGGCTGTTTACGAGGGTCTCGACCTTCCAGATGTCAATATTCTGGCCCATAGGTTGAGGTATGAACTCATGAGTGTGGAAGAGAGATTCTGGCATCTTTATGATAGTGCGCCGGAAGACTGGCAGCAGGAGATTACTGATGCATATAAAATGGGGCGAATGTGGTATTTGCTAAAGAAGAAGCCAGCATTTCTCTAATTATATATCAATGTAGTTCCTGACTCGTGTAGTTACAATGCAACACCTTCGACTCTCATAGTCTCACAAGGTCATAATTACCTAAACAAATCCAGGGTTCCTTTTTTCACCACTACCTCGACTATGAGCCTAACTATCAAGGATTTCTTAGACCGGTATGTGCTCTTTTGTATAGTCCTTAACATTCAATGACTGGGATTGAATAGTGACACACAAAAACCTCTTCATGCATGGGAAAAGGCCCATATTCAATTCATGTTCTATGAGTTCAATGACAGGCAACTCTGCTGGCTTAAAAAACACAGAGCAACCTATGTGCAGGCAAGGGATCACCCAAACGACACATGTAACATCAAGTTCTGGCAGGCAATGGACTCCCTCACACTTCACTGGTTGATAGAGCTCAGTTCCAACAACTGGAATAGGTGGAGGAGGGTAAAGAGGCGATACTATACTCGATTCTTGAAAAAGGTATGTCTGCTTTTTTCCCTTGAGAGTTTGACCACATGATGATTCATGGATAGGCTCTTGTTATGTGGTGGGATGAGTGGACGAAGAGCAAGCAGAGCCTCAAGAAGCTCAAGTATAGCAAAGCAGTGCCAACTCCTCCTCCTACCCCAGCATGCAGCCATGCAATGAGCCCTATGGGTGTATTCAGCATAGATACTGTCTGTGTAGCTGTCATTTGAATGCCTAAAATAATCACACAGCCGTGCAATGAGTCCTACAAGTGTATTTGGTATAGGTAACAAAATCTCACTGACAAGCATTCACAAGAAAACCGGTGAGATGTGATTGAAATGACTGACAGATCAGGGAGATAGAACACTCCATCATTTCTTTGTCGAAGGCTTAGGGAGTGCCAATCCAAAGGTTATACAACGTCAATCTGGTGGCAATTAAGAGCTGATTTTGTATCAGCATTGTGTATCTACATCACCCCAAACTCTTCTGGCATAAGGCGAATCTTTGTCTCAATTGGGCATCGGAGCCCTGATAGCGGCCCTTCTCCACTCATGTTCTTGATGCTTCTCATAAAACAATTGCCACCACCTGTCATGAGTCTGCACCCATACAGCTTTCCACTCCTTGTCACTCATACCTACTGGCCTAGGGTCCCATTTTGTGAGGCCAAATGGACAGAGTTCTTGATATCACTACATACAAGGTGTTCTTTTTATGCTATTAATACAAAGGAAATACACTCAGAATACTGCTATATATTTGCTTCCAGACAGCACTCAGAAAATTCTATTAGTTTCAAGTTGTCATCACATATTGAAAACAGCAAGCATACTCTGGATTTTAATTTCCAGAAGAGTCTGTGTTTTTTTATTATTTTATAATAATGAAATTATAGAATTATCCTTTAATTTTCTAATTACAAATATACTAAATTTTCTGCCTTATAAAATAGTGAGAAAACATTTAGAAAATAAATATAAGATTTTGAATTTTATATTAAAGGAAACATGTTAAATACAAAAGGAAAACTATATGAAAACTATCTAAAAACTGCTTTAAAATATAGTGTTTTCACATGATTTTCCTACTATTTTCCTAGTGTTTTCTCTGACTTTCCCACAATAGAAAATGTGGAATTTTTATCTTATCTTATCAGCAGTTTCTGAGGATTTTCAACCAGAGAAAATTTAATGTTTTCTTAGTATGGAAATTATTCTAATATATTGTATTATCTATTAATTCTCAGAATTTGAAAATTCCATATCTTTTGCTGCTGAAAATTTAGTATTCTCCAAGCATATTCTTGTTGAGAGGACACAATTGAAATTTAGAATTTATATATGGTTTTATAAAAATTCTCTTTGCAAGAAGATTAAGTGTTTTCTCAATCAGAAAATCATGTTAAAAGAACACCTCGTACATAGTGTATGTAGGTGCTGTAGTGGGCGGAAAAATGTGAATATCTATGAATGCTTGTCAGATAATGTACACAATATTGATGTAAAAGGCATGATGTTACTATGAAAGACCTTCTTTGCCTTGGCACGTTCAATGTCTTCTTCACTGTCCTCGGAGTTGTAGCTTCCAGCCTCACTAACAGCATCGATGTCATCAAGATTAGCAGTGACTGAGCAGCAATCTGATCCATCTGAATTGTCAGATGGCTCCATGCCAGACTCAGAGCATGAACTGGGTTTATCATCAGCATCAATTAAGCCACCTGAAACACACAGGAATTAAAACATATTCACAATAGAAGTTTTAAGACACTCACTGGGCAGCAAAATCCTCTTGACTTCCTCTTTGCTATCACTGGGAGATGAGGATTTTTTCCCAGGAGATATCATCTGCAATTAAGCGGATTTAGCATTGTCAGGTGAGTCGTTTCTGCATCTCACCTTGATTTTTTTATTTTGACCATTCAAAATATTGTTCTCGCCATTCTCCTCATCGGAGCTGTCCCAAACAATGATCTTAGGAGAAAAGGTAAGACACAGGCAATGGAGAGGGATAAGACGATTGACCTTTCATTTACTCTTTACGGTTTCCATCGTCTGGTGAGGCAAGGAAAGGAATTGCAACAATGCCAATATAAATACCAGGAACGAAGAATATCATAGTCACGCAACCAATCTTGATGGGGCAATACAGCGGGAAACTCATACCATGAAGTCCGCTAAATTCTTGCACTGGTAGTTAAGACCAATAATTGGTCAAGTTGGCCTTGATATTGATGCTTGGTGGAATAACTGTCCTGAAATGGGCACATTTGTGCTGATAAGTGGACTTGAATGGATTTATGGTATGAATATTCTTACAAATATTCCCTTGTGTATGGCTTTTTGTTGCTTGGGTTCAATTATTATTCGCCTCTGCAAGGTTGCAATTTTCGTTGCATGGGTCCAATTATTATTCACATCTGCAAGGTCACAATAATTATTAAAACCTAGTTGTCCTTCCCATATTCTCAGACTCCTCTCATCCTATAGTCGTTCATCACCCTCGTCTTAATTGTCATACCTCTCATCCTATCAATGGCTCCCTCCAAAAAGGCTCCCAAAGGCAAACATTTAGCTCATAGTGGTTGTCGTGGTTATAGTAGCCAGAAGAAAAAACCACAGCCAGATTCTGGTCCAGGTTGACCCTGTTGGGCAGGTTCAGCAGATAGTCCCAAGATGAAGATCCTTATGAAGCATGAACTTGTTTTCTATGAAGATTGTGGCAAATATTACTGGCTTGTTCTCAAGGATTTTCGCGACAATTGGGGCTACAACTTGGCATACAACGAGATGCTGGAGGAGGGCAGGGATTATACATCCAAGCTTATCACCAAGTATCTATTGGATGAACAAAAGGTAATTCAGGACAAATGTGATGAACTTGACCAGGACCTAATCAAAGTAAGTCTTTTCCATCATCGTTGTCCTGAACAGGCTGCAGCTGACCTTTACCTCTCTATACAGCGTATCAGTGCGTTTGCACATCACAAGTTTGCCAAAAAACAGAGCAATAGCAAGCTTATTGGAGAGGTTCTTGACAATATGAACAAACTGAATAAGGTCATGCCAAACCGGTGAGTGTATTGTCGTCTTCTTGGTCATGGCTTTGGACTCACCTCTCATCTCATAGTACCTCAATGCTCCAAATGTTTCAGCACCAGTACTACAAGAAGGATATCAAACCCGCTTTCAATGCTGTGTGGAAGGAACTTGCCGCTCAGGTCCTGAATGCAGATTGGATCAAAGAGATGAACCAGTTCTCTTCAAGATTGCTCCAGACCAAAGATCAGGAGTTCAAGGACAAATTGAAGATTGATATTGAGGAGGAATATGCGAAGGCCGTGGAGGAGTATGAGAAGATAGGTGCATGGGATAATGATGCTGAAAAATATGCCTTGTAAGCCATCTCCTTCAGTGTGAGTCAATATTTTTACTTACTGATACTTTAAGCAACTGGAGGAAGTCGCCTCGTGTTGTTCCACCTCTGGCTGATGCACTCACTCAACATCTTGGAGTTGGCGTCACTATCATGTTGTATGGTCCAAGGGAAGACGGGGAGATCGATGTTCAGAGGTATAAATGCCCATGTGATACCTGCATGCTGTACAAGTAATGACAATCTTAACTTAGTGTAACTGCAATTGTACCTAGCTCATGCACAAAACAAAATCTTGTTCAGTTCAACCGTCGAGAGATGGTGAAAGCTCACTGAATGGCCCATGAATACACATCTGCGATCTTCTGTGAGGTTGTCTGTCATCAATCTGCGTCTTGTATTGATTTTCCTGTAGCCTGTGAGCAGTGCCATTCCTGCATTGTCAACGAAAAGGTGGAGGAAGATGAAGAGGATGATGTTGGGAAGGAACACATGATATCATTCCGGAACGATCCCTCTGAGTCTCAGGTACCATCAGTCATGTTGACAACAGTGGCCACAACATCAGCAGCAACCACAACACTGTCCTCAACGTCCCCTAACTCTACTCCAGCACCCATTCAAACTCAATCCACATCATCTCTGTTTTCCGAGAAAGAAACTGCTCCAGAACCAACTCAGCCACTTGCAGATGAACCTGTCATCGCTCCTACTCTTCAGACGACCCAGCAGGACATTCCTCAGGATCTACAAGGCAAAACTATAGTTCACATGAAGTCTGCCTTTGATATAGATTATAATGTGTCAGGCCCAGAGCAGTTCATGAACATGCTTTATAGTCAACCCTATGGGCCAGAGTTTCAGAAGGAAGCTGAACATGAGTAGTATTTTCATTATTTTCTACCTAGCTACTAACCCTTGTGTGTAGGACTTACTCAACACCTTCTGAAGGATCCGACTCCCTTGAATGTTCCGGGTATCCACTTGCAAAACCAAGCTCCCACGGATTTGCAGGGCTCTTCTGGCTTGAACATACATCATGCTCAGCCTTATGGGCCGGAGCCTCAGGGGGAAGCTGAATGCAAGTAACATTTCTATTGGTTTCTACCAAACTGCTGACTCTTGTGTGTAGGGCTTACTGGACACCTTCCAAAGGACCCGATTCCAACTCTCTTGAACGTTCCGAATACCTACTTTCCCGACATGCAAAACCATGTTCACACAGATCTGCAGAGTCCTCCTGGCTTGGACATACATCATGCTCAGCCTTATGAGCCAGAACCTCAGGGGGAAGCTGAACGTGAGTTGCATTTCTGTTGGTTTCTACCAAACTGCTAACTCTCGCATGCAGGGCTTATTGGACATCTTCCAAAGGACTCAGTTCTGACTCCCTTGAACGTTCCAGATATCTATTCTTCCAACATGCAAAATCATGCTCATATGGATCTGCAGGGTCCTCCTCACCTCCCAACATCTCACTTACCTCAAACTCCGAATGATGATCTTCAACCCAATCCACAGGATCCCATGGACCAGCACTCGCCCCACAGCCTTCCTCCTGGCTCACATGACATCGATCCCATCACTGGAATGACAACATACTATTTACCTTTACATTTGTCCACCTCTCCTGAAGGTAACATTGTTGAAGAGGACGTTGGTACAAAGGTGGCTGGAGATAAGAAGGCAGTCAGTAGTAAGAAGGTGACCAGTGGCAAGAGGAAGCAGATGGCAGGTACCACTCAGCAGGCTGCCAACACATCTAGTCAATTCCAGAAGTCGGCAGTTGAGAAGAGAAAGGCAACTATAGCAAGAAAGAAGGCAGAGGTGCAGAGGAAGGAGGCAGAGGCACAAAAGGAGGCAGAGTTGACAGGGTCGAAGAGGAACGCTGACATTGCAGATGATGGCGTTGTATTGCGACCAAAAAGGATGAAGGTAGCACCTGCTTGGTACTCATAGATACATCATTTGTACTTAGAGATTGTGCATCTACAATGGCCAGCGTCTAATTTGATCTTGATGAGTAAACTCCGTCTTTCTTCCTTCCATTTCCTTCCATGGCGACGTGCCCATTCCTTGCAACTCTTGTGAGTAAGTTTTAGCGTCCTCAACACTGAGTAAAAGCATGTCACAGTGAGTCAAACAATCATTATTATTCTTGTGGGAGCTGATATTCTGTCAAGCAGTACATGTTAAATATCATGTTCACAGTGGGCTGGATTATTATTCAGACCTGCTGATCAGAAGGTATGATGCTGGGCCTTGAGGAAATAATTATCATATTCACGGTGAGTGGAATACTTATCATCAATTTTGCACAGCCGATTCAGAAGGCGTCAAGCAGAATCCGACTGGGAGAGATGCTGTTGCTCCTCGAGAAAATAATTATCAAGCTCACCATGAGTCAAATATTCATTATCCTCGCAGAAGCTGATATCTGTCAAGCAGTACATGTTAATTATCATGTTCACAGCGGGATGATGCTGGGCCTTGAGGAAATAATTATCATATTCACGGTGAGTGGAATACTTATCATCAATTTCGCACAGCTGATTTAGGAGACATCAAGCAGAATCCAACTGGGAGAGATGCTGTTGCTCCTCAAGAAAATAATTATCAAGCTCACCGTGAGTCAGATATTTATTGTCCCCACAGAAGCTGATATCTGTCAAGCAGTACATGTTAATTATCATGTTCACGGCGGGCAGGATTATTAATTATTATTCAGACCTGCTGACCGGGAGAGATGACGCTGTGCTTTGAGGAAATAATTATCATGTTCACAAGGGTGCGAGCAGAATTATTATTATGGGCAAGGTGAGTCAAATAAATATTATTCTACTAGCTACTAGCTGATGAGCAGGTGAGCAGGACCTAATAATTATCACATTCGAGGCTGATGAAGAAATTTTTACACCACTATCCATCAGTGCATCAAAGAGGATAATTATCGTGCCCACAGTGGGTGAATAAATATTATTTTCTGGCGGGAGCTGATGGACAGGTGGGATGGAACACGATAATTATCATGCTCAAGATGGGTGAAATAACTTTCAGATAAAGGATCAACAGTGCGTCGAGGAGGATAATTATTCTGGTTGTGGTGAGATGAATAAATATTATTCTAGGGGGACAGGAGCTACTGAGCAGGTAGGCGGGATATGATTATTACCAGGCTGGACATGAAGGGAATAACTATTATGGGAAGCAGGAGCACAGGTGAGCAATGATATTTATTGCGTTCAGAGCATAATAATAATTGTACAAGAATGGAACTGGATGCAGGGAAGGGAGTGATAATAACACCCCTCAAGCCCACACAACTAGTGGGATAATAATAATTGTTGGGGCCAGCGCATATGGGCATAATAATTATTAACCTACATGGACTCCTCTACCTGTGCTCGGGATTAGGTTATGAAATGAATGTACGAAATAGCAGTGTATCGTGGGTCGTTTGGGGACCAGGTAACCCTATGGCAAGCCACTGCTTGCCAGTGTTGGTAGTTGGAAAGGAAGAGGTGATCTGATGACATGAGAAAAAAAATTCTCGGAATAATTGGGGTTGCAGCATGACGTGCCCTTGCCCTTTCTTCAGTACCTCCGTCTGGTTGAGCCTTTGTTCATATCTCAATCACAAAATTTGATTTTCGTTGAACGTGTTTGGGAGAGCCCTTTCTTCATCGCTGAAATTGGATTCTGGTCAGATTGATGCCAAAATCCCAGGTATCATTTCCATTTACCTCCAACTTGTCATTACTTTTAACTTGGTCATATTCAGCGTTCGATGCTAGTGACCACTGACCAGAAGGTTAAATGAATTAGAAACGGTATGATTGTGCTTGAGAAGGAGAAGTATTCCAGAACTCCGGGTTTTTGAGAGACCATAGTGCACTATCCATCTTCAAATGTCTAATGTTGTACTGGAATCAGTGGGTAACAGGTATAGAGATTACGTAGCAAATGAGAGATATGCTTCCTCCGACCATTGCCCATTACTTGGGCTCACATCACCCGCCCTAGTATTCCGAGATCGTTGGATCAAGTTTGGAATTCCATCAAGACCTCGATGTGGCACCGACAAGCGTTACCCACTACTCACAGTCGGCCCATTTGTGCTTGCATCGTATTATATCAAACATAGTGTGCAGCAAGTGACATACATTACTCTTCCTACGGCATGTCATCATTCTGTGGGCAGAGCCTCAAGGAGTCCATGTAGGTTTCTGAACAGAAGCCCCACAAATTCCCATCTCCCATCTTTAAGATTCCACCTGGGTCTCTGGCATGTAGGCATCTTTTCAGATAGCCCATCACCTGCCAGGCACACACTCGACTACCTGTCCAGTACCACAGCATGCTCTGGGCTGGGGGAGAAAGCATACCTAGGGCGACAGCGTACAGGAACTCCCCTTCCTGTGTTACTGTATAAATTGTATGTTTTGTATGCATGTTTCTTGCTGGCTCAGAAATAGAAGAAGAGAAGGAAGGAGGGGGCAATAAGGGAGTGGATAAACCAGGATGGTGTGAGCATGTCTTTCAGACAGCATATTATCTGAAAATGAATCTGAAAGTGAAATAATGTGTATTTCAGATGGATTTCAGATGGTCCAGCGAGCCGAATACAATCTGAATGGGGATCTGAAACTGATAACCCGGGACTGTCTGTCCAGACAGCACTCGCCGAGCTAGCTTTTCAGACAGAGGAGGGAGCTTACCTAGGGCTCTATTTTTGTAATGCTTTAGGAAATAGCACATGTCATCTTTTCACAGAAACAAATTATTCTGAAAATCGGTCTGAATTTTATGTCTGCAGGCAATCTGTTCAGGCTGCACTCATTTAGACAGGTTTTCAGATGTGGAAGCAAGCTGAACAGAATCTGAAAATGGATCTGAAATTGACTTCTTAAGGTGACCTTTTCAGACGACACTCACCAAGACATCTTTTCAGACTGAACGACCTTGATCACTCATCTGAATCACAGATTCAGATATCATCTAAGAATAAATATGTTCAGTGCTGATTTCTCATGAATGCCATACCACTTCCTGCGTGATCTAGTGAAAAACATGAAAATTTTATTTAGGAATATATACATTTATGCCTCATCTTCATCATTCATGTCGACTTCAATCTCGAGAGGTGGAAGCTAGCTTAAAAGGACCTCCAGATCCTTCTTGGGGTCGTTGATCCACGTTCAGATTGCTTTGGCATGTTGGTGAATGAGATGAAGTCTGTTGTACCACGTGTAAGCGCAGAATGATTCCGCGCTTCCCTGTTCGGGAGCATAGGCTTTGAGGCCCTCTTCCAGCCAAGTCTCCGATCCATTATGCATCCCGATTTGTTCCTGCCACCATTTTGACCTCCATCTGCAAAACTCGATAGCTCGACACATTTCTTCCTCCACTAATTGAACCTCCTCCTTCGAACGACATGCGCGAGCCCTCGCTTTCAACCACTCTACATGCAGACCTTGGACAAAGTATGAGTAATTTGGCTAAATCACATTTGGAATCAACATACTGGCCTCAATTTCCTTCTTGCTTGCTCCTTCTATATCCTCAAGTGCCTTATCTGTGTCATCTTCCTGTGGCCCAAATATGTACCATATCCATGAGATTGTGTCTCTCTTTCCAGGGTTGAGAGACGCCATTGGATCTGCCAGGATAGTGGGAAGAGTAGCTGATTTGCCACGAAGCATGTGCTCAATGTCTTTTGAGTCCACTCCGGCCTGTTTCTGGGCAGTCTGAAAGCCTTCCTCCTCGTGATCTTTCATCACCTGCTCACCTATCGCCCTCACATCCTCCTTCCTCAACACCTGCAGGACCTTCTCCCAATCACCACTGCCTTTCAATTCTAGTAGAGCAGCCCAGGCAGTATCATATGTCTGTATTGTCGATTTGAGCTTGATGTCGAGCTGAGAATGAAGGGTGTTTAGCTTTGTGTACATTTATTGAGATGGTTGTAATTGGGTTGTATGCTTGTATGTGAGATTTCGTGCTTGCAGAAGACTGTGCAGAGATGCTAGAGCAACGAAACATTGGGCTTCTCGGAGGCGTAACTCTATATTGATGGCATCTGCAGAAACCACCTTCAGTTAAGTAATGTGGTCCAACGAACTTGGGAGAAGGAGCTGGATGGTTTCAACCTCGACGTCACTAGGAAGCTTGTCGAGGGATTTTTTGATGATCAGCATGTGGGAAAGCTGACTCTCACAGAAGCGCTGAATACGTTTGAATAGAGATGTCCATTGGTTTTGAAGATCAGTTTCTTGATAGAGCATGAGGTCTGATTGTGAAGCCATGATGCGAATTGATCGTCTACACACATGATGAGCATTGTACCCGAATTTAAGGATTTCACATACTGAGTTTCCTCAATCCCTAGTCCTTCTATCAGCAACTCACTTAACATTAAGGCAGAATCATTTCCATGCATTTTCTCCTGCTCTTTCTCCTCTTCAGTGAGTGCTCTCTTCACTTTTGCCATTGTAATTGCTATTATTTGTGACCGAGTAGATTAGCATGACTGTCTGTTTGAGGGCTACCTGAATCATCACTCACATGATACTGGCATATCATAGGGACAATCCTTTCCAGTACCTTTTTCCCACTCGGTGACATGCTTCTCCCACAATTTCATGTCGGAAGCATGCTGATCCTTGAGAGCTTCTGTGAAAGCCGAAAATGACCTTGTGTATACCACTAGATTTGAGACTCCCCTGATGAGTTTCTTCAAGAGGTATTTGGCTGGAGTGCACGAAATTGTTAGTGAATGTATAGAGCAAGCACGAAGAGAAAACATACCAAGCTTAATAGTCTTCTCAAAATTGGTGTGATTACAGTGATCATCACCGGTGTCCAAACATGCACCTGCTGTCATCATGGAAAAAGAACGAGCATTGTTGTTGAAACCTGACCAACTCCTCTCCGGGGCCTCTCTGTCGACATCTCCAACACCCTCCATGTACTCCAATGCATATGGTGCATGGCATTTTTCTATATGGGCCAGAAGGTGGAATTTCAGAACTTTAAAAGTTACACTTCGATCTGGAGGGAACTGCCAACTTATTGGCAGTTGGTTCATACGTTCATAGAAGTTGATACTCCATTGACATGCAATGTTGTATGTGACAAAGAGTATAGGAAGGGGACAGCCAATCAGGCTCATAAGGAGAATACAATCCATGTTAATATACCTGTCAAGGGTGTCAGGAACCATACTCTAAATTAGAATTGATAACAGTAACATACCTCTCACTCTTTTGCAAATCACCCATTCCATTTGGACAAAAGAGTCCATGACACGAGCAAAACACTGCTCCGACACCTGTCGCTCATAGGCCCTTGGACTTCTTCGTATTAGCGTTCCAGATTGCGGTGAAGCCTACACAGTGGCTAATCTAGACGTTAAACAGAGTCAGTGTTGTTGCGGGTTGTAGAATAAGTTTTACTGCAATTAGTTACCTTATCCTGATCTGCATGCTTCCTGACTTCCTCCAGATATGGTTTATTAGGAACAAATGTTCCCCAACCTCCTGCCAATGCAGGATCATTCTTATCATTGGGCCGAATACGAGCCTTCTGCCTGAAGTTGGCATCCATAGAAAGAAGTAGTGCATACAGCCATCTATTCTGATCAATCAAAATAGGCAATACCAGAATTGCCAGAGTGATCATACCGTCTCGACAGAGGTGCCTGTTTCCAATCATCAGGCAGATTGATATCTGGATGGAGACATGCTCGACACAACACAGCTGTGCTCCCATTTTTGGTTCCTGCAAGTCCAGATGGATCATGACCTTGTCCTGCCCGCTGGCCTAATTTGATGTGTCTCCATTCATGGACCATCACACTAAATTGTGCCTCACAGTCCTACAGGCAGAAGGTCAGTATCTGATGGTCACTAGATGACACGGAAAACTTGCCGGTGGAGGAGCCAATCCTTGTCCATCTGTCATTCGTTGTAAGGTTCGATAGAAGTCTGTCAATGGTGTATTCGCTTGCAGGTTGAGGCGATGAAACATGCGCAACACATTGAATGTTGCAGCCAAACTTGGATTCTTATACAAGGATGGCCATAGTCCGATTTCGAGTAATTGGTGGGTAGGTTCTAGCGAGTAAAGTCATATAAGCAATAAACAATGCAGGGTAGGTGGAAGACTCTTACCAATACTACTACACCCACAAAAAATCAAGTGAACAACATGAATACCATTTACATCGATAACCACAAAGTTGCAGTGACTTGAACCTGGAGTGTTGCATGATTCACCCCTGTGATGACCGAGACGGATTCTCATACCAATGTCACACAGAGATGTCGCTCGGAAGAAACCATTCTTCCATTCCTGAAGTCCATTATCAGCTGAGAATCCTCTTAAGAAAAGGATAAACTCACTTGTATCCTATGGAAAGGGAGAGCTCTATATAGATCAAGAATACATTCACTGCATAGCATGTGATATCCTAGGCAATCGAGACATCAAAACACAGCATCGGTTGAGGGACAGAAAGCACAGGATCCATTGTACAGGCAGCCACGACCTTCACTTGCAAATGAATATAGAAGATAGTGTTCACGATGATGTTCCTTCCATGACAAAAGAGGGGCATCCTGATGCACATTCAGTATACAAAAACACCCGAAAAACAAGAACTTACTGAATCTTCGTACCATTTTGCCTTTACCTTTACTTGCCCAGGCTCTTCTCCAGATGACTCTACAGGAGCATTGACCAAATTTTCAGTCAAAGTCTCTCCACCATATAGCAAGCTCGTGTCATCAGTATGCATTATAGGCTCTGTGACTGGGGCTGGAGCTACAGCTGCAGGTGCAGGAATCTGTGTGTTAACAGTCTGATGTCGGATAAATTGATGTGATGTCAAGGTTATGCAGGATTCTCATTGTCGTAAGGAATCCATGGAAACCATGCATTTTTCTTCTCTCTTTCTCTTCTGTGCTTTCGACATGGCTGTGTGATTGCAAGATGAGGAGGGTGGAAACATCCAGATCGAAACCAGCAGGCAACAAGTAGCCAGCAATCTGTTCTCATTCACTTTTCCTTGTCCAATTACCATCACTATGCCTACAGTGAGCTCTTACTTCCTACTGTTATGCCTGCTTCCAGCACAAACGTGACAAGCCTTCAGACTACATTTCAGTGTAACTTTTATGATGTTCGGACCATTTCCTATTCAATTCGAAGCATAACTCTAAAGTTTTGAATTCAGATTTCAGACTACTTATAAAGGAGCGGCGCTAACTCGCCCACCCTAATCTTTCTTTCTCTTCAACCATGCTCGATGCATTGTGTACCCCGCCCAACACACCTACTGCTCTGCTAAACTTGCCCACCACTCCACCAAACTCACCTACTAGCCTGCCAAGCAATATAACCCACAGTGAGTTTCATTCCCCTATTAATTCTCAATGTGTTACTGACAGATCATATAGCGCTGGAATTGAAGAAGCACAAAACATATGCTCGTATGGTCTGTGGAGGGCCCCCAAAAAAGCAGAAGAAAGCGGCCTCAGAAATAGTGTGTCGTGAAACTTCACATCTCCCACTTGCAGCTTACATCTGTGTCTGGATCCACAGCAAACTGACGACGTGCCTGCTAACAAGAAACAGACAGCCCAAATTACGGTACACTAAAGTAACTCTCAAACGCCCATCAGATGCCAGCTTACATCTGTATCAGGACCCAGAGCAAACCGACGATACGCGTGCTAACAAAAGCCAGATGGCTCATATCATGGTATGTTACAATGACCCTCAAATGCCCATCAAAAACCTAACCTTTGCTATGAATTAGATGCCAGTCAATCAACCAAAACCCTGCCCCATGCCCAAATCTGGTTTTAACGTGGAGGCACATTGTCAACAGGTGAAGAAAATTTACAAGGACTTCAAGATCAAGGAACCTTGCAACGAGATGGAGAAAGCACGTAGGATTGTCAATCAGGCTGTGGAAGTCTTAGCAAGTCATGAGTGTGAGTCTTATACATGGTACCACTATCGGTCAGACTTGACACCCAATGAGCTAGATGTTCATGGTGCAGAGGCTGTGCAAGCGGCCTTAAGCATCCCTTTTAATGTCGATGTAAAAATCATGTCTATGGGTCCATGAAAACTAGGTAGTTATAGTAGATGTATCAACCAAAATCTTTTCTCTTGACCTTTCTAAAAATCTCTGTCTGAAAAATCTGTCTGAAAAAGGGTCGTCCAAAAACAGTGTCTGAAAATACAGACCATGATGTACTCAACATGCTGGTATGGCATCAATGATAGCCTGGCCCAGAGTAACCACAGTCTACCTACTTTCTTCCTTGCCGTTGTCTGCCCTGCGTCTGCCTTCCCTTACATCTGTCTTAAGATCGGGTCATCTGGGGATTTTTTCTGTGCACAAGGTTAGATGGGAGGGAAAACTAATATACCATGGCCGGAGAGGACGTAATGTGAAATGTGAGCTATGCCACACCTCATGGCATAATGTTCTCAATATTTTAGGTTGCAATAAAGGCATTAGCCCGAAACTTCTATCCACATTCAATCCTCATGCCAACATCTACCCAAGTTCCTCAGCATACCATTGCCGACTCTCTTCAATTACCGGTGCCCAACATGACTGTCTTCCCATTGGCAATGGGTCAGCACGAGTTTGATTTCTTCCATCTTTTCAACACAGATAATCTCCAAGTAGATTCGCTCAGCAACCTAGCTCGATTTAGTGCGTACTCATCATCCCCACTGCCGCAGTTGATGAACTTGCTGACCCATATCCAGCTGAAGTCCCATGGGACAAATTTGATGCCAATTGCAGTAGCGACCTTGAGAGCCTTTTGGACAGCTTCTCTCACCACCAAAACTGTGCTGCCTACATTTTACAGATTACATGTGTCGCCTTGGGTGAGTATCTGCTACTTCTTGTTAGTTCATAGCTTAACAGTCGCCCAGTTTAGCACAGTATGGGAAACCTTTTCAAGTGGCAATACAGAATGCGATACGATCGCGTGTAATCTATAAGCTTCTCAAGCCATTGAACACCCTCACGTTGGACCAACTTTTTGGACTCCAGATGATCATCACAAACCATATCATTTGTGGTCTGTTGTCTTCCCTTTTTACTGGCTTCTTGGCTCATATATTGCAACAGAGCTTCCTGTGGATTACATTGCATGTCGCTACAGGCTGGGCCATAAGTTTGGAATTCAGTACCCTAGAGAACCTTGGGGAGATTGGATTCCCGATGAGAATGACAGCAATGAGGACTAGTTGAATTGTTGTCATGTACTCTGTTGCATAGAAATAACACATGCCTTCCAAGCAATAATAGAATTGTGAATATTGTGTGTTGTTGACGACGATCCAGAAAGTCAATTGGTTGCACAAAAGCACTTTAGCGCTGGACCTGGGAGCTTGGCACCTATTATGCTGCAACTAATATTTTTCATCTTTACAATTGCACAACAGCAGTATGAAATACAAAAAAGGTCCAAAGTAAGTGGAGATATATACCAGATATCATTAGCTCACTATTAGAGGCAGTGGGCTAGGCAGAATACAGTGAGCTCAAAAGGTTGCACAACCAGTTAATGTGATCATCAATTTACTCGCACTTTGCTTCCAACTGTCATGGCCTGAAAGCGGCTCTACCACACACTGGAAGAAAAAAGAGAGGCAAATCGCCTCAAGAGTGCCAGACACTATGCTAAGTAAGTTTCTCATTACTCTGCATATAATGAAACTCATATTGTGCAGCCATAAAGACACAATCAATGCGAAACGGAGGCACAGGTAAGTGATGAGTGGTACAACCTTTTCACTTGAGTAACATCACAGCTTACAGGATCTACAAATCTACTGGTAATGCACAAGGATCATCATGTAAGGGGAACTCAGAGCCAGAGAATGCTACCAAGTGTTCATTTGAAGAGCCTACAGGCATAGACATCCAGTATGTGATGTACTCTTGTGTTGCTGACATGCTGCTCACCTGTGACAATGATTCAGAGCTCCCAACTTGATGGATACAAACCAGAAGGACTCAAAAATTGGCTGGAATAGGTCAAGGAAGAGAAAGGCTAGCACACCTCCAACTGCCGGTAGAGCAAAAACGCCGTGCATCACAATCCTCAATCCAATACACTTGATACTCATGCATCCACTGCTTCAAAGACCAACCGTGAACAGAGAACGCCTCCAAAAAATGCTTGAAGGCGATGATGATGCTTGGGAAGAGAGCTGGCAAGAATCTGCAGCAATAACAGCGCAACAACAGTATATGACTGCCATCAAGATGGGGTAATACTGTTCAAGCTTCGCTGAGTCCTTGACTGACCACACACCTTCTTGACAGTAAATCTGTGACACTTGAGTACTTCCGGGCCAAGGACTTTGTCAAGACTAATACCAGTGACAGTGCCACCCATCCTATTGCTAAGTCTTGCATGCCAGAGTGAGCACATTTACTTGCACTACACTCTCTCTCTGCATTGAACACTTTATTCAGTGATGACCGACCACTGTGGGTGCTTGAGGTTATGGCTCAATGGGACACCCTTCAGCACTTGTATCAAAGTGTTGGTGCATCACACAGGAGTGAATTCCTCCCCGAGCTGTACAGAGCCCATGTCCAAAACTTTGTGGCAGATGGGTACTCAGGCCTTCTGCAGGACAATCAGCAAAAAATTGCTGGAATTGAGTTGTGCCTGCAAGAGCTTCTCGATAAGGTATGGTTCCGATATGGTGGCACCAGTGACCATACACTTCACATCCAGAAACTATTGGATTGGACTGAAAGGACGAGAACATACCTTGATGAGATGATTGTTATAGACATTACCGGGACAGAGGAGCTGATACAGGACTATGAGCAGGGACTGCTGCCTTTCCAAACTTGAATGATGCTAATTCCTGTTTTCCAGACCCTGTCTAATATTGGTTCACTGCTTGTTCTCCAGAATATAAGCCCAATTGCTCTCACGCCTTGTCATGCATCTGAACTCATGCAAGGTCTGTCTGAATCGTCAACTTTCTGAATTACAACAACTTGCTATCTGAATTGCCACAGATTACCATGACCATCTGAATACATTCGAGACCTTGTCTGAAGTCATGCAAGGTCTGTCTGAATTGCTCTATATCTGATTTACTGCAGCTGACAGTCTGAATCGCCACGCCCTGCCATCTGAAATCCCAGACATAAAGTCTATCCTGTAGCCAACTGTAAATACAGGATTCTCTTGCACTCCTCCACCAACAGTTGTTCATGGATGTCAACAGTGTAAATATTCACTCAATCATTTCCTGAAGAACTTATAACTAATGCTTACTGCTAGTGTGCTTGCACCATTGCCATTGTCAACAATCCATCCCCATGCTGAACGTCCCCTGACAGCCATGGAGAAGAAGATGATTAAGGCCATGGCATCCCTCACTCCTACTCAAAAACGCTGGCTCTGCCAGTATGTTCAACTTTATGTTTTCTATCGAGACAGCCATGTAGATCAAACCCATGTTCACTTCTGGACTTACATGCATCACGTTGTACAGATGTTTGTCCACCACTGGTGTCCTGGTATGTGGCCTGTTTGGCGCTGGCAACTCCAACGTTACTGGAAGCGATGTATTCAAGAGGTGAGTTTGCTTGTCTTTACTCTGCAATGAGCCCCAGCTAATATTATTTCATAGACTGTTATACGTTACTATGACTGGATGACGGGACGTACTCAGGGTCTCAAAAAGCTGAAGCATAATTGGTACCCTACCACTCCCCCGTTGTCTCTGATGGGTTGTCGATCTGAAGCTACTCTATCTATCCCAATGTTTTGTGCTGATTCGCCAACAAGACCATCTGTTGGCAGGGGAGGAAAGAGGTTCGAGGCATTATTCGCTGACTGATTCCTGTCATTCTCGTGTTTCTTGTCAAATATAATCTGGCATCATTTCCCACTCTGCACAATCCTTAAGTTTAAGTGAATGCTGTGAAGGCACATATCTGATTCAGACTGCCAGTGACTGACGAGATGCCTGTTTCTCCCGTGGCATGGGTAGAATCAAGTATGAAATTGAATGGAAAACATTTTCATTCTTCAACCACTACCATGATAGCTGACTTGAACACTCACAGCAATTCCCTTGCTGACTTTATTGAGAACCTGCTTTCAGAGGATTTTGGTAAGCTACTAGTTACATTCTCGGGTCAGTCTCGACTAACTGCATAATACCATATAGTGACAAACCTTGGTGACATATGTGCGGTGCTCCGAACTCTGAGTAGAGAGCAGCATCAAGCAGTGGACATAGTTCTCAGGCAGATTTTGGATGACAGTGAGTGTCTCAGTGATGAAATTCATGCTCTAATTGACAATAGGCCGTTAGCCTGCTACCGTCTGCTTAAAGCTTTGGTGTTTGATACACCTTCCTCGGTCCAAGCAGCAGATAATATGCCACCAACCCCAGCACAGCAATCAGTATACCAATAGAATACTGTTTCCTCATCCCATGCCAGCAGCTCACCACAGGTCAGTGACTCTTCCTCTACCTCAATGGATGGTTCTGATAGTGATCCTACCTCCGATGTTGACTCTGATGCTGACAGTGAGCACCAGCTGTGTATGCATGATCTGCACAAGTTACGCTATCCTCCCTGTTCTATTTGTGGTTATCGTGGACCTCTCTTCATGGGAACAATATGTACTAGTTGCGGTGAAGGACATGACACATCTTTGTAAGATTTTATATGTAGATAACTGGCATTGAATGAACTTGGCGATCCCATCGGTACTTTTCTATGTGAATGAATGGGAGCTTAGTGCATTCAATTCTTGTCGGATGGAAAATGAATTACAATAAGGTTTATTCAAGAAGTTACAAGGTTTACATGGACAAGATGATCATATGAAGAATATACAACTTCTTGTCGGGAATTGATTGCAATGTATCTGGTTTTGAGGAGAAATGCACTCAGTACAAGTATCAGTATACGTCAGGGAAAGTGAAAACATACATACCGTTTTGACCCAGAGTCTGTGTTGCTACTGTCAAGTCGGCTAAAAACTTTAATTGGCACATGTCAAGAACTCGAAGAGGGCAGATGATAGCCATATATGGTGATGTGCCTTTAATCCTGCAAGAATTTATCTTGGTATGTACAGAGTATTCGCATTGAAAGCCTGGATGAGAACTCACCAAGCCCATTCACTAGATACATTTGTTCAGGTCCCCAAGCTCGAGATTCACCTCCTAGTTTCTGATTATTTGGTCAGCACATAGAAGCTTTGCTCCCCCTAGGCATGTCCTTTTTCTTTCTCAACGACCATCTTTGCTCCCTAGATGCGACTCTTTGTACCTATCACCTATCACCTGTTCAAGCATTATCTGAAGTATCAGCATGGGTAAAAAATCGAAGAAAGGCAAGGGCAAAAACCAAGTTGAAAGCATGGGCTGGGTGCATGGCAAAAAGCTTGAGATCCTTACCAGCTGCTACGAGGACTACAAACGTTCAAAGGCTGACATGGTTCAAAGCACTACCAAAGCGCTCCTGGCTAGATTCAGCTTTGATCTCCCCTTTGAGAAGGACCCCAAAGAGGGAGTCAACTATACACCCCCTGACATCAACACCTTCCCAGAGGGTCCCATCAGAAAAGCCGAGGAGGATCGTCAGGCAAAAGTTCTCGAAGAGAGAAAAAAGGTGCATTAACACACTGTTCTCATATTAGGAAAACATCAGACTCACCAATGCTTTAGAAAATTCACAACTGGACCAACTATCACTGGAATATTAAAGTCACCAAGTCCAATGAGAAGCTCGTACAGGTAACATGCAAAACCATATGGGACCTATGGGAGGACCAACTCTGGAAGAGATCTGACTGGCAGCGTTACCGGGACTTGTAATATATGGAACGTTGCAAGGATGAATTCAACGCATCTTGGGCAGCTGGTCCGAAGCAAATCTTGAAGCCTTCGCAGATGCTCGCAGAAATAAACAGGTTCTGCCGAGAGAGGTTCAACAACGATGAAGATCCAGAGTTTGTCAAGCGTGTTATAGCCAAGAACACAAAGATCTACAGTGAGAATATGAAGAGGTATTTGGAGCGGGGGAAGTGGACTGGTACTGCTGAAGAATATGCCAAGTATGTTGATTCGTATCTGGTTCTATCTATAATTGCCTAATGGCATGGGTTCCAGTGCATTTGACTGATGCAAATCAGTTGTTACCGCGATGGCCGATGTGGTCACAATACACTTCGGCGTGGTCGTGACAATTGCATTACATGGACCGCGATCTAATGGGAAGATCAAGACAGATATGTGAGTGACATTTATACCAGATACCTGTGCTATATTCAACTCACCTGCATTTTAGCATATCTTCCCTGGTTCCATGCTCCCAAACCGAGTTGTCTTTCCAGGATTTTGATCCAGATCGCTATGCAGAGCTTCACAACTATGCCAATGATTATGCTGCACATGTCTTCTGTATGTCGCATGTTGAATGACTCCAACACAATATCTGACTTGTTGTATGCCAGCCAAAGAAGAGTGCAGGAGCTGAATTGTCAAGTCTAAGAGTCAAATAGATACAGATCTGATGCAGCAGCCAGCAGGATGGGAGCACGTTTCCACTACAGATGACAACAGTGTTCTTGTCCCTGCTGCTGCTCCAGTCGTCATTCCTGGCAAAGTCTCTAGCCTGGTTCCTGGATCTGGACCATCCAGTAATGTGGCACAGCTGGCGATGGATGCCAGATCAGTGCCTGGATCTGGACCGCCAAAATCGAAAAACGTGGCACAGCCTGCACCTTCAATGCAAAACACCCATCACCTCCCTCCAGAGCAGCAAGATGAAGCCGAACCTGTTTCCAATTTGCCCAGCCCCAACCTTGGTATGGCTGGACCAGTCCTGGAGCCTGCTAGTTCTGCTCTCCATTCGTCTATGCAAGAAAACCCCGATCCAATCACAACACCTCACCTTCCTTCAGAGAAATCGGCTGAAACTGAATCAATCTCCAAGTTGGACGTTACCCCTCTCGTTCATCCTGCACAATTAGACAAAGCTGATTTGGTCACAACAAACATCACTGGCTCTCACCTCTCTTCCACTCAGTCAGTCAGAGCAGAACCAATCATGAAGACAGACTCAGCTCCGACTCTGTCATTGTCTGCTCCAGTAGAGGTGGAGAACCACTTTCCTACAGTGCCTCCTGCGCACGCTCCTGCCAGGTATGACCTGTGGATTAACCCAACAAACACTGTCCAGCCGCATGGTGACTATCAGCAGCAGCAGCAGCAATTCCAGTACAACGCCAGTTACCAGCTGCAGGATCGTGACTCAGAGTGTATGTGGGATGACTCAGCAGGTATGCAAACCTTCGAGAAACTGAGCTTGCTCAATATATTACATGGTGAGTCACTATTTGCTACCAGCAGCATCGTTCTAACTTAGAGTTTATGGGGAAGCCCCGACAGCCAATAGCATGTATTATGGTAAGTACTGCAGGTCATTGAATTTACGGCTGCTGACTTTGATAGATACTGGATACAACTACAACGACAGCTTGTCATACAACAATGCGGCAGCATTTCAAGCTCATCCAGTTTCCAACACTGGTTCTCATCAGGTGCATTGGAATAACTGTAATTCCTCCACAATTCTGCCGCAATATTCAGATATGGGTCCAAATCATAATAGTGTGTGGTTCTCTGTCGATTTATTACACAACTGACGTCGTTTATACAGGATATCAGCAATTAAATGCAGATTATGGTGTCAGAGTTAGTATGCTGCCCTTCAGCATGGCTAGCAGTGTGTGGCAGTTGCCGCTTACAATCTGATAATTGACTCACTTCTTGTTTCAGAAGCACAGCATATCCCTCAATCTGACGCTCGCCAACTTCAAGAAGTACCTCATATCCCTCAAAGCGACACTCAGCAACTTCAAGCACAGCCTACCCCTCAAATTGATGTCCAGCATCCTGCAGAAACACAACTCCCCTCTCGAATTGACGTTCAGCATCCTGAGGAAGCACAGCCTACCTCACAATTCGAGAATCCAGAACTGGAGCTGCGAAAGAAGAGGAAACATACTATGGAGGAGGAGGTGCTCACTGCTGATGCCAAGGACTTACTTGGTACCGGGAACTGCTTTCTTCCAGCTACATCACGTGTTGAGGGCACAGTTATTCCACAGAGGTTGGAAGCTGTCGGCGGTAAGAAAAAAGCAACAGCAGGTACCAAAGGTCATGGTCAGAGTGCCAGAAAGTCCAATGATGTGGTAGCCAGTGACTCCAATGTAGAAAAAGAGAATGAAGAGGTTAAGACTCACTCAAAAAGAAAGAGGCTATAAACCTAATTACATTTTTTCTGCTGAATACAATGTTAATGTTGATCGAGTACATTTGTTGCGATGTTGCAATGAAGTTGACTGGGGAAAACTACGTTCAACAAGACATTTAGGTTGTCTTTTCTGCATTGTTGTTCGCTACTGCATGCACAATCTCTTTTGCCATCTCATCTGTCTCCTCGGCTGTTCTAATTTCTGCCTCATTCATAGCTGGATCTCTGTTGCTGCACTGAGCCTGCTTTATGTTGTACTGGTAGATGCAACCAAGGTCGTAGCTGAGGATGAGAGTGCTGGGTAGCATTTGAGCTGCACCGTGAGGTGCAATATGTGTAAAGGGCTCGCCATTTTGGAGCTGTTTCGCTGCTTCTTCAGTAGACATACAAGGAACTTCCCAGAGGTTTCAGCGCTCTTGAAACACTGAGGGACTGGAGACACATACTGTTTGGCTTTGAGCGTAAGGGTTCAATAAGGGTAATGGTTAACATCTTCAATGGTGTTCTAGGGCTTCATCGTGACGGTCTGAAAGCAAATCTGAAAGGCACCCATGACTGTGACGTCTGAATCTGATTCTGAAAAATGGTCATCTGAAAACATTGCTATTTTCAGATGGCTTTCAGATCATCACATATGATTGGTATGTTTTTTCTTCAGCACCAAACCGACAAAAAGTACCTGTACGCTTTCCTATCATCATGAGTCCATCTGATCAAATTGCTTCACGACGTCGGTTAGTGAGTACCATCTGAACAGATAGACCTGAGTTGTCAGTTTCAGACCCACATTCAGATCATAATCAGCTCTCTGGGCTGTCTGAAATTTATCTATTACACATTATCTCATTTTCAGATTCGTTTTCAGATATCATATACCATCTGAAAAGATGGGCTACTTCCTAAAAGAGTACATCATCCGCTCCCTCACTGTCCATTCCTTTCTTCCCTTCTCCCATGTCTGAGCTAGCAAATTGAAGAAACACACATCCAAAGCAAACAATTTGCACAGTGTACAAGAGAAGAAATGGTCAGTATGCCATGATACTGGAGAGGCGGTCGAGGGCGTGCCTGGCAGGTGATGAGGCCGTCTGAAAAGATGCCTAGGTGCTAGAGACCTGGGCAGAATCTTAAAGATGGGAAATAGGAATTTGTGGGGCTTCTGTTCAGACGGCTACATCGACTGTTGGAGCCTCAACCTCACAACATCGCACACCTCTTCCAAACTGCCTCCTTCCTCTACTCTCCTTTCTGTGACGTTGACACCACAAAAGGCTGGAATATGGCATATAGTGGAAAAAGACACAAAGAGGGGATTTCACGGCTCTAGTACAGATTCTCATCCAATCAAGCCTTGCTGCTCCACTATTGGATAGGAACAGCGTGTTGCATGTATGGAAAGGCGGAGGAGCATTTGTCTGGAATACATGCAGATGACAAAGAGCTTTCAAGTACGTCACCTGATGGACTGTTAGGCAGAAAAGTATAACTTACGAGTTCTACTCATATCTCTGATCACAGCATCACTTAGAATGCTCCTGAACAGTAATCTATTCCAACACAGTACAACAATTCTTCTGCCAGATCATCCGAAGGGCCATACCGTTCCTCACCATAAAAGAAACATCTATATTCCTGCTGTGAGGCTCGCTGAAGTTCAATCATTCTCTGAGCTTCACAAGCAATGATAATGCCTCTACCATCATTGCCGTAGGCCAAGCTTCCATATTTGTCTGCTGGCGGTGCAGGTGACGAGAGAGGGTGATATGACATGCAGGTATCGGCTAAACCCTTCAGTCGATGCAGGTGAAGGGAATTATTTACCAACCGAGTGTGATTCCACACTCATAGTTATGGTATCTGCAGCATGTGCATGCTTCGACTTTGATGTGACACCTTGAATGGCGAGTGAATCTCGTAGAATGCAACACAATTACATTTCGACCTCATGGCTTGCTTTGCATCTGGTTCAGATTGATCATAGGTTACTACCTGAATACGATGATTGCTGGGCAGCGCACGCATAGTTCAAGCACGGAGGAGTCTATGTAGGTCCAAAATTTTGTTCTCCACAGCGCATCAACTGCGGCGTTATTTTGTTTACACTTACTGTGTGGGCTCAAGGCCCGTTATTTTGTTAGCTCCCCCTCCAGTTACATGGTATATCAACAAAATTTTGTACTTACCCTTAAGCTGCCATAATTTTGTTGACCCCTCCTGCATCGGGTTGCATTCAGCATAATTTTAGGCCTCAACCTGATCACCAAAGTTTTGGTCCCTGCATTGTGGATGGTTATCAGCTGCTACCGAGACAAAATATCCATGCTCATCGTGAGCAACAAGATTTTGGTGCATTCCTGAGCCTGTGAAGCATTATCAAATCTTGGTCCCTCAGGCTGAGCTTCGAAATTTTGTTCCTTTCGTCCTAAATGCAGTGAGCAGTTGCCCAAAAAGCAGAATCTCANATCCACTGTCATGCCCCTCCTGTCAATATTGAACATGATGTTTCCATGATGATATAACATGTAACAATTCCCTAATAAATTCCTTTCTCCTGGGTGTCTTACCACTAGTTGATTGAACCTCCAATTTCATCAGCCGAAAGAAATTGGTTTGAATAGGTTCTGTAGTGGGTCTACATGCACTACGCACGCTGAACAGTGTATCCAAGCCATTCATGTCTTAATCCTTTGTTCAATTATATTCTTCTCAAATGACTTGCATAAGAGTCAGTAAGACCCAAGAGACTGAGTAAGAATGTTGTGAGACGCAGAAAAAGGCAATGCAGTGTCTCCCTCACAAACCTTTCCCTGCTACCTTCCTAATTCATGTAACATCCCTGTTTGTACAGTTGGAATGAGAAACTGATGAAATATTATCTTGTCTGAGGGGCATGAACCAAAGTGAGCATTGAACAAATGAGCTGTCCCAGGTCTACCACAAAATGAGCATCCATAGCATTCATTGGATGCTGAAAACGTACTTTAGACAACCCAAGATACTTGAGCCTTAATATATTGCTGAGTACCTGGCTTTGGGTTGAGGTGTAGACTTTGAGGTTGTTCAGGTATGAAAATTATAGGTGAAGTGTGAAGCCGATTCCAACTTGGACTGGTACGTTGCTTGACTTTTTCATTTGAGCATCTTATGACCCTGAGAGCGGTCAGATTGACCTATTTTACATTCCGAATCGAACATTAACCTTTACTAAGCCTATGGAACATGTTGATGACGAGTACGACGACAAACACTTCCCGAAAACCTGTTCCGACTAGCCGGACATGGCCCAACTTCCAGCGCTTATCTGGCGTTTGTGCGTTACTTGACCATTCACATCCCAAAAAACGCCTTCAGGAGTCAGACGAGCTCCAACAGTTCACTTCAGAATCACTCAGCTTTACCGTTTGGACATAGTGCTTTACTAACATGCTTGTAGCAACATGAATTGATTATTACATTTAATATAGGTTACATAGATTCATAGTGGCAAAGCGGTGCACGCCTGCACACTGTAGAATAGAGCATTGATATCATAGAAAGAGCCGTTGCGGGTAATGGGGTATCGGGGGTATTGGGGAACGGCATGAACTTGGAAGAAGAGATGAGCAAGTCTCCACGAAGTCCCGTATTAAATGCTCCTTGCCTTGGTGTATGACCGGGGAAATAGTTTTGAGATGCATTGCTAACAACTATACAGCTGGAAACTTAAGGCTCAAGTTGGGTCCAAAGAAAAAAAAAAGCGGGAATAGGCGGGGGATTCGGGGATGCATTCCGAAAGGGTATCTGACCGTTGACGTAACGCGTCAGTGACTCGCATCGGGGTGTCGATCTTGTTCCTCCAGCGATAATCACATTCGAGGACCAAAGGAACAAAGTTTCGACTCTCCAGAAGAGCACTGAAATTTCGGAAGGATTCACAGCCAACAGCAGAGTACCAAAACTTTGACGCTCACGGTGAGGTTCGAAATTTCGCCTTCCTGGCAGCGGCTAACGACACTTAAGACGAAAGGAACGGAATTTCGAAGCTCGGCTTGAGGAACCAAAGTTTTGGTACCCTTCACAGGCTCGGGTGTACCAAAATTTTGTTGCTCAAGAGGAGCACCGATATTTAATTCCTGTGGCAACTGATAAAGGTTCCCTGATGCAAGGCGCAAAGCTTTGGTGGTCAAGCTGAGGCCCGAAATTACGGAGGGGGGTGGCTGCGGTAAGGGGAGTGAACAATTATGCTGGAACATAATCTAAATCTGCGGTAGGGCCCGGTTAACAAAATTATGGCAGCTTAAGGGTAGGTACAAAATTTCATTAATATGCCGTGTAACCGCGGGAGGAACTAACAAAATAACGGGCCTCGAGCCCACACAGTAAGCGTGAACAAAATAACGCCGCAGTTGACGCGCTGTGGAAAACAAAATTTTGGACCTACATCTACTGTTGAGACCCAGTGAGGTTTTATCAGACATTATTCGACGTTATCAGACAACGCCCAACTTTGTCTGATAGCGTCAGATAATGTCCGATAGTGTCCTTAACCCGGAATAATTCGGACGTTATCCGACGCTATCTGACATTATTAGACGTTTCTTAGGTAGCCTTCGAAAGGCTCTATTAGGCGTCGGTTTTCGTCTGGTCGTGTCTGATAGCGTCTGATAATTAGGTATATATTGATGAGGTACTAGAATACATTATAGGTGCTACTGAGTACAACTTACGTACCGAAAGACCTTGTCTATCTCAAACCCCGACTGTGCCCACACGAGTGACCGATACCCTCTGCCCTAACCCTCTGCCCAACTCCAACAGTCTTCAGCCTTCTGCTATGAACGAGGAGGGTCACTCTAACAACATGGCGAGCTGCGGCACATAGAATGTTTAGTGTAAGGATAACAGTGCTCTAGGGTCGACTCACGAGATATAGCTGTATATTCAAGGTGGTTTGGAGCCGTCGTCCGGGTCTTCTCCAAGGTGCCTGACGCGTCGAAAAATCTTTAGTTTCACAAAAACGACAAGTAAATAATACACGTGCCTCGCCTGTACCATATTTCACTCTGGTCTACATCAGTATTCCCTCCGTCGTATCTTGAATTATCGAGTTTCATCTTGAGAAGGAGAAAGAGCAATACAGATGGGGAGAAAGAGTGGACTAGGGGGGAGCCGGGAAGTTGGGATGGTGGTGGTTAGAAAGAAAGAAGCGAGCGTGGGGAAATTCAGGATACAGGGGAATTTGCGCACGGACAGACTGCAAGGCANCAGTTGGGAGAGATGGCAAGATGGAGGACAGATCCGGTGACACCGTATCCGTCACTGTGGTGTCGTACATATAAAATTTGACAACATGACGAACCTGATAACGAGTGTTGTCGTCAGTATTGATGAAGAAGTGCACACTCAGAAGAGCCTACTCTACTTATTTCAGCCAGTTGGTCATAGCTCTTCCCGGCGGCAATATGAGGTGACGCAAGCCCCTCAGGCGGCACGTCTGCATATTTACCAAATGAGACATGGACGAAGTTTCCGTAGTACTGGGTTGAGGCGAGGGTTTCTTGCTTTGCGTGCTCATATGTGAGACGTCACCAGTGCGTTCAGCTGGTTGATGCAGTAAGATCATAACACTTATTGTCAGGAAATGGCATCACACGTACGATAGTACCCAGATCTACAGAGACGCCATCGTCTTGACCGAATGTTGCTCCACGTAACATCTACCACCTTTGAGCGCTCTCCAACTCAACTCCAACTTTCTCTGGAGTCCGATATTTGTGGCCCTGTGCCAAAGTGTAGTAGGATACTCGGAGATGACAGGTGTAAGCGGAGAAGGCCCAGACTCCATGAAACCCTTTCTTTAGGTCCGCTTTGGCAGGGAGGATATAGGTGTCGACGATGATGGTTTTCGTGAATCGTGATAGCGTTAAAGAAAGAATAAATCCACGCGAGGAGGCCGACTGGCGAGTCGGCTAGATTGTAGCCTATAGTTTGGGGTTGTGTAGATTGCTGTTTGAAGTATCCCATTCCTTTATTCTGGAACCATTTGGATCGTTCGAGGGCTTTGAGGTCTTCCGCGTCGTATTTTGATGGGTCGTCGTTGGGTGGAGGTCCAGCGACACTATTGGAGTGAGATGTGTGAACAGTGATATAGATCTCAGGGTAAGTGAGACGCACGGCATGTTGGTGTGCCAGGCTTTGACGTGTTTGCCTCCGTATTCAGATGCCATTACACGTGTAATCTAGCGTAATAGAGTCAGTGAATGAATGTCGAGAAAAGGGTTATGAGACACGACCGACGCACTATAGATCCCCAGTCACCGCCTTGGGTAACTGAGACAGGTACAATGTCAGTACATGGTTTCAGGATGAACAGCTCATCGGGAGTTGACGTACCATACTCCTCGTACCCCAGGGCTTGCATCAGCTTGTGTCCAACCTAGAGCACTTCATCAGTCCTGAGCCGATTAGAAGACTTGTTCAAACACACGTACCTCTGCATATTTCGACAAGTTGAACCCCTTCTTCTTCGTACCCTCAGAGAATCCATATCCAGGTAATCCGAGCGCAACGACGTGAAAACTCGGTTGTCCGGGTTCTTCTGCAGTTAACAATGGCAGGATCTTTCTCACTTCGATGAAACTTCCCGGCCCTGCGCGTCCGTCCGTCAGATTATTGTTGCACGAATGAAAGCTAGACATAGACACGCACATCCGTGAACGAACAGCAAGGGGATCGCGCCCTGCACCCTACTCTCCTTATGCACATAATGTATATCCAATACTCCATGCCCCTCAACTTCAACAGGTCGCGTAAACTGAGGCATCTCCTCGTTCAAAGCCTTCTCGTGTTTCCTCCAGTCATACCCATCTTTCCATCTGGATACAAGCCGACGGATATCTGCGAGAGGTGCACCATAATCCCACCCCGCTTCATCAATCTCGTCCGGGAGGCGCGTAAGCTCGAGTTTCTTTTTCAAGAGTTCGAGAGATTCGTCTGGGATGGCGATTTTGAACGGACGAGAGGACATGAGTGGTTGATTGATTGCGGTGTAGAAGACTCGGTGTAGTGAGGGTTGATATATAGTTGTGGGCGGTTAAAAGGCCCCAAACTCGAGAGTAATACTGCTTAGAAGCCAGGGAAGGGGATGCCGTAGGCCTGTCAGTGTAACCGTCCGTTATGTGACGATGGAAAACATGTACATCGCTTGCCGTCGTCGCTGGGAGAAATGCTGGACAGATGCCTTGGCCTATTGATTCCCTGCATGCGATGTTTGTCTCTATCCTCAAGTCTTGAACCTGCAAATCCGAAAAAGACCGTCCGAAATTCGTGCTAAGACTTTGTACAGCACTCGATACAGCACTTGAGGTATTCTTCGTTGGGGCGCCGAATAACGAGACTGAGGGAGCATGTTTTCGTCGGGGAGAGACCACCATAGGCAGCCCAAAACTTGGAATTTTAGCAGCTTCCAGCTCGGCGTTTGTGGTGAGGTTCAGTCTGGAGTAATGTGATTGGGGTCAGGTACGACATCCTCTGCTTAGAACCTTTGGCGCTTGATAGCTGATTTCAGGCAAATACAGGATTCACATAGCCTGCTACCCATCAATTAAAGCCTAGATGCTCTCTTTGCGGCCAGAAGATAACCAGAAAGCTGCTATATGGAAGAAAGCAAGTCATCATACCAAGCCACCTACAAAGAATGTTTCAACTACTCTTGGGCCCTGCACCCCTCGCGTTCCACTCTGCTTCTGCCTCGCCTCCTCTCGTCAAACGTGCTTACGGCGTCATCAATGACTCTTGGGTAGCAGACGGTCAGATTGACTTTGCCGCTTTGGACACTGCTACAAGGTTAGCGGAAAGCGCAGGCGCAGGTGCAGATGGGTCAGTGGGTATACTTTTTGGTCTGGCTTCAACCCGTGAGTACTGTTCATCATTTGTATCTTCGAAGCTGACGCAACATACTTAGAACGCACTTCCTTTTGACAACATGATTGACCTGTGCCTCGAAAGCACAGGGTAGGATGTTATACAATATGCTGGTGCTATCTCCAACATGAACGGAACGTTGGTGTATTCTACTGCGGAATAAGATGCCACAACAGTCTTTCAAAAGTTGATACACAGGAATCAAGATCATAGCCCTCCATGGACGGATCGGTTGGAACAAATTCGTACGCGTTTCAACTCGAACCTTCATCCTTCGTTTCCTCACACTTGGTCTTCCGCTCAACAGCGAATCTTGGCGAATACGAATGCGCGACATCCTTCGTCTCTGGCAGTATACGGATCAAGTAACGGTTCCATTATCGCGTGCATGGTACAGGAAGTCTAGTACGTTTACCTTTGCGTCGACGTTTGCGGTGGCGTTGACTAGGTTCTCTTAGGGTACGGGTTCCTCGGGACTCACCATATCAAGTCAATCCTGTAGAAAGGTATCCGGCGATACGAACCCAAACAATTGAAGGAGGATGAGGGCTTTCTGATGTGCCTCGCTCTTGTCGTAGCAAATCACCGAAGGATGGGTCTACAAGCCGGAAAATGGTTTTTCCGACATGGTTGTGCGATGCAGAGGGGTTGGTTTGCAGCTTAGAAGTTCGCAGGGGTGCCATAGCATGGAGTAAAATGCGTCGAGCGAGACAGATGCCTTGGTTCTGAAACCGTGGATTCCGGATATAAACATGTAAGCAGGAATCATTTCGTGGAAGAACGGGAAGGATTCAGACCGTTACCTCGGCTAAAAACTATATCTGCCCAGATGACGAACGATCCATGATTGAAACTTTCATCGGTGAAGCGATACCGTGCTCAATTCGTTGCGTTCAGTACTAGCGCAGTTAGACAGGAGGCGAGCTGCGTTATGCGTCTTGAAGAAGCGTGTGGAGGGGATATCGAGGTCGTTGATTCGCACCCTGCCGCCCGAGTTACTGCTGCGGATTTTCCTCATGTGCGAGAGTCCCACCGCCAAGCCGCTGGGACACCACGCAGCTCAACCAAGCTGCCACATTATCCTCATTCTTAGCCACGTCTGCGCTCGTTGGAGATCGTTGGCATTATCGGAACCTACGCTATGGACCAACATTCGTGTGCATTTTACAGCCTGTAGAGAGAGGGCTGATGCCCAGCGGGTCCTTGCTTTCACCGAATTTTGTCTCGAGAAATCCCAAACACAACCCCTTTGCATCGATTTCAATACTCTCACACTGTCCCCCCGTCCTTTGTTTGGCGTGGATGACCATGCGTTGGCCGAACTTGTCAAGCACGGTTCCCGATGGAAACATGCAACGTTAAAATTGCCCCATCGAACTATCCGATTCCCTAGCACAATGCCTCTGCTAGAGTCGCTGACAATCATCGGCGACTCTACGTATACATCCAGAGATATTNTGATCCACGTGTGAATTGACCGTACGTCCAGCCCCTGGAGAAAGATGCTATAACTTGAAATCGGCGTCCCGACTGTCTCCCATGTCAGATTTGGTACCAAAGTGCAGGAATCACTTCCAGGATAACTTCAGAGGCCTCTCGGGTGGGGGGATCTCATCGGGTTAGTGAATTATATTTTATTTTGATTTTATGTACGTCGCTAGGTACATGTCACGTCCTACCAGCGGCATAGCACAGTAACTTTGGTCCCATACTGATGGCATCCCTTACTGGGTTGGTGGTGTAATACCTGATGCTGCCGGTATGCAATTTTACTCTACGAAGCCTTCTATTACTGATATGTCTCAACCCTTAAGCTGCTGGTACAAGTAGTGCCATGAAGGATATGATGTAGAGCAGGTTGTAGTCGTAAGGTATAGTGCCATTCTATATGTATGTAGTAGTCCTGAATATATATCTTCAGCCTCCCGATGACACCCGTGCTCCAGTGTGCTGAATCAACCTCAATTTGTAGAAACTTTGTCTAATAATGAGAAGTAGAATGCACTTATGCACCGGGCGCATCTGGCGCCGCTCGAGTGACTAGACCCTCCGATGTTAATTTCGTAACCGACTATCACTAAATCCCCACTCCTCCCGCTTGACTCGAGGATTGTCTCGACTCTTCTTTTCAAGTATCTCTCACCAAAGTTTTTGGCATTGCTTTTCATCCATATTTCTTATGGTTAGTCAGGAGCATATTGTATGCCAAGGGCGGGAGACGAAATTGCTCTTCTCTTGTGACTCGTATATTGTTTTCCCTGAATTCGGACGTTATTCGATTCTCCCAGTCAGAATGGTGTTCCTGGGAACGCCGTGGATAGTCGTATTTTCCACCCTATATGGCGATAGCCAAAGTCGCGGGAGGATCGGGACCTTAGTACATGGGCGCGTGTCATTGAGGCATGGAAGGCTCAAGAGAATGGATATTTCGTATTGTAAAGGACGGATGGGACTCACCGTCTCCATGATGGCCGTTTCTTTCTCGGGTGCGCTGAGCAATCATTAATCAAGTCAAACCGTTGGTACATATTAATCTTCATTTAATATTCTCTGACTCGAATCCCGAATCCTTCGTCGACTCGTTATATATGGCTTGCCATCTTCCATCTTACATGCCATAAAACTGAGATGAAGCTTGTGGAGCTGTTCGCTACCCTGCATACTCACACGGCACCTGGCAATACGCACCTCGCACGGATAAAACTGCGATGACACACTCGGACGATGCCCTCCTTTCTTTCCGGCTTCGAAGGCTGCGCTTCCTCTCGAGAATTCTATTGGCATCTCGCGTCTGACAGAGAAGACCAATGGAATCGTTTTCCCCGCGCTCAGTCGTATAAATGGGTATGTACCTAACGACGAGGAAGCGTGTATAGTTGAGGAAGATGGTTGGCTCGTTCTCGGAGGTTAGCACCCGGATCAAGGTCGCGAGTTCAAACTGTTCAGCGACGAAGCGGCATGGACACTCTCCCCTTCCTACTACCTCTCTAACGAGTTGTTCACTCGTCCACTTCCAGACGCCAACTACGCTACTTTGGTGGTTAGTACCGGCGGACACTGGACGACGACACTCTTTAGTGGGTATCGGGACGAATCTAAAGCGGACGAAGGATATGGAATTGATGGTGTTATCGCGTTCTTCCGCCAAGTGATGGACCACTGGGCTTCCCAAGATACTATCAACTCCGATATGGGTGTCGTCGCAACTGCGGGGCGAAGAAAGAGGCAAACTCTGGTCCGCGCTTATTGACTCGGGCATGAAGATTGTCATTCGCGTCGCGAACCATGGAAGGAGGCTCAGGCAATGATATGGGGCTGGTTCAACTGGGGTCGGGTATGGGAGTTTAATCAGGTCTTTGGAGTACGTATCTTTTCTTACCTTACCGCGCTAGGATTGACTTGGCGTAGAGCATTGTGCAAAACGATCGGTATATACGTTACCTGGGCATTGATACACCGGCGAGGTCGAGACCAGACGCACATGCGACAGGGGATTGCTTGCGTTTTACGACCAGGGCAGGGGTAATGGAGGGGTGGACGGAGTATCTTTGGCATTATACTGTTAATGAAGGAGACCGTTTTAGGAGTTGTTGAGGTGATGGGGAGAGTTTGCTTTCGCATAGACGGATGGATACATCGACGCGACAAATACATTAACTATACCGCCAACAGTCTATCATCTCAGATCCAGATGTCAGACATGATGCCATCACCGATCGCGAGCCCACCATGAGCTCGAGAAATCCTCGGTACGAAGGTTTGGCCAACTCAGCGCCCGAACCTGAGCGACGTTTTATCCCGTCTCAAAATCGTACGGTGATGGGTTCGTTCGTCCTTGGTTCGTTCTGGGCGGGGGGCTCCGGCTCGGGCTCGGGTTCAGGCTTGGGTTCAGGCTGGCTCGGACTAGTTTCAACAGCAAATTGGGGCGCCGAACTTGAAGCTTGAAGCAGAAACGGGTCAACGTTTGGAGTTCGATATCCTTCCCCAGGCGGCGACTTGATTCTCAGAAACACGCCATTGATTTAGAGGTGTGTATATGTCGTTTCGCTCTTCAGGAATAATCCGATGACCCGTTGACCATCATGTAGCGTGCCCGATCAATCTTCTGCTCGTCGTCAAAATAACAAATTTGGTAACCATCACATAAGCACTCAGAACCGGAGTCCAGTCCCAAGAACGTTTCAGTCTCAAGAACATCAAGGATGCATGATCAAGAGTACCCCAAAAGCCGAAACAACAACCCAAGTCGAAAGTACACCCCAAGCCGAAAGGTGCGAAAGGTGTATGGATGTGTGGGCGTCATGGCAAAGGCCTCTACAAGCAGCTTTACTCATGAGTTGCATCCAATTCCCACTGCCCGCCGGTACAGGAATTGAATTTGTGGAGTAAAGCTGATAGAGAACGAAGATAAGCGAGCCGCGTGGCTTGGAACGGACATTTATGCCGCTGTGCCCCAAAGCTGCTTTCCTTGGGGACCACCATCTTTCTGGGACCACCATCTTACTTGGCCCTCAGTTCCTTTCGCCTATCCTTCCCGCCCCCTTCCTCATTACTTCCTTCGTGAAGTTGGAGAGCGATTTAGAGAGCAATAACACTTCCAAACCCCTCAGCTCCAGTCTGTCTGTACAGCAAGGTGAGCTTCTCGTCTCAATTACCTGCCTCGTGGCTCACAAGTCCTCAGATTCAATAATGTGCTATATCCTTCTTGACATCGTCCGATACATTTGCGGTCACGACATCCGAAGGCCTGATGCCGCAGACAAAGTGGTGTGTTTTCTATCTATCAACGCTTTAGCTTGTCTAAGCGCTATTGCCTTCTCGAGGTCGAATGCAAAGAGCCATCCTGCAAATACAAGCAACGATACCACTACCTTCCCGTTCCGTGAGTCCTATTATGCCTCTTTCTTCCTTTGCATTGACTCTGGCACTGGCAGGCAGCTACCTAAGGCGGACTATCCCTACGGTTGCAGTTCTTGTCGCCATTACCAATGATGAGGGTAGCTTAGCATCAAGAACACTCCACATCACAGAACACTACGATATCATACATTATCACCTACATGGACCGATAACACGAACGCGAAAACCCCGCCGCTCCAGTGCATACATGATTAGTCCATACCATGTCTTGCAATTGTAGCATAATACCCTGTTGTGATACGTTCCATATAAGGATCTCCTAAAAGTTGCGGTATGAAACGGTATCGAACTTATTTTTTCCATTATTACCTTCAACTGATCAGACAATTTCACGCTTGAATCGGAATCCCGACTTTCGCCGTTTGCCTGACACTCAATATGGCTCTCACGCAAGAGGGCTATGTGTAGCTTGACCCTGCCGAAGATGAAAAGTATCACATTTGACATCCGTGGAGGAAGCCGCATAGAAATCGAAGACTATGTTGATCAACTTGGCGATCGACATGACGGCAAGAAGACCGCTCCCATGCTACCCGCTATTGCCCTACATACCTTCCAAAGTTCCACACGCTACTAAAAAAAAGTGGACCGAGGAGTCCTATAACATTGATGAGTTTACTCTTTGATGTGTTCATACAGTTTTAGTATACCTGCCTTTAGTACATGTTTGATACATATAATACTGTATCGAATCAGAATTCTTCGTCGCCTGCGGTGGGTACGTAACCGGTTTCATACCGTATCATACGATACGATACCAAGGAGTTTCTCTACTGCAGGGAGTGACCGATGACGATGGAAAGGCAATCCCAACAGTGCCGCGCACCTCCCCTATTGCGAGCGCAACGGTGAGTATATTGATTTCACTAGGCATAGATAGAATCTCACCATTAATGGATCCAGGGAAAGCATGTTTTGTCTATGGAGCAGACGGGAAAGAACGCTCAGTGATTGATGCAGGCACTGTTATGTGTCCAAGCTGTCACCATGCAGTTTCGCTTCCCAAGTGAATCAGCGCATCATAGAGCAGATGGCAGCGCGCATATGACACGATTCCCAGATGAACGAAGACCACGATCCATGTGGGCTACGCCTCCGACTATCTGGACAACTTGAAAGGAGAAGGTGCATTGACCGCAAACGTTCACACTGTGGAGGCAAGGTGTTGAATTTCTAGTACAAGGTGGCAAACGAGGCAACGGCATCAAGGTCCGTGTCGTAACGTACCTAATCTATGTCCTTTCGGTCCGCAGGGTGCTCCAGCAATTCTGGAGATACCTGATGATTGCCCACTTCCGGAAGAAGCATCCTAATCAATCGCCGACTTTGTACCCGGAGGACTCCAAAGTGACGGAAGTCGAAAATGCTCCCCTCCTCACAGTCTGGACTACGCGACACAAGAAGCCGAGAAAATCAGCGAAGTCTATAGGACAGCAAAAAGACGCACTGGTAATTTCTGAAGCGCATAGCTCCCAACTTNTCGGTGTAATTTCATATTCCGACATTTTTCTCTACGCCCGAAGAAACTACAACACAGGAAAGCGAATCGGAAAGTGAGATTGAAGGTGTCGAATCGGATCCTGAGAAGGAGGATATTGATGTCAACGTTGAGCGGGAAAGCCAGTCTGCGGAACCTGAAGGTATGTGAGTCTGTAAAGGAGGTGGGCCATACTGATCAATAGAGCGTCAGACGAAAGCGCACCGCAACTCACGGCTGTGAACCTAACCCTCATTATTCCATTTTCTGAGCAAGTAGAAGGCCAAGTGACCGGGAGGTTGCGTAGAGCACGAAATGTCGATCAGCTGTTACGGGAGTGCACCTGTGGTCTTCATATAACAGCTGAGGAGGCTGCAGACGAGGACGATAAGATTATTGCATGCAAAAATCCCAGCTGTGAAGCCAGATACGTGAGTGGCATGCTTTCCAAATTATGTTCGTCGTTAGCACTCACATGCTGTCAGTTTCATATGGCCTGAGTGGGTGTTCCATTTTCTGGCTCAAGGTGGACTTGTCAATCATGCGAGGAGACAAGGACGAAGAGGAAACGGCGTAAATGAGGGGACTGCCACGTCAATGGTGGTCGTATGTTTTAAATGCGGTGATACCATTAAATAACAGCCTGCCCTAAATGCCGAATGGGAATGGGTACGAGTCTACCAAAAATGGCACATATCTTCATTTTTTTTTTCTGATCGACTATGGTGGCGGCGGTGATTGAAGTGGCGGTGGCGGCGGTGATTGAAATGGTGGCGGCGGTGGTTGAGAGGGGCCTGACGTCAAGTGCACATTGTGGTCACCCACAACACAATGCAAGCCGCTTTTCTGACAGTGGTCAAGACATAGCCCATGTGAGCATAGGCCATTTCTGGGACGACGGCAGCCAACATGACTACATGGGCCCTTTTCTCGAGTCTGAGAGACGGCAACAGGACGAGTAGATGGTCGTGAGTGAGCAGGCTGGGACTGAGATCCAGTAGGAGATGGAGGCGGCGCATTTGCTTGGTTTGGATCGGAAGAAGGTGTACCCTCTGTCTGGCCCTCCTCGTTGGTCCACTCCCAGAGCCTGCAGCGAGTGCCATTTGGATGTATTGCGTCACACTATAAGTGGTAGTTTCAGTATACATTCACCGTCTCCAGAAGAGGATACTCACTTTACCGAAATGGCGGCCGATGTTTATAACCCGACCAAACCGAACCTCCTGAATAGGAGCGAGCGTGCCAGGCGGACAATCACTGCATTTACATACTATCCACCAAGCCATGATGAAAATGCGCTAATCTGGAGGGGATACATACGCGTCGTAAAGTGTTCGTGAGGTATACGAAAAGATAATAAAAGCGATCCTGTAAAATCAGTCAGAAAGTAGTGTCGATAATTTAGGATGCACTTACCCCAAGTAAGCGAAGGTTGGTGGAAGAAAAGAAAGAGGAAATGTCTAGCTTACGGTCGTGGTCGGTATTTAAGAGCGTAAGTATTTGGCTTTATGCGTGACAGTAACACTTGCCGCAGTGGGCCATTGGGGTCCAATGGCAGGCCTAGGTACGAGTCCGTTTTCTGGTGTTGTAATTTTCTGGGCTAACAGACGATGAGAGGCGGAACGAACCAAACAAAACGATCTATCGAAATCTATCAGACCACAACTTTCCCACCCACTTATCCCTTCCGTATAAGGAAAAATTGGCAGAAGAATCGTCAACTCGGACTCGTAATCACGCAGGCTGGACCACACGAACCACATGAACCAGGGTTCATTCGCACCGCATTCCTCATTTCCTGCCCTCGAATTCCGACCCCGAGTCATCCCTGGACACTTTCCCCGAGTTACCATCCAAATCAAGTCGCGGTTTGCAGTGACCTAGTCGTAATATCAACTCTAAAAGTCAGAGGCCATCTAACAGGTGTGAGTGGGCCCGGTTATACTTACATGTGTTGTCTTTACCGCAAGCTGCGAACGAATGTGTATACTCCTATAATATGAACTAAATCTCTCAAACCAACAGCCAACCAGTCCATATACTGAGCTGAAGACACAAGTCAAATTCTCCTCAACTCGAGCAATATTCTGCTAGATTTTGGGTGGGTGCGGCTATTGTGCATAAAGATGGCACATTTTCAACAAATTCGCCAAACTCTTGCAAATCAGCCGTGGTGAGTGCCATTATTTAAATTCGCATCTTGGGATTTTGATTCTACCCAGAAATGACACCAGCTTGGGCAGATGAAAATGCGGAAATATTCACCTCATTTCGATCTCACCCGAACCCTGAAAGCGTTTTCATCTCTGCAGGCACTCTCTACAGCAATAGTTGACTGTCATTTTGCATTCTTTCAGGCCAATAAGATTCTTTCCCGATAAACCGTCAGAGGCGCTTGTGTCCTATGGCAATGCCAGCGTTAAAGGTTGTATCCTAGTGCGGCCCAGTGATGCCTCACTGTTTCCACACCTCTTCCTCCCCTTTGAATCGCACCCCCATCACTACCATGGCTATTCTGCAGGAGTCTTCAGACTTCACCATTCAAGGTGGACAATTCACAAGTCTCCAAGGAATCCACCATATCAACCACCTCAATGGGACTTTGGTGGTGCAACAAATCAGCGTGACAGAAAAGGAGCTGACTATATGCGATGAAGTACAGGTCCAAGACAGCGATATTGACTCACTCCAGTATAAGCAGATTCGAAACTGCGATTTCTATCTTACGAGGCTTGTCGACACCGAGATTGTCACAAGGCATGATGCTGAGACCGGGCAGAGACTGAGAGCACGTCGAGTTATCAGTGTTGCCAAGCTATACGATGACAAGGATAACCACGAGTTTCTACATGTTCAATACCATGGTCAAGACGCCTACAAGGTCAGTTACAACCACCTTCAGGACTACCATATTCATGTTCATTTGATACAGGAATTCGAACAAGATTTCAGGCAATTTTCTAGTATCAAGTACAATGGCTGCTCTCAATTGGATTGAAGCTTTGAAGCTGACATGGCTATTACTTGTACACACAGGCATCCAAACTTTGTCCAGCTCTATGGCTACAACGACACCCAACGTACTTTACCTGCGCTGATATTCCATGATGGTGCGGCTGTTTGGCCATCTGTGGTCGCAGTATTATGTCACTAAATTTATCTCCAGCGCCAATTCCTTTAGAGCGTATCATTTGTGCACGGGGTCGTCCTTCGTCGATTCTCTTCGCATACTTCTCATGTCAAGTACGTTACAACATGAGACACGATTTTTCATATTCGACTAATATTGTCGTCCACAGCTCGGCATGCAACACCTAGCTGGCAATAACTACGAGTCGGTTTTTGTATGTCTTCTCTCGGAATTCCATATCATGTCGACTAAATGTTGATAGGCCCTCGGTCAACTGTGGATCGAACCCAGAAGCAGTGCATTACTTAGAGGACCTCATATCCAATCGCGTCACGATGATTGGGCTGTTCCAGCTATTCGGTCAAATTCAACAAGCAGTTACAATTTCACTCCATTGTGTTTTCACGCTTATGATGACACGCAATCTGTTCTTGACTATCTTACCAAGTTGCTCTCCACTCGCACTATCCTCCAGGGAATACATTGGAGCCACGGAGATCCGGTGTTTGAGGAGACGAATGTATCTGTACTGCCATCTCTTCATACGGTCTACAATAGGCGCCATGGAAAGCCGATAGCTAGGTGGGCAAAAGTCAAATTTCATCATCAATTGCGGTATGTATGTGATGTCTCGGACACAATTAGAGAGAGCCAGATCGTGATGGCAGATGGCTCAGTGCGGTATGGATATGATGCTTATGTGATGTACAGCGTTTATTGATATGGAACGCAGGTTTACTGTCACTCAGACAGATCTTCAGCACTTCGAAGCGATAACGTTAACATATACTCCCTCTTCCGCAGAGGAAACATCCGTTTTTGTGGACTCATGGCTTACTCAAGCGCATGGCGTGTTTAGCCGACTCGGAATCCATGAGGATGAATGGAGGGAATATTGTAAGTTCCGGCATTGTTTGTATACGTCTTGGGTTAATAGATTAACCTTCGACAGGTCTCCTACATGGTTTCCACCTCACTTTCCGTCGCTTTGAAAAATATACCCTGCGAGAGGGCAGCACTAACATCGCACAAGATACTCGACCAGTTTATCTATTCATTTGTCCAGTTCCCCAGCCTTCTGATAGTGGCGAGATCCATAAATTTTGGGCGGAGAGCACGAAATATTACTGGTCTCTTGACGAGTCTGGGATACATGATCCAAAGATGTCCGAAGCCACGCAAAAATCTATGGGGCTTCCATCTTTCGCATCCCAGATCAACGTCATGCATCGCGGTTGGGTCCGTGATGCCTACGGAGTTGTGCAAAAAATTCACTCCATTCATGGCTTCAATCCGGCCACAGCAGACCTTGCTCATTCCTTAGGTCTTCCTATTTTAGATGTGATCAGCGACGATGTTCGGTCCAAAAACGGCGAAGATTCCGAGGGTGTGCAATATTCTTTTTACTCCCATTCATACTGATAATCGCCACTTACGCAGTTGACCTGCCGGCCTCAGGGGGCTTTGACTCTGATGAAGAGATAGTCTTGTATCCGCGGCAGGCCATCAGTATTATGGCAAACAAAATTTTGGGACTTTTTTACACTTTTTTCGACCTATTTACCGGGGACCGCAGGGCGTGAGTTTGAACAATAAGGTCTTCTGACATTGGCCCAAGCAGGTACGGGTTGCAACCTTTGTGCACACAATAGAGCAATGAACTATATTGAAGATAGTAGTAATATAATATCTAATTGTCGCTGATATACCTATTATTGTAATATGGAAAATGTTTGGACCTTTGATAACAAGTCATTCTAAGCCCTAACCTTTCAAACTTGCAGACTTGGGCAACCGCTCAAGTCCGCAAGTTTGGGTATGCGCTTCGCGCCGGGTTTCCGTGCACGTTTCTCTATTTGATACGTACTCAAAGAATATGTCCATTCATCTGGGAAACCTGCACATGCGGAATCGCCATCCAACGCATCGACTAAGAACAGACGCTAACATTGAAGTTTTGAAGTCTCGAGTCTCCTCCCACCAATCTGGCCGCCGACTTGTCACCATTGGCGGGCAAATGTTGCATGGTCCATGACTCGTTCGAGGACACCCGATTCCCTTCTGCTATGAGTATGATTCTTTGTATGTGACGTATGTGGTATGAGTGCAAGGACGACAGCAACAAGAAGAGAAGTGAGAAAATAAAATCTTGCGGCCACAGGCAAAGTAGGATTTGGATGAAAGAAATAAACGATCATCGAGGTTAAAAGCGAAATCATCCATGCACTATCCCAAAAGCCATGAAGGAAAGAAAGATGAATTCACTAGTACCTAGCCTCCACATCAAACTCGACTCTTCGTCGAACACTCTCGTGTTTTTCACCAACGTAGGTACTCCAACTCCCACTGCCAATGTATCGCCTCCGCCTCTACGTCTTCTATCCGTGAATGGTGATTCGGCGCTCTTCAGAGGTACGCAGCATGTTGAAAAATCGTCACAATGACGGACGCAACGCCGATTCCTGCTCGCGATCATATGCTCAGCCATTCCGAGTCCGAACTTGAAACAGAAGGAGGCGTGTAGGTAACAATGCGAAGAGAGAGAGAGAGAGAGAGAGAGAAATGGATGTCTTGATTATGAAGAGCTGCGGCCGAGGTAGTTCGAGTGCCGTTGGGGTTGCGAAAGAAGAGTGTCACTGAAAGCAAAAAAAGAGGGATTGTTGATGTGGCAGGGTTCAAAAAATACTTCACAAGCTTCCCATATCAGCTGGATATGATCTTTGTGAGTGGATTAGGATGGGAGCCTGCTACTCGTGTCGATGTCCAAGGTATCTGTAACCGCAGGATTCTTCTGCGGATAATGGGACCAACATCCGATCTTCAAATCGGAAATTCTGGGCTAGCGAGCACTGAGAGATAGTATCCTATGCATGGTGCACCCTTTCCGTTTTCTATGGGCTGTACGACCAAACCAGAAAGATAACGCACCTGCCCAGCGACTTTGATCTTCACCATCAAGCATCTTATACGAGAATCTGTCGGGAATCATAATTCTTGATTTGAGATAGAGTTTTTGGGGAGGAGGCGGTCGGAATATTTGATGGTGAAAGTTAGAAGGCGTCTCGCTCATCTCGCTCTTGGCGGCTGACAAAGAGGTAGTCGCACTGGCTACTCCGGCTTGTCGATTTTTGACCATCACGGTATACTCACATCAGCAAAATGGACACCTAAATATAATAAATTATAATGTATTTTGCTGATTTTAGTCCATTGTAATAGATTAAAATCAAGCAATGCTATTACAATACATTAAAATGCATTAAAATGAAACTGGTGTTATTATAATCCATTAAAATACAATAAAATGGGATGGTATTATTATAGTACATTAAAATGCAATAAAATGAGACAGAGTTATTATAATGTAGTAAAATAGATTGTAACAGAGGCAATCAAAACAGTGCATTTTTATGCCTTCCAGAGGACAGGGAGAGGACTCTATAAAGTGAAGGGAAGCTTTTGGTTGGGGATTTGATCAATAGAAACAGCAAGGGGGTGGAGATAGGTCTTTTGAGTAAGGGGATATATTGCACTATGTGTGGTGGTAAGTATATGGCACTGTGGTACAGTGGTCTTGAGCATCCCGCGGCTGCCAAGGATTGCTGACTAATCCACCTTGAGGTTGAGGGTTCAACTCACGGAGGTTGCAACAAATAAATATTATTTCTTTTTGTCCCCGACCCCCAGGTGGGGCCAATGCATTATAATGGCTGAAATACATTATAATAGCCAAAATACATTATAATAGCCAGAATACATTATAACCATTTTGCTTCATTTTAATCCATTAAAATAAAGGAACAACAATTATATTACATTAAAATACACCATAATGATTATAATGTATTTTGGCCATTATAACGTATTTCACTCATTTTATTCCAATATATTTAGGTGTCCATTTCGCTGATGCACGATCGCCACCAACGACCACAAAACGACCAGACTGCATGTAGCGAATGGATACTTGGGCTCAATACCTAGTACAGTCTCGGATACTTACTGGCTGCTCATCAAAGCCCGCGTACCGACGCGGATGAGCTACGGCTGAAGGAGTCAAGGACGTTGCAAAACTATTTGAGGAGACTCGAGTATACGAGACTTGTAGAGATTCTCTCATGCGCTGGTCTGGTCAGCAAACTGGAGACAATAATAAGGAGACTAAGCGGCTCGAAACCCGCACATAGGTACATACCTCTCAAGCTCAGCTCTTGCCTTTAAAACGAAGGAACCTAAGGCGGAACTAGTGATCCGCCCTTCTTACCCGCTCCTTCAATTTCTCCATGTTTCTCAACCCTGGATTGCTAGTGTATAAAGTGACCGGTCTCCAAAAACTCTATTTTGCATCTCCGATCCTTTCAGCACCGTCCACGTTCGTTACCGTGTTTCCAATCCTTGCTGCATCTATCCTTTGCTATGCATGTCGGCTTTATCCTCTTGATATCTGCAATCCCTGTCGGAGCCAGCTCCTCAAAGAGATTTACGAATTGGCTCATCGGGGCAAGATCGACGTACGTACACAAGCTTGAAGTCGGACTTGGACTAATGGGCTCGATTAAGACTCGGACCTACCTCGACTTTCACTATGGTCAAAGGGGGGGCAGCCAACTGGATGAATATAACCTAGACCATGCTTCTTTGTACCATGTATACCCGTATCAATTAAGAACTTCACCTATGAACACTGTACCCTCAATGCGTTCAATCATTCCTATGTGCGCGCTTCAGCTGTAGTCCCGCCCAAATTGGCTGCGCCGGCCAAATGAGCTCCACGCATACCCCCTTTCAATCAGCAGGCTACACCTAAGTAGCTCGATTGCTTCATTACTTCAAATGTACGAACGATTTTCGCGAATGTAGCGGAAGATCATTATCATTCCTCATNTCCATTAAAATACAATAAAATGGGATGGTATTATTATAGTGTATTAAAATGCAATAAAATGAGACAGAGTTATTATAATGTAGTAAAATAGATTGTAACAGAGGCAATCAAAACAGTGCATTTTTATGCCTTCCAGAGGACAGGGAGAGGACTCTATAAAGTGAAGGGAAGCTTTTGGTTGGGGATTTGATCAATAGAAACAGCAAGGGGGTGGAGATAGGTCTTTTGAGTAAGGGGATATATTGCACTATGTGTGGTGGTAAGTATATGGCACTGTGGTACAGTGGTCTTGAGCATCCCGCGGCTGCCAAGGATTGCTGACTAATCCACCTTGAGGTTGAGGGTTCAACTCACGGAGGTTGCAACAAATAAATATTATTTCTTTTTGTCCCCGACCCCCAGGTGGGGCCAATGCATTATAATGGCTGAAATACATTATAATAGCCAAAATACATTATAATAGCCAGAATACATTATAACCATTTTGCTTCATTTTAATCCATTAAAATAAAGGAACAACAATTATATTACATTAAAATACACCATAATGATTATAATGTATTTTGGCCATTATAACGTATTTCACTCATTTTATTCCAATATATTTAGGTGTCCATTTCGCTGATGCACGATCGCCACCAACGACCACAAAACGACCAGACTGCATGTAGCGAATGGATACTTGGGCTCAATACCTAGTACAGTCTCGGATACTTACTGGCTGCTCATCAAAGCCCGCGTACCGACGCGGATGAGCTACGGCTGAAGGAGTCAAGGACGTTGCAAAACTATTTGAGGAGACTCGAGTATACGAGACTTGTAGAGATTCTCTCATGCGCTGGTCTGGTCAGCAAACTGGAGACAATAATAAGGAGACTAAGCGGCTCGAAACCCGCACATAGGTACATACCTCTCAAGCTCAGCTCTTGCCTTTAAAACGAAGGAACCTAAGGCGGAACTAGTGATCCGCCCTTCTTACCCGCTCCTTCAATTTCTCCATGTTTCTCAACCCTGGATTGCTAGTGTATAAAGTGACCGGTCTCCAAAAACTCTATTTTGCATCTCCGATCCTTTCAGCACCGTCCACGTTCGTTACCGTGTTTCCAATCCTTGCTGCATCTATCCTTTGCTATGCATGTCGGCTTTATCCTCTTGATATCTGCAATCCCTGTCGGAGCCAGCTCCTCAAAGAGATTTACGAATTGGCTCATCGGGGCAAGATCGACGTACGTACACAAGCTTGAAGTCGGACTTGGACTAATGGGCTCGATTAAGACTCGGACCTACCTCGACTTTCACTATGGTCAAAGGGGGGGCAGCCAACTGGATGAATATAACCTAGACCATGCTTCTTTGTACCATGTATACCCGTATCAATTAAGAACTTCACCTATGAACACTGTACCCTCAATGCGTTCAATCATTCCTATGTGCGCGCTTCAGCTGTAGTCCCGCCCAAATTGGCTGCGCCGGCCAAATGAGCTCCACGCATACCCCCTTTCAATCAGCAGGCTACACCTAAGTAGCTCGATTGCTTCATTACTTCAAATGTACGAACGATTTTCGCGAATGTAGCGGAAGATCATTATCATTCCTCATTCCCTACTGCTGCTACGACCCAAGAAAAAGAGTCCTTTATACGTGAACAAGTCTATGGGGTATGTGATATGAATGCAAGTTAGGACAAGAAGAGAAGAAGGGAAAATGAAATCCGGTGACGGCGGGCAAACTAAAGAAGAGAAGAGGTATAAATAGTCTATATGATGCGTGCAGTGTTGATGGTTCATGCGGTATCCCGAAAGCGATTGAGAGAAAAAAATCCAAAGCCAAAATCCCGGGCCAACCGGTCTAGTATCCAGCCTCCACATCATACTCGCCTCTTCGTCGAATACCAACTCCAATGGCTTCATGTTTTCCAGTTCCACTCCCGCTCCCACTCCCAACGTACGTACTCCCACTCCCACTACCAAACGGCGAGACGCCATCTTCGCCTCCACCTCCACCTCCACGTCCTCTATTCATATACGGTGGCTCAGGGTACTTTTCATCCTCACGAAGAGGAGCAACAGCCGCGTTCTGTTTCTCCAAAGCAGCTGTCGCGATAGACGCATCACCGATCCCTGCCCGGGTGCCAGCCAGTCTACGTAACCAGTCAAAAAAAAATGAACAAGCATAAAAAGAGTAAAAAGGCACCTCGTGCAATGTACACAAAGCGTACAACTTCATGACAGCAAAGTAATACCCGAACAAGATAAACGCCGGCACGTAAATGATATCTTGCGGCCTTCGCCAGAGGTGTGGTAAGAGTTTGGCAGTACGAGTGAGGGAGAGCCAGACGATGTATGATAGAATAATGTTCCTGCGGAGCGAGCTTGTCAGACATGGTGCAGGCTGGGAGACAAGAAAAAGTAGATCCCCGTTCAGGGCGAATGAAAATGGCGTGGATGCGAGTAAAGCAGTAGCAGAAAAGGAAACAAAAGTCAACTTGAAACCGAAGGAAGAAGGAAGGGAATAAGCTGAGCGAAGAACAGCCAAGACCGGAAACAACTCCAGGAGGCGATGACAACGCCAGTACCAACGAAGAGCTTGTTGGACAGTGGCTCGACATGGTAGAAAAGGGAACGAAACGTAATCGTTCCAGAAATAAGCATAAAATAAGACGAACGAAAAACACTCGAGGCGAGTACCAAGGAAACGAGATAGAAGAAAAGGAATAAGATACCGAGGCGAGCCCGAGGAACGAAAGGTTATCACAGACACTCACCACCACGGCAAATGATATCCACCGTCCTGAACTGATTTGGTACTTTTAAAGATGAGATACGCAACGAGACACGGCCCAGCGAGAAGCGTGAACGGGTTGAACAGTTTATCTACCTATAGGCCATCGTCAGCTCATCTCATCAGCGGATAAACGTAGCAGAGAAAAAGAAAAAACACACCGACTCACCATCGTATACGCAACATACGGATGACTCGTCCAAATATGTCTCTCCATGAACAAACTCCTCAAATCAGATCTCCACGTATTCCTCGTCCACCTCAACACCTGTTTTAGAAACCTCCAATTGGGCTTCATCGTACTCAACAACTCTGCCTCCTTACAACACTGCACATACGTGTTCCATCCATGACTGACCATCCACCGCGTAAGAAACTTGTCGTCGCCACTGTTAAGCTGATACTTGTCCAACCAATAATCATGCGTAAATCCACGGAGAAACTCTGGATCTTTCAGGATAATAGTGCGATATGCGGCAGTTCGTCCCGAGAGGCAAGGTATACCCCCATCAATGTGCGTCGAAGCGCTGATTTCGATATTGCGTATGCTAAGACGAAAAGCAGCGAGAACCTCCCAAACCGTCATATGTTCACCAACAGGTTTAACACGCTGACTCGTACCCACACCGCCCACTTTTTGATCCTCAAAACACGCAAGAACGTATTCCAAAAGCGTAGAAGGCCAAATCGCATCATCGTCCGCGAAAACGATGATATCCGTATGTGTATTCCGAATTCCATGTGTCATTTGTAAACGTTTATTCGCAAAGGGTACCGTCAACACGCGTATTTTCGTGGGATCGACCGAGTTGGCGAGTTCTTGGAGAGGTGCGAGCATACGCTCTTCGGTGATGATGAGGACTTCTTTTGGGTTGTTGGCTAGCCATGAACGTGCTGCTTCTTTGAACTCTTCGCCTGCGTCGATGGTGGGGACGATAATGGTGACATCTTCTGCGGCGTTATAGGTTGGATGCAGAGGGAGAGGTATGGGACGGTAGGTGAAGGAAGCGGCGATGCGGATGAGGTACCAGAGGTAGCGGTAGAAACTGGGCGAGACGAGAGGAAATAAGGAAAAAAGGCGTGTCGGTTATGATAGGCGAGCGAGAGCTTACCCAATAACGCCGAATGGAACAACTAACCAAGTCGTCAGTCAGGGTCGTATCCGATGAACTTGGGCCGGAACGTCGATACTCACAGACTGGAAAGCTATCGGCGGTGAGGTAGAGCATGTTGAGGGATGCTCGCCCGTGGAGGTCGTGGTGGAAGAACAAGGTCAAGAAGTTGCCTCCGTCTCCCTCGTGCGTCGGACTTTGAATGCATCTCTTTTAACCTTTTCACCACCCGAATCGCAGCGAATGGCTCATAGCCTTAAGCCTTTCTGTAGCTCGGAATCGATGTCTGGGGACAGACTTACTCGGAAATCATAGTCAATTGTCAAGTAAGATACTCGTTTTCTCTCCCACTGAGAATTTTTAATCGCTTTACACAGGGTTATTACGCGTCTTTGGCACTCGCTTCAGGATGAATGGCCATATCTGCTCTAGCAGCTCGCTGTACTACTTAATCCGAGCGGCTGTGCAAAGTCGTACACCACTGGAAATACCGAATTGCGGTGGATCTCGGAGGCAACCTCTTGTCATCCTGCTTGACTTCGCTCTAGACCTAAGCAACCTCTTCGTAGGTGCAAGGGATTTAGGGATACGTGATTCTTGGCATACCATCGACGCCACACGTACGTACTCGTGTGCCATTTTGGATTCGGCCTCGTGTCTACTACTTGGGCTACGCGTTTTTTCTGCCGCTCGAGTCTTACGCTGCCGCGAGTTTGAGTACTAGGACGACAAGACGCGGATCAAGCCTCAAGCCCGACTTTTATCAAGAATTACTAAGTCCACTTGTGAGGTGCCTGTTTTCCTCTTTCCTTCAGTGAAGATTTTGACCGCGGAACTTGCTTTCCATAGGGTATCACGCATTTTACACGAATTGAATCGCTTGACCGAGTCTAGGCGAACGAGACGTCGAGTTTCTCAAGGGTAATGATGGGAGAACAGAGAGAATGGCGTTAAACTGGCTTGTACAGACCACTCTGAGTGCTGTGAAAGCTCAGGCATCTCTAGAACTTTTTTTCAGAGTCCTAGACAAACCCAGATATCAGCATGATGCATGTACCTATATTCTTTCTAATACTGAGAAAGAGGAATTGTGATCGTTTTCGCAAAGGAACTATAGAGTCCCAAGCCAGTGTGAGGGCCAAACATCTATCTCACTACCGTCTACTACCTCAATTTACGAACAGTCTAACCTGAAGTACTTTGCCTTCCATTGAGTGCACAAACAAGAGTGTCCCATCATCAGCGCTCCCGGCATCGGCATCGGCACATGCGACTTGGCAAAAAGATGGGAGAAAAATTCAAAATCATACTCTTTTGATTCAAATTCATCGACTTGTTGTCGACTTGTCATGAATCTCCATCTTTGCATGTCGGAGCTGTCAACCAAAATGAAGACTGAGCCTGTGGGCTGGTTCGCTACCCGACCATGCCGCCGCGACGACGTCACCAGTCTGAACTCCACCCCCAATTTTCGCTGACAGTCACACTCTTCCCTCAGTACAGTACATCCATCTTCCCCGAGTCACTCTCAATCTGATCGTTTTCAAAGCACCACTCTTTTCCAATTCCCGAGTTCAAGCTCTCTCCCTCTAATCAAAGCCGGAAGAAACTACACTTGCCCACCTTCAGTATACTCAAACGGGACTTGGCAATACGCACCCTGCGACGTCACAATCAGATGATGCCCTTCCTTTTTTTTCTGGGTTCGAAGGCTGTGTCGAGAGAATTCCACTGGCATATCGTGCCTGATAAAGAAGACCAATGGGACGAACTCTGACACGTTCCCGGTTTTTTTTTTCCAGGCCAACCCGTCTTTCCTCCCAACTATCACCATCTCCGCCCATCATCAAATTCTTTGCCCTACTCCCCCAGTCGCATTCCTCAGTGCGTCGCCCTCTATGTCCTATGACTTTCAGCATAGCATTTCCTTCGGCGACTATCGATCGAGACCCTTGAAGCAAGCTAGGACATAGGACATGAAATCGGGTGTTTCGAGTGTATTTGGGCGAGGTGAGTGCGAATCGCTATGATCTGACGTGTATCACTCAAAAGAATCCTTGCGATCATGAAGACAGTCAACCGCAAACGTACCTTGATATAGTCAAGTCTCCAGCTCTTCTTCTCAAGTGCATCAGTCCGCAGATGTAGAGCGCGAGTGGCCGGGTACATGCCTAGCGTACGAGGTTATAGGACAACAGTGGGTCATCAATCGATTAGGGCAAAGAATCTGGCACAATGGCATTGCGATGACGGCTGGATGACGGTTGCGAGAGTCAGCTAATGGACGGATGATTGCACCTTGGTGTCGTAGCTTGCATTCAGTTTTGTCTCGGCATACGACTACTGACGATCGATAAGGTTCCAAAACATGATGCATCATGCATGATGGTTCGAACGTTATATGAATTCTGGTCCTCGTATAGTACAATTCCATAGCTTCCTCTGACTCCTCAAATACATACGACCTCACAGCCCCTGGATTCTCCCCTGGCCCTGGAATACCAATGGAACCCCATATGCCTGCCCATAACGATTGACAATCATGATATAATAATATCCAAAGATCGGGAGTATAATGATCAAGGCGATCACGGTAAAGGCCAGTACTAGATTTCAATACGTCTTGGTCAGTATTCCAAGGATACAGCTCAGAGTCGACATGTAAAACGCACCACCGTTATTCCCCTCCTTATGCGTCATGGTATTCCTGTCACCCTTGATATTGTGGTGACTGTTATCGGTGCTGCCGGCCTGGTAACGTAGCACGTTGTTGTTGGCCTGCAATCCATCGCCGTTGTTGTTGTACTGAGAGCCTTCGCTGTTACTGTTGTAATAGTCGTTGCGAGACTGTGTGTGGTGGCAAGATTTGTCAGTCATGTGAGCAGCACCAGGCTGTATGGACTACTTACCATGGTCTTTGTGGTTGCGATTGTTTAGACTGTGCAGCAAGACTTGTCAGTCGCGTGAGTTTGAACCTCAGTTATGTCAGCGCTGCTCACCAGGGTCTTGCGATCGAGATGGTGGTGGTGAAGAAAGGAGTTGAGAGGGAGTGATTTTTCCACGCATACTTACTGATGGCTGCGCGCTGATGAGAACGATATGACGGTTGACGCGGGTCGACCTCGGATTCAGCTCTATCGCGACGCGTACAGACGTGGTATGTTGATTTAATCGGTGGTGTCGGTGGCCTTGCGACCTTCTGAACGAGCCAAGCGCTTGTACATTTGATCGATCACTGAGGATCTATCGCGTGACGTCATCTTACAGCGCCCTTTATCTGATTCAAGGACATCTCGACTTGGAATCGGCGCTTGATGTTTAGTCGTAGAAGTGCATTGCCAACCGAGGCGAAGATCCGGCCTGAAATTTCCCCCCCCCCCCCTCTTCTTTCGTTCCTATTCGTTCTCAGACGAACTCATCGCGGTTAAGCACTAATAGTACCCATAGGCAACCTGGGTCCAAAGAAACACCGAGCCAATTATTCGCGTGCCGCAGCGTTCGGGCCATAATGCATACCGGGTGGGTTCTATCCGTAGGTTCCGTTGACCGTGATCAGTCACCAAAAGTCCGAGTCATCGAGGTTAGGGAAAATGCACGGTATTCGACAAGTACAGGATGAGCTGTTATACATTGGGTGTTGCACATTGGGCCTGAGCAAAAGATAGGATTAGAAAGGTCCTGGTCAAATCGAGTTTCAGTTATTATGATCAAAAGAGTGTACATGGGATTGAGCAGCACGCACCATATAATGGGGTCTGCAGCAGGAGTGGTCTCGACACTTAGCCGGTCGCTAGTGCGCTCGGTGGAGCTATTGGGTGACGGCGAAGTTGAAACTTGTGGAGGCACACTTTTCCGGAGCACCTGCCATTTTCGGATAGTAAGCTGTAAACACGTCACGTGCTACTCCGGACGCGTTTTGCCCCTTTTTTCTGCCATTAAGGCCGTTAAGCTGCTTCAGCCTACCAAGCAATGCTCTTGTCATTATCCGAGCTTGCTCTTGTCAACCTCGATAAACGTCAGGTCATCGATCCTTACCTATGTGGATATGGGTGCAAAGTGCGCTCTTTTCCCATGTTCTTCCTCCTTTGACACGTCGCGCTTACCCTCCACCACCACCTCACAGCTCAGCGAAGTCGTTCTAAACGGCATGACACGCGATATTCTATGGCTTTTCACCATCCCTCTAAACGGCCAAGAACTCCCCTCCTCTGTCGGTAGCTGGGCAGGCGACCGCGTTCTTATCCTCGACGAATATGCAGGACGCGTTTCGGATTATTTCAACCCAGGAGAATACGAACCAGCTTCTTCCAACTCCCAAGTACTGGATTACGTTCTTGAACATTTTACACCGATAAAGTGTCCCAAATATCGAGGCGAGAAGGGATTGGATATGTTGTTCCCGAATAATCATGTTTGGGTTGCACGCAATTTTGACAAGAAGTGGTATGTTCGATCGGATGTGTTGATTCGGAAACCGTCGAATCGTGTTGGACCGTATAATAAGGAGGGTCTAGGGTTTGGTGATTTTTTCTTGGCGGTTTTGGGTGCAGCAGGGATGCCGATGCCGGGGTATTGTGGAGGGGATAGGTTTGATCTGAGGTCGATGGAAGAAGTTATGGAGGAAGATGGGTGGGCGGATAAAAGTCTAGAGGCGTTGGCAGGCGTCGATTTCTTTAGTGAAGAGCATTTCGGTTATGGAAGGCATATCTAATTGGGAATGACGCGTGTTAAGAGTGGTTGCTTTCGTTTACTTCTTGTTTTACAGTATAGTCTATCAACGGGAAACAGCTTTCGATGCCAAGACCTCTCTCAATAGCACCTCTAAACTCGCCAGCTTTCCTTCCATCTTCTCCAAATTCCCAAGTTTGGCCTCAATAGCATCCATCCTGCTCTCCAAAGACAATAGCCTCGCTTCCGTAGTGATCGTTACGGCTGTAGGTCTCGACATTTTGAGAAGGGTGTGCATCGAGCTGTCATGTTCGCTGGTTACGGAAACCCCTCGGCGTTCGCAGTCATTACAGATAAATGTTTCACGAGCTGTGAGAGAAGCAGTTAGTATCAAGTATCAGCCTTGAGGGATAGTAGCAGCAGCAGGAGAGAGAAAGACATACAGCAATCAAAACACACCCAGCATTCTCGAGGATTCTGGAGTGAGAAACGACAACATCGGTGTGCTACCCCACTTCCTGATCTTCTTTTGACCGTTTTGGTTCGCGTGAGAACCCCGCTTTGGGGTTGACTCTTTGAATCCACATCGTTAGTAGGTGCCTTGAGCTTCATGCGCTCATCCATAGCTCGTGCCTTGGGTATCATCCACGCCAGTTCAGCATCAAGGGCGACGCATTTGAGTTTCATCATCAGATGATTTGGGGTGTGTGTAAAGGATCCTTTCAACGTTATTTTCGTGCAACAGCGTGAACAGAGGTTGACGTTGTCTGCGTAGTTTTCCGACATGCAGTCAAGACAGATGACTCTATCGCCGATTATCTCTTTACTGCACGAGTCACAAATACAGCCTCTACAAAGAGAACAGTGAGATATGTGAAAACGAGAACAGCTTCAGAGCGACGTACAGGTGCCAGATGTCGACATCCGAATCGGCTATTGAACCTGATAGCGTAGGCTGGTGCTTGAGAACAGAAAGAGGATCTTGAAGCTGTTCATCTAGGACGGTAGACACGAAGCCATGGTGATAGGGGTTGCGAGGTGGCTGCCAAGTACACAAAGTGTTGTGCTTCGGGTCGCGTACTCGGACATCGATATCATATGAGAGCTGTAGCTAGAACAACAGCGTTGAGCAAGATGTAGTATGTGGTACAATAGCTTGTCCTACCATTCCGAAAGCAAAGTTCCCGAATCGTCCTCTTATATCCGCATGAGCTTGTCGGAAGAGCGAGGCCAGGCCCTCGATACGATCATCCAAGACTTCAAAAACAGAGTGGAGCGTAGTGCTCATGGTGATGAGCTCGTCCGGGTCAAGGATGTACTCCTTGGCTAGAGAGATGATGGTGTGTTGCCGCTTCATGAGCAGATAGATCAACGGAAAGATGAACTACAATCGATAGAAGATTAGCGTTGCGAAAATAAGAGTAAGAGCTGCTGTACATACGCGTTCGATTCGCCCGGGTCCTGTAACGAGAGACACTGTTTCTGGCGTGTCAAGCTCGTAAGCCATACCATCCAACGCTCGTACAAGCCTCTTCTCTTCCGATTCCGTATAAGCATCAGTGGCCTGAATCAGATATCGATCGGCTGAGAATGTATGGCTGAGGCTCCTGGTAGACCGCAGAAGCAACTCAATCCTGTCAAAAGTCAAATGAGAGAGGTACTGGTCGACAGATCGCCGGTTTTCTGGAAGAACTTCACGGGCACATTTGATCATATCCTGGATAAGACGGTAGATCCGGTGCTTGTACTTGTCGATGCTAACGTGCCATCCTGCTGCCCAGTACGCTATCCAATGGGGTAAACTGTGCGCTGCTCGTTAGTCGATGCAAGGTAAGAACATGGTGATACATACGTCCAGCCCTCGGGTCTAGAATCAACGAATGCGTTGACCTCTTTGATCGTGATAAATCCCGTTCCATCGTCATCAAATGCTTCCAATATGGGCTGGACATGGCTGATATTGATGTAGGAGAGTGCCCACTTGTCTTCTTTCAAGAAGTCTGGCCCCGTCGACGGCCGAGGCAGCTCTGATGTACTCTTATTTGTGGGGAGGTCATCGTTATAGTGGTCATGCAAAGCCAACACGAAATGTCGGGCCTTTACGCTTCCTTTCCAGTTCTTGACAAGAAATCAGATATGTATCATGAAGAGTGAATCGAACAATATGTGATCTCACCATTTCCTTCCAGACGGCACGTAGATCCTAGCGAAACGGAGGTTTTTGTCAGATTGTAGAATACTCCAATGTATGGCGACTTACTTCATCTCTTATTCTCTCATGAGCGCCTGCTTGCATCGCAGCAAGGATATTTCGCTCGCTGGTTTTGATTGTCTCTTCAAGCTCTTGTCGCTGAACGTCCAGTTTACGTTCGAAGAGTTGCATATGCCTTTGGAGCGCGTTGTCGAGATCTTCATCAAGCTCCTTGAGAATCGCCTGCTTCGTACCCGCGAGCGCAGCTTCGATATCTGCAGCAGATACCCTCGCCATCGAAGGACCGTCGCCACAAAGGTTCATCAACTCCGTTACATGTTCATCGCTATCAACGCACTTCTCGGGACCACCGATATTCTCGATGAACTCGCGAGCATCGCGCTCCTGTGGAGTGTCGAGTCGACGAAAGAAGTTGAGCATTTCATCGAGCTTGTTTTCCATGCGGCCGAGTTGCTCTTGCTGGCGATCCAATTTGCTGTTGGCAGCATCAATGCCCAACGCCGTATGGAGAGATAATGCATCCAGTAACTCCTCCCGGTATTGGATGAAAAGTGTAGCCTTCTCTGCGAATCGCTGTTCATAGATAGTCGCTTTCACCATTTTGGCTGTTCATGGTGCATAAGAACGAATGAGTGAAGAATGCTGTGACAGCTGTACTTACAGATATGGTTCTTTTTTCGATAATGGTCGCAAATAGAGCCTGTCTCTTGGATCTCTTTGTCTATGCGACTCATCAAGTGCACCATTCGCTGCTCAACGCTAATCCCATCTTCACCCAACTCCTGAGAATGTTTCATTTTACGAAGGCTAAACACATGAACATGAGATTGCGACGACATCCCTTGAACCACGATACTCACTGAAAGAGAACAGAGAGTGCATCCTGCATACGAGCATGTACTGCGAGAAGTTTCTTGTCGTTCTCCCTTCGTTTGAGATGCAGTATGACCACTGCATTGAACGATATCACAGCAGCTGGAATTGAAATCGAGGTGAGCCATGAGGCAATAGCACAGCTAAGGATACGCACCACCGATGAATGGATGAACTTGACATAACGCCTTGAGCCCTTTCGCAACTACCCTCATCCCTTCCTCGGCTGCTTGCGAGTCGATTTGAACAGTGAGCATCTTGGATATTACATTCTGAATGGTGTCCTGATTCTCGGTANAGTATCCACTATGAAGTTGCAGTGAGCAAACAAATTCACAAGCGTAGTAATTTGCACAAACCAATTTTGCCCTTGATACCTCCTTCTTCACTTGAAATCCCACATCGCACGGCTAGAGTAAAAGTGGAACTTTGCTCGGTCTCGGTTTCGGCTTCAGGCTCAGGAGCCTGATGAGAGAAGAACTTGGAGAAACCCATGGCACGCCACAAAGGCAAATTGCGTTTCCGGTCCTTATATCGTCTTGCGTCACAGGAATATTTCCTTCCACGTTGCGCAGGCGAGACTGCCTGGCGACTCGTGTCATCCAAACGCCCCTCGGATTCTATGATCGAGCCCGGTAATTCAACGGCATAATGCTTATCGATAGGACAACGCTGGGTCCTGTTCTATTCAGTCTTGGGTCGTGTGCACGCAGGCATAAACATCGTCTTACCGGAAGCTGGCAATGAGCTGTGCATCTGTGCGACGCGATCTATTCGAAACCTGGGTATCTCAAGAATCCTGTAGAAAGCCTCGAGGGAAACCAGCTTCAAGTATTGTACTGAATGTTGTTATGGATCGAATGGAGGTTGGAGTTTGCCAATTTCAAGCTGCAAAGTGCGGACTGTCGAATATCAAAGATGATGAATCGCCCAAACTCATGATCATTAATGTTCCAGTGGAGTCCGTGGCGTGCATCACGCATGTTTTGAGCTATTCAGGTCACTTGAGTGGCTTTGGTGGCAGGAACTCCAACGAGGGCGTTTAGGGACTGCGTACTACGACGTTAATGGACAGCTTGAATGGAAGCCGGTGAAACTCACCCATGATATCGTCCTTCCTTCATGGTCATCGATTCTTCATCAATGGAATTTATGTCTCGAAGTAGCGCCGGCTCGACGTACTCGACCTTGGGACTCTGGGGGATGGTGGATGACTTAGGAAGAAAAAAAAGCGGACGGGGCGCTTATCTTCCTTGGCACGGAACCTGCCATCACCATGTGCTTCACCATGCTTCACCATTGCTTCAGCCTTCATGGCAGCCCTTCTCAGTCTTCTTGACATGTGTACTCAAGCGCTCAAGACTTACTTCCTTATCCGGGAGAAACTGAATTAAAAATCACCTTGTAAGCGTTAACGTTTAAACGCTGTCCTTGCGGACTTAGTACTACCTTCATCAAGGAAAACTGGGTAATGCATTGGGATTGATGAAGCAGATGAGCGACACCTGGAACTGAAGATTAATCCTTTCAGGCTGCCCTCTCGAAAAAGCTGGAACTAGCCACGCAATCTCATTGCTACATTCTCGACGCTGTAACGCGACACTCATTTTACTCAAGTTCTGCCATAAAGTACCAGTGGAGGTGAGACGGACACTTGGATGCTGATGGAATATCCTGAGATCATGGGGATAGTTTTCAGAGAAAGTATGTTGCCCAATAACTGCCTGCTGAATTCAACGCTGACCTTTGTTTTGACCTGTTTAAACCTCTACGTTTCCTCCGAAGAATCCTATTGGCATTCCACTCACTGAGCGGAGGCTCATCCCGATAGCTAATGGCCACTGGGGAGCCAATCACATAGGTGTTCCGGCAACTCCTGTACGGTCCCCACTCTTGGATCGACTCGCGCTTACATCTTCTCCCGCGAAGTGACTGCTATATGAACAGACATACCCATTCTCGCTCTCTCCCATCTTCTGTGCGCATATTTCAGATGAAATGATATTGAAGGATGGCATCCGTCCGTGGTGAGCGGATACAGCAACTACTCGAGCGCCCATTGATATCGAGACCAGCTTGCAGTCCCGGTGACAGCAATACGAAGGTGCGTCTCTCTCTTCCCGCGACGAAGACTCTTCTTTTTGATCCTCGATTTTGAGCCACTGATCTCGAAGTAAAAAGTTGAGAACAGCTGGGATCGCAGTTCTAGCATTCGATGGGGTTCTTCTTGGACTGCTTAAATACCGTCCCCGAGGGTGCCAAGTGGTAGCAATGTCTTTTTTACTACCATCTAAATGACTATGTTGATGGATGGATGGATCTCAGTGTTCGCATACCGAGGGCCATCATACAACGTGTGAAGTGGGGAGAGCAAACTGGGCATGATATTTCAGCTGTGGATCCGCAGCTGCTGTAAGTGACTGCTTTAGCCTCAAACGGTTAATGCTAGCTTTGACCCTGACATTGTAGCATTCCAGTAGTTTCCCGAGATTTCGTCAGCCTTTCGTACGTCAGTCNTCAAATAGCACGGACATAAGGTTCGATCCGACTGTGGCGGACCAAACAAGGTTTTCCTTTAGAACTTGAAGCTGTCTGGATCTTCAGGGTAGGACACGCTCTTAGTGCACTTTGGGACCTAAAGCTCGGTATACTGCAAAAGCAATAGCCATAACGGAAGGTGAGCACTTCACAGCGGAGCCCAAGGTCATATAAAATGCACAGGCCTGGTCTTCAGTCAACTCACCTTGCAGCCTTCCCCATTGCATCACTCAGATATACTTACAATCTGCAACATGCACCACCTATGGTGCCCAGGTAAAACGTCATAGTAGAAGGCACAGTCTGGGTGGTTTCCGCCCTCTGATGAGAATGTTTTCTGCATCAAATCCCTGTACGCGAATATCTACGAAATAGTTTTTCGAATACGCCAGTAATTCAGAAACCTCCAAGTCACGTTAGCCGTCCTCCCTCAGTACTCAGTACTCAGTCACGGTCACTTTCCTCTTTGGACCGTCCACGTTCTGCCTTCCTTTTCAAGAAAATAATAAAAAAAAGTTACACCATCGCACTTGTCTTCAATTGTAACCACGCCCAACCATCCTCCTTTCTATAACCTGCTCTCAATCCAGCCTCAGTCAGCTCATCTTGTGATCATCCAGCCAAAAAAAATTCCGCCTATTTACGACAACGTCAGTATGATTTTTAGTTGAATGGAGTTGGTGTATTTCGGCCACTGGTACGTTGTGGTAGTATTTCATGCATCACAAGAGTACAGACCACACATTCCCTGTTTCACCTTTCTGTTTCCATTTATTATTCACGGTTCATCCATTCATTTCAAACTTATATCCAACAAGTTTTGATCCATTAATCCTTTACGTGTCTCGCTTGTGTTTCAATCGACTCTTTACTTACATGTTTCGTCTATTCAGACTTCCAATAACATTCAATATTTCATAATTATTTACTGTTTCACTTCATAATGTGTTTCGTTACCTTAGTATTTATATCTGCCATGTACCAAAGCTTAAGTAGGTATCAAATATCATATCTCACCCATATACGTGCATTTAAAAGTGTTAAACCTCATCTGAACTGACTCTAAGCTGAATCACTCAGATATTCCTACCTCTATCTCTCTTATCTACGTCTACTACAATGGGTTCCGTCCCACACCTTCCGAACTCATTCTCGCAGGAACTTACGTTTCCTACTTCAGTGGTGGCCAACATGGGGAAGGTTTAGAAGACCTTTCCTGATCACTTAACCCTTTTTCTACCACATCCTTGCAACAAATTCACCGTCACCCAACACCATTTTGCTAAATCCTTAATCATCTATCCTAATCCAACCACAACTCGTCACATCATCTTTCGATAATGTCCGAAAGCCAAGACAAACCTCCTGAACTGACTGTTAATGTGTTAGCACATCTGATGCCGATTCCTGGCATGTGAGATGCGCCACACTTTAACGGCAAATTCCCTTCTGACTTCCTTTGACACATTCAACTACATGCTCATGCAGCTAATATCATCAATGACAACCTTTTGGTAGACTATATCTATCAATACTCTTTGGATCAAGTCAAAGAGCATATATGATATCTACCTCAGTTCGATTTGGACGTTGAGGAAAGAACATGGGAAAGCATGAGGAAGATGCTGTTAGCTCTCTATGGTTCTACAGACATTTCGGTACAGATTTCCAAGGAAACCCTTGTTGAATTTTGCTGTAAACATAGTACTGCTAGACAATTCAATTCCAAGATGGACGTAGAAACATACTACTGCAAATTCCAGCATATTTCAGCTGTTCTACTTAAGAACGGTGACATTACTATCAAAAACTCTCATCTCCAATTTGTTAAAGGCATTCTGAAGTCTTTACAGGATTGGTTCTTAAACGAGATTCCAGAAGACAATCGTGTTGTCAGCAATCCTCCCACTATTGAGGTCTCATACAAGATTCTACTCTCTCGGTTTGATCGCTGAGGACTCTTTTATGAAGAGAAGGAGTACAATATTGATGTGAACAAATTTGATGAGAAGGGCAATCAGATCGACCAAAAAAAACACTTCTTCCACATCAGCAACTTCTATGAAATCCTTAAACAAGCAGAAGGTGCAGTCTGTTGAAATTGATACATTAACCAAAGCTATGGAGGAGTTGCATCTTAATCAAGCTAAGGCTATTCAGGATGCGATTAGAGAAGCCATGGGAACAGTATCAATGCTGAATGTCACAGCTTCGTTGTCTAATTCATCTAATGCCACCAATGCTACACAAGGTTCAGCACAACCGAGAGCAAATACTGGTAGATGTCTTATGTGCAGAAAGGCTTCTGGAATTGACCTTAATCACCCTTTGGGCATTTTAAAATGTCCAGAGACCATTAAGCTATTGGAAGTAGGAGATGTGAAACAGGTTATCAATGAACAGGGCCAAAGTAGGATTGTCATGCCCAATGGTGCAGAACTACCCTGGGTAGCACCTGGGGCATCAGGAGGTGTTGCAGAAGTTATTCATTTGCAAAAACAACAGGTATCGTGAACCAGTACCATGGAGCTTGGGTTTGGAGAACAGAGGCTCCTTTCAGAAGAAGTATTTGCTGCATACCCTCTCAATACAGTTCAATCAGGCCCAGCCCTTTGTTTGGGAAAAGACACCTCAAATTGTTTTGACCCAACAAAGAAACCTGCAACCAAATCTGATTCATCTAAAGGCAAAACACAGAATGAGACTCAATTGGATCAATCTGTCCCTTCCATTCCAGTCCCTCAGCAACTGACTACCATGAATATTCCACCTCCACATAATTCAATTAATTGTGAAGACAGCTGGAAGGGATCTCTACCTTCCAAGTCCAAGGACATCGAAATGAAGAATGGTACATCTAGATCTAAAGGGAAGGAGAAGGAAAATGCACCAGCTCCACCATACCGTCTTACATCAGACATACAAGAGTCTCTAAATGTTAAAAACTTCACTGAGAAAGTTTTGAACACTGAGCTCACAGTATCGCTCAAAGACCTAGTTGGTTGTAGCCCAGCTCTTCAAAAAATGCTTGATGATATGTTCTGAACAAAGTTGGTTTATTCTACCAAAACAGGATCAATGTCAAACATTACATGGATCAATTCAGATGGACAGCAGATCAATAATCATGATTCAGAACCCTCTGTTACAGTTTCGGAAAAGATTTATGTCGAAAACCCAGATCCTCAGAAGTTGGAATGATTCTTTGTTTGATATGCAGCTAAAGTGGCTGCTATTCCCACAAAGAAATATATGGTGATGACTTGCAGGTTCCTTAAACTGGAAATTAATGGGAAGGTCATCAAAGCTATGGCAGATACAGGCTCAGAACTGTCAGTAGGGGCCAATTACTTGGCAGAACTTACTGGATGTCCTTTGGATTTTGAAGAAATGAATTGGTTCCTCAAAGGAATCCATGGCCATCCAGAACGTTTACAAGGCTTCTGTCCTGATGTTCCCATCCTTATAGGAGGGCATGAGTTTCCTACACACATCTTCATATCTTAACATATGCTTGGTGGACCAGATTTAATCCTAGGACAACCATTCTTCCAATGGTATGTGGCCAGGATTGATTATAACTGTTCCAGACTCATTACACTTCTACTCTGGCAATCAGAAGATAGAGAGGATGACTCCACAATTGGTATTACTATAGCGGATCCAGGCAATTCTCATAACACCTCAAAAATTCGCCCTACTCTATCCAACTCTGTGTCAATTCAGAAAATTGATGACAAGGATTTTTAACACTGAAGCCAGAACAAATCTTCCATATGGCTTCAGCGACTTTAGGAAGATTATTTGATTGTCTAATGGGCAATTCAGAATTTATCAACTTCAATTCCCTTTCATTACTCATGCCTGATGGTGTTTATGACACAATGATCTACGACTACATTCACGTGACTGGAATTAATCCAGACCTTATTCCTTCATCACCCTGGGTTGATTGTGCACTCCAGAGACATAATAACGCAGCAGTTCCCAAACTATCCATTTCGGGACTTCCTAAATGGAAATATAAGCCAGTACATCTAAAAGTTTGACCAGTACCGACATACATGCCAGACCTGATAGCACAACAGTTCAAGGAAATTCCTCCATCTGTTTCAACAATTCTTCCAACACATCCTGCACCTTATTCATCACTTCAATTCACCAAGCAAATCACTAAAGAACATTTAGACTTGATGTTGTCTAAAATTGAACCTGGAACACTTTCATCTGCTGAAACAGATCTACTTGCATTTGTAGTTCTTGAACAACAATCTGCATTTGCATTCAACTACTCAGAAAAAGGAATTTTCCATCCAGAATATTATCCAGATTACAAAATTCCAACTATTGAACATGTTCCCTGGCAGAAACCACCTATCCCTGTGCCTTTAGCTATCTGAGAACAAGTCATAAAGCAAATTATGTTCGAAGAAGAATCTGGATGGTTCAAACACACTATGTCAAGCTATCGATCAGCATTGTTTACTGTGGCCAAGAAAAATAGAGTGCACCTGGTTATTGACTTACAGGACTTGAATGCCATAACAATTTGAGACTCGGCATTACCACTTAACATCAATGAATTCGCAGAATCATTCCTTGGATATGGAATGTATGGACTGCTAGACCTTTTCTCAGGATTTGATGCCTGAATAGTTGCACCACATTCATGTTATCTTCAGGCTTTCCATACTCCAATTGGACTGAGACAACAGGCAACACTTGTTCAAGGATATACCAATTCTGTACAAGAATTCCAATGATGCGTCAGACATGCATTCAAGTCGGTCAGCAATATTGCTGACAATTTCATAGATGATTGTGGTGTAAAAGGTCCCACATCACGATATGACGACAAGTCTATACTGGACAACTCCAATATTCAACAGTTTGTATATAAATATATCCAGAATCTGGATTTAGTACTGGAAGCCTTGATTCAGGCAGGCATCACTGTGTCTGGCCATAAAGCTGTGGTAGTGGCACTCAAACTATTAATAATGGGGTCCGTAGTATCCATTCAAGGATGGATAATCAGGCCCAAAGTTGTTCAAGTTGTATTGGATTGGCCTTTACCAACCTTATTATCAGAACTCCATGGATTTTTAGAAATGGCTGGTATTGGGAGAAGATGGATAAAGGGATTTGCACTTATTGCGAAACCACTTACCATAATGCTTAAACACACTGACCTAACTTTCAAGCTTTCAACTGAAGCCATCGAGGCTATTGAAATTCTTAAACACAGGATCTCTTGTGCACCAGTTCTGATCACTATGTATGAGGTGTTCCTTTTATGCTATTAATACAAAGGAAATACACTCAGAATACTGCTATATATTTGCTTCCAGACAACACTCAGAAAATTCTATTAGTTTCAAGTTATCATCACATAGTGAAAACAGCAAGCATACTCTGGATTTTAATTTCCAGAAGAGTCTGTGTTTTTTTATTATTTTATAATAATGAAATTATAGAATTATCCTTTAATTTTCTAATTACAAATATACTAAATTTTCTGCCTTATAAAATAGTGAGAAAACATTTAGAAAATAAATATAAGATTTTGAATTTTATATCAAAGGAAACATGTTAAATACAAAAGGAAAACTATATGAAAACTATCTAAAAACTGCTTTAAAATATAGTATTTTCACATGATTTTCCTACCATTTTCCTAGTGTTTTCCTAGTGTTTTCTCTGACTTTCCCACAATAGAAAATGTGGAATTTTTATCTTATCTTATCAGCATTTTCTGAGCATTTTCAACCAGAGAAAATTTAATGTTTTCTCAGTATGGAAATTATTCTAATATATTGTATTATCTATTAATTCTCAGAATTTGAAAATTCCATATCTTTTGCTGCTGAAAATTTAGTATTCTCCAGGCATATTCTTGTTGAGAGGACACAATTGAAATTTAGAATTTATATATGGTTTTATAAAAATTCTCTTTGCAAGAAGATTAAGTGTTTTCTCAATCAGAAAACCATGTTAAAAGAACACCTTGTATGTAGTGGATCAAAATTGATTATGTGTTAGCAAAGCAAGTCCACATCAAGGACAGGACATCTGATGAAAATCTCATTATAGTCGCTGTGGACTCAAGCTGGAAAGGAGCAGGATGGTCAGTTTATCAGATTCAAGACAATCTGAAATGCCCAGCTATCTATGGATCCTGCACTTTCAATGAGCAAGAGCAAAATTATGGACAGCTGAAAACTGAAGTATATGGAGTGTTCCATGCTCTTAAAGATCTGAGACATAGAGTGTGGGGAGTGCACTTTAGATTGGACTTTGACGCGATTTCATTGGCACAAATGCTTAGATATATGAATGACATTCCAAATGCACCCATGCTACAATGGATCATGTGGATCCAGTTATTTGACTTTGAACCTCATCACATTCCTTCTGCATTGTTCAAGGGTGAGGATGGACTTTCAAGACAACCTAGATCAGAAAACGACCCACCTGTGGAAACTCCAGAAGCTGTTGAGGAATTTATTGAAGCTTACTACAATGTCATATATGGGGATAACATTCCTACTGACGCTTCCTTAATGACCACAACAAAGTACACACTATCATTGGCAATAATTCATCATTCCAACCCATTCACTACACCTTCACCTACAACCATTCTGTTGACCTCTTCAATTCAGTTTGTTCTATCACTATTGCTCCAACCTCATGATCAGTCGGAGTTTATTGTCCAAACTTTGCAAAACCAATTGTGCACTACCATCAAATTGGAAGCTGAATACCAGCTTGGAGATGAGGTGGTGTACTTTTCATATATGTCAAAGATTCAAACAGACAATGTAGTGGATTTTGTTGAACACATCCACCATTGTATGGATGAGGATTCACAGCAGTTCTGGGATGACCTACATGCATATTTTCATCAGCATCTGTATCCATCATGGTGCAGAACAAATCAAGATTGTTTACGATGGGAGAAGAAATCCCAGCGATTTTTCCTTCATGATAATAGGTTATGGCTTGCACCAAGGTGCAAATCACAGGCTTTGCCTAGACTGGTGATTGAAGTCAGCGGAAAGAGAACAGCATTGATTGCTAAAGTACACAATGAAGTAGGACACAAAGAAAGGGATGCAGTGCACAAAAATCTTTGGGACCGATTTTATTGGTCTAATCTTTTTGTCAATGTGTCTTATTTTATTCATTCTTGCATTGAGTGTCAGAAGGTGATCAAAGGCATACCAATTCTTCCATATAATGAATCCTGGCAAGCCCCACTTTTACAACACTTCAACATCGACTGCATTTATATGCTGGCCAGTATTGGGGGTGTTAATTTCATCATTCATGCAATAGAACCCACGATACTCTGGCAAGAAGTGAAGGCAGTCAAGTGAATTACATCTGTTACATCACTTGCGCAGCAACGTCAACAACTCCTCAAAACCCGAAGGTAATGTAGAGTCTTAAGGTTCAAGTTCGAGTGCGCTCAGAGGATTCTGAGGTTCTGAGTTCCAACCGGTCTTTGCTAGCACAAGGTATAATTAACCAGGTCAAGCTGGAGAGCTACGACCCAGTTCTGCAGTCCTTAAATACGTACTATGTATGTACTCGTTTGTAACTACTGGAACATCGTAGAAAGGTATAGAACGATGAGTAATGGTACATCGGAGTCTTTATCAAGTTTATAGAAGAAAAAGAAGAAACTAGAAGGAGAAAGCATGATCAGGTGGTGTTACACAAGGGGTCATCCGCATAGTAGTTGTACAAAAGAGGAAAAAGAGAAAAATGTCTGTGTTTGTAACACTAGCCCGTCCTTATGTAGCAGATCCCATTCTGACTACTTGCACGATGCGGCCGTCCGGTAGGGTTACGTCTTGCGGCCCGTGATCAGGGATCCCTACGAACATTGGTACTAAATCGTCGGGATCGGTTATCTCACCCGCCTGTGCTTCGTTACTGTTCTCCGTCTCTGTAGAGGTCGTTGTCGTAGTCACCCCTGTCGAAATCATAGTGAGAAGGCCGTGTGCTCCCGGGATTGTCCGTTCTAGGAAATCTATGCGGCCTTTGTCGGAGACTACAATGCCAAGGTATATGCCCAGGCGCAAATAGTCCGCACTCCTTGCAACGGTAGCTCGGACAGTTTCGGGCGCGGTGATATGCCACTCTGCACACAGGGCACAGAGAAATGCGTGTACTTCCTCTACGGTCGCCCGCCATCCCGCCTGTTCTGGTGGTTCTAAGACGTTCTCGTCGTCCCATACTGAAGCTGCTGCCACCGTATCGGGTGGAGCTCCAGTCAGCGGGGCTATACCGGGTAGGGGTCCAGTCACCCCAGGCGTTTGTGTATGCTCGTGTATCGATCGGTACTCCAGGATTGGCGCGGGCGATGTCTCGGATACTAACGAAGGCGGAGTTGAATTGTCCACTTGCCAGGAAAGGTACTGTGGAGGGGGCGAGGGGTTCATCGTTGACGTCAAAGGGGTTGAAGGGGTCAGAGAGGGCGGGTGCTGGTGTAGGCTCGGGCTGAGATTCGGCACTCGAAGGCCCGGGGGTCGGAGAGGGAGATGCCGAGGCGACGCCAATGGACTGGGCGTATATGGGGCTCGAATCCCGACTTGTGCTGTCAGGGGGGTAGACGAGGTCGGAGGAGGAATCAGAATCGGGTTCGGACTTGATGGGATCAGGGCTGGGGGAGGACTCGAGCTTGGGGACCACGGTGGAGGGATTAGCCTGCCCAGATAGAACAGGCTCTGTTCGGGTATGATGGGGGCAAAAGTCGTGCTGATTGCGGGCAAGCTCCACAGCTGCCTGGATCCTTGCGTTGTACGTCGTCGCTGCTCATAAGAATTCTGGACTATTTGGATCTGCGTCGCAAACGTCCGGGGAGAGGGTACCTAAGCGAGATACGGAAACAGGGAGTTGTGGTTCAAAGGAAGCAGAGTGAGGAGGAAGGGAAGGTACCGTCATCAGCCCCTGTAGGATCAGTGGGGCGGGTCCCGCGGCCACTGCATTGAATGCAAGATTAGCCGTGTATACATTTGTCTCCTCAATGATCGCATTGAGGGAGACACGTTGAGCCCAAAGTCGTATAAGATCATCAATGGCGTATTGTAAGTGGGGCTGGCCCACAGACGCGTTTCAAAGGGCATCGTCGTGTCCACCGGTGTTGACCAGGAATAGGAGCTCGAAGGGAGAGGGATGAAAGGGTCTGGTGTGCGTGATGTCGTCGGCAAAAGCAGTAACTCCGGAGGGAGTGTCGGGCAGGCTACGCACACTATAAGAACTGTTGCTGGAAGGGCTGGTTGCATGGGACATTATGAGGTTGGGAGTCTTGGTTACAACTTGTTCTTGACTATATAGTCAAGATACAGGTCCATTGCGTGTTCCAGCTCTGGTTTGGTTTTCCATTCATTATGTGACGAATCGAACCCTTTCCAGGACACGAGGAAGTGTCTTGGTCTCCGCAGTGGCTTGTGACCAATGATCGCTTCTATTTCGAATTCTTCGTGACCTTCTACTATGTCCGGTGGTGGTTCTAAGAAGTTCTTTCCGTGAGCTTCAGTCTCCTTGTACGGCCTTAGTAGCCCAGCGTGGAGAACAGGGTGAATCTTCCACTGATGTGGAAGCTTGAGCCTGTACGTCACTGGCCCCATGACCTTATCGATAACAAAGGGTCCTTCTCGTTTGGGGGAAAGTTTCTTGCTGGGATATCCGAAGTCGAGGTTCTTCCCTTCTAGCCATACCTTCTGTCCTTCTGTGAATTTGTCTGTTCCTTTTTCTGCCCTTTCGATCATCTTCCTCCATGCTATTTCCATCATTCCCGCTACATCTCCTCGTAACTTTCGTAACTTGTGCAGCCATTCTTCCACCGATGGAACAGAAGTCTGTTCAAATGCCGTGGGTAGCAGCCTCGGGTTGTAGCCCATGATCATGAAAAATGGAGAGTTCCTTGTTACAGAGTGGGTCCTATTGTTGTGGGCGAATTCTGCCATGTGCAGGTAGGAACTCCATTCAGTCTGTTCCTTTGAGCAGAACATCCTCAGGTATATTTCCATTTCCTGGTTCACTCTTTCAGTCTCTCCGTCACTTTGTGGATGATAAGCGGTACTCATCGCGTGTTTGACTCCTAGAAGTCTCATTGTTTCTTGAAAGACTGCTGCGGCGAATCTGGGGTCTCGATCAGAGATGATTTTGTCCGGTAGTCCGTACCGTTTGTACACATTTTGTAAGAGAAGTTCTGCTGCTTGTGGGGCGTCCAGTGTTTTGGTGCATGGAATAAAAATTACCCCCTTCAAAGACGAATGGTCTACCACGACCATTATGGTATTGAAACCATGTGACTCTGGCAAATCAGTTACCAGATCCATTGTGATAATCTGGAAGGGTGTCGCGTTGGGAACTCCAGCGATAGGTTGCAACCCAGCCTTCGTCGGATGGGTATTGATCTTCATTTGCTGACAGACTGCACATCCGTCGACAAAACTTTTAATGAACTTTGCCATCCCAGGCCACCAGTAGNCACTCGAAGGCCCGGGGGTCGGAGAGGGAGATGCCGAGGCGACGCCAATGGACTGGGCGTATATGGGGCTCGAATCCCGACTTGTGCTGTCAGGGGGGTAGACGAGGTCGGAGGAGGAATCAGAATCGGGTTCGGACTTGATGGGATCAGGGCTGGGGGAGGACTCGAGCTTGGGGACCACGGTGGAGGGATTAGCCTGCCCAGATAGAACAGGCTCTGTTCGGGTATGATGGGGGCAAAAGTCGTGCTGATTGCGGGCAAGCTCCACAGCTGCCTGGATCCTTGCGTTGTACGTCGTCGCTGCTCATAAGAATTCTGGACTATTTGGATCTGCGTCGCAAACGTCCGGGGAGAGGGTACCTAAGCGAGATACGGAAACAGGGAGTTGTGGTTCAAAGGAAGCAGAGTGAGGAGGAAGGGAAGGTACCGTCATCAGCCCCTGTAGGATCAGTGGGGCGGGTCCCGCGGCCACTGCATTGAATGCAAGATTAGCCGTGTATACATTTGTCTCCTCAATGATCGCATTGAGGGAGACACGTTGAGCCCAAAGTCGTATAAGATCATCAATGGCGTATTGTAAGTGGGGCTGGCCCACAGACGCGTTTCAAAGGGCATCGTCGTGTCCACCGGTGTTGACCAGGAATAGGAGCTCGAAGGGAGAGGGATGAAAGGGTCTGGTGTGCGTGATGTCGTCGGCAAAAGCAGTAACTCCGGAGGGAGTGTCGGGCAGGCTACGCACACTATAAGAACTGTTGCTGGAAGGGCTGGTTGCATGGGACATTATGAGGTTGGGAGTCTTGGTTACAACTTGTTCTTGACTATATAGTCAAGATACAGGTCCATTGCGTGTTCCAGCTCTGGTTTGGTTTTCCATTCATTATGTGACGAATCGAACCCTTTCCAGGACACGAGGAAGTGTCTTGGTCTCCGCAGTGGCTTGTGACCAATGATCGCTTCTATTTCGAATTCTTCGTGACCTTCTACTATGTCCGGTGGTGGTTCTAAGAAGTTCTTTCCGTGAGCTTCAGTCTCCTTGTACGGCCTTAGTAGCCCAGCGTGGAGAACAGGGTGAATCTTCCACTGATGTGGAAGCTTGAGCCTGTACGTCACTGGCCCCATGACCTTATCGATAACAAAGGGTCCTTCTCGTTTGGGGGAAAGTTTCTTGCTGGGATATCCGAAGTCGAGGTTCTTCCCTTCTAGCCATACCTTCTGTCCTTCTGTGAATTTGTCTGTTCCTTTTTCTGCCCTTTCGATCATCTTCCTCCATGCTATTTCCATCATTCCCGCTACATCTCCTCGTAACTTTCGTAACTTGTGCAGCCATTCTTCCACCGATGGAACAGAAGTCTGTTCAAATGCCGTGGGTAGCAGCCTCGGGTTGTAGCCCATGATCATGAAAAATGGAGAGTTCCTTGTTACAGAGTGGGTCCTATTGTTGTGGGCGAATTCTGCCATGTGCAGGTAGGAACTCCATTCAGTCTGTTCCTTTGAGCAGAACATCCTCAGGTATATTTCCATTTCCTGGTTCACTCTTTCAGTCTCTCCGTCACTTTGTGGATGATAAGCGGTACTCATCGCGTGTTTGACTCCTAGAAGTCTCATTGTTTCTTGAAAGACTGCTGCGGCGAATCTGGGGTCTCGATCAGAGATGATTTTGTCCGGTAGTCCGTACCGTTTGTACACATTTTGTAAGAGAAGTTCTGCTGCTTGTGGGGCGTCCAGTGTTTTGGTGCATGGAATAAAAATTACCCCCTTCAAAGACGAATGGTCTACCACGACCATTATGGTATTGAAACCATGTGACTCTGGCAAATCAGTTACCAGATCCATTGTGATAATCTGGAAGGGTGTCGCGTTGGGAACTCCAGCGATAGGTTGCAACCCAGCCTTCGTCGGATGGGTATTGATCTTCATTTGCTGACAGACTGCACATCCGTCGACAAAACTTTTAATGAACTTTGCCATCCCAGGCCACCAGTAGTCTCTCTGTACAAGGTCCAGCGTCCCGAATTGCCCTGGGTGTCCAAATGGTTGTCCCTCATGAATTGTCTTTGTAATTTCGCGCCGGAGTACCACGTCATCTGGAACATAAATGCGGCCCTTGTATTGTATGAGACTGTCGTTGATCTCCCAGTCTGACAGCGCTGATTTGATTGGTGGCAATCCACTCGTGGTCAATGCTTCTAACGTCATTTTGTGAAAGTCATCAGACCCTAGGCGATCTTTCAACTTAGCTTGTAGGTCTAGATCGACGACATTGATGAATAATCGTTCTGGTAGGAGAATGACATCGTCGTTATCATCATCGGTCCCTTGTACGTGATCGTCTCTGTGCGAGAGCGCATCCGATTGCACCATCTCGCGTCCTGGGACGTGCACTAGTCGTAGATCGAACATTGATAGGATGAGGCTCCACCTAGCTTGTCATCGATTTAACTTCTGTGCTGTCTGGAAATAAGTGAGATTCTTATGATCACAGAGGATGGTCACCGGGTGGGGTCCTTCCATCAGATAATGTCTCCACGTTTGTAGTGCTCGCACGATCGCAAACAGTTCTCTGTCATAAATCTCGTAATTCCTTTCCGTCGCATCGAATGCATGCAAGATGTATCCGCATGGGTGTAATTCGCCATCCGGCCCTTCCTGTCTTAGTACTCCGCCCGACGCCCATTTCGATGCGTCTGTTTCGATGATGAATGCTCGCGTTGGATCTGGTAGTCGCAATACCGGTTCCTGTTGGAAGCGTTGTTTCAATGTGTTGAAGGCCGTATCGCAGTCTGCAGTCCAATTGAATGGAACTCCCTTCTTGGTGAGGTCATAAAGCGGCTTCGCAATTGCCGAGTAGTTCCCGATAAACTTCTGGTAGAAGTTTGTAAACCCCGTGAAGCTACGTACTCCCGTTACAGTCCGTGGTGCTGGCCACTTGCTAATTCCCGCCAGTTTGGTGGGGTCTATCGCAATTTGTCCTGGTCTGATGATGAGTCCCAAGAAGTCGATTTCCCGGACATCGAATCTGCACTTGTGGGGCTTTAGATATAAATCTTGCTCCTTCAGGCATTGCATGAGTTGTATCGTCCGTTCTCGATGTTGTTCTTCGTTCTGGGAGTAGATGAGAATGTCGTCCATGTACACCAGGCACCATCCTTCGGCCATAAAGTCCTGTAGAATATCGTCCATGAACGCCTGGAAGGTCGCTGGGCTATTCATCAGCCCGAAGAACATTACTGTGGGTTCGAAAAGCCCTCTATTGGTCTTGAAAGCCGCTTTCCACTGGTCTCCATCCTTGATTCTGATGTTGTTATAGCCGTTCCGAAGGTCCAATTTCGAGAAGATCGTTGCACCATTGAGCCTATCGATAAGATCGGAGACGAGGGGTAAGGGGTATGCGTTTTTGACGGTCCCATGATTCAGTCGTCTGTAGTCCTGAGTTGGCCGGAGCTTCCCCTTCTCCTTTTTGCCGACAAAGAAGAACGGAGATGCCATCGGAGATTTAGACTTTTGGATATATCCTTTCCGTAGATTCTCTGCAAGGAAATTGTCCAGTTCCACTTGTTCCAATGCCGTAAGAGAGTAGACCTTGCAGTCTCGTGGGGTAAATTCCGGTTTTAGCTCGATGGCGTGGTCATATGTTCATGATACCGGAAATTGCTCGGCTTCTTTGTCCTCGAATTGTCCATGGTATTGTGATAGGTATTCGGGCACCGTTGCGTTAGCAGCCGGGTGTTCATCATCAGTGTCGTGTTGCAACCTTTGAGAGGTGGAAAGCTTAGCTCTGATATCAATCCGATGAATAAGTTCTTCTGGCGATTTGAAGTCCAATATCCCAGTTACGTGGGGAATTTTGATGTAGCGTTTACTTGGGAATACGGTCCGTCCTGTAGTCCAGTCGACGTTAGGGTTGTACTTTCGTAACCAGGGTAGTCCTAGGATGACGTCTTCCTTCCCTAGGCCTGAAATGAAGAAGGTATCCGTTAAGTGTTTGGTTCCTATTGCATATGTTGCCATGACCAATTTCGTAATCCATGCCGTTTTGTTGGCCGTCCCATCCACGTTGAATACTTTGATCTGATGAGGTAATTTCATTTGTTCCAGGCCTAGTTCTAGGGCCTTTTCGGGACTCATGAAGAGTCCTCCTGCTCCTGAGTCTAGGAGCGCGTTTGTTCCGACTTTTCCTATTTCGTTGTTGTAAACCAGAGGAATGTGCATAGAGTTTTGTGACTGCTTAGCTAATACAACGTTCGAAATAGATATTGGGGGTGGCAGGGAGAGCGTCGGCCTCTTCTGCCATTTCAAAAACCCTCTGCTTCCATAATGTCCAATATCTCCATCTGCCTTTCTGCTTCTTGGTCTTGTATAATGGCCCAAATTTTCGTGTATGCTTCCCAAGCACTCAGCTTCTTCTTTTCTTCTTTGACCTCTCCTCCTTGCTTTGTCGGGCAATCCCGAGACATGTGCCCCTTCTTAGCACATCGGAAGCATCGCCCATCGGCCATATATTTCTTCTGTTCTTCGTCGCTCAGCTGATTTGTCATGCGGTTGATCGAAACCTTCTTTTTCTTGTCGTCGACAATTCGGAACCTTTTCGGCTTTTGGACGGCTTCGTAGTACTTGTATTGTTCGTCATATCAGATTGCCGCTTCATACCATCCTTCGAGATCCGTAGGTCGTCCTTGTGGTTGATTCAGGATTTTCGCTGACAGGGAGTTGGGTAGCCCCTTGCGAAAGATGTGTATGAGTGCCTGATCGTCATATCCTGATTCATCGGCCATAACTCGGAAATCATTCACGTAGTTGTAGGCGCGGTCCGTCATTTTTGCTTCCTCGATTCGGATCTGTGCTTCAGCCTGTATGTCGGCCAGCAAGTAGTGTTTTTTGAACTCATCTTTGAGCACTTGAAATGTCAGGGCTGTTTCCCCACTCTTTGGTTCAAAGATTTTTCTGCTTTGTCTGTTCTTCCATGACTCCATGTTCTTCCCTCGTAGGTATGATAGCAGGAATAAACACTTCTTCTCGTCATTGTCGTATTCAGTGGGGTGCATGTGGAGATAGATTTCGGTCTCCATTAGGAACCTCTTGGTGTCTTTCCTGTCCCCCTCGAAAGGGTCAGGTGTCGCTACTTTCGATCCTTTGTTCTTCTTCTTCTCCATCTCTTCTAGAACCGCAGTTGAGATCTCAATCATCATCTGGGTCTGAGTCCGTTCCTCCCTCGGCTTGGGTTTCGGAGTTGAGCTGCCACCTTCGGACATTGTTACTTCTTCATAAGCGCTGAAGAATGATGAGCTGGTCGATTCTTCTGGTAAGTTCTTGTTCTTCTCTTCAGGCAAGTTGAAGTTCTCGTTCATAGGCGAGCCTTGTTTGGTGGATTCTGGGGTCGAGTTGTTCTGTGTCTCTTCGACTGTCTGTTCTTCGGTATCTGTCGTTTCTTCTAGCCCAAGCAAGTCGCTCGCGTGCCAGAGTGCGCTCTGACGGTGGTGGCGGGTTATAATTGTACGTGAAGTCGATGCGGGGTTCCCCGGGATTCTGATCCCTAGTTTCGCTAGCCGTTCTGTTAGAGAGATGTCTTTGTCGATCTGTTCTTCCTGCTCCGTAGTCAGTGGCGACTTCAGAGGCGTCGTGGTAAGTGGTGCCTAAACCTCGATGGGTCGGCAGTTGGACAGCTTGACCTTATGTTACGTCACTTGCGCAGCAATGTCAACAACTCCTCAAAACCCGAAGGTAATGTAGAGTCTTAAGGTTCAAGTTCGAGTGCGCTCAGAGGATTCTGAGGTTCTGAGTTCCAACCGGTCTTTGCTAGCACAAGGTATAATTAACCAGGTCAAGCTGGAGAGCTACGACCCAGTTCTGCAGTCCTTAAATACGTACTATGTATGTACTCATTTGTAACTACTGGAACATCGTAGAAAGGTATAGAACGATGAGTAATGGTACATCGGAGTCTTTATCAAGTTTATAGAAGAAAAAGAAGAAACTAGAAGGAGAAAGCATGATCAGGTGGTGTTACACGAGGAGTCATCTGCATAGTAGTTGTACAAAAGAGAAAAAAGAGAAAAATGTCTGTGTTTGTAACAACATCTAAATCAGTGGCCAACTTCATCTACACCCATATTATCTGTCGATTTGCTTGCATTCCATACATCTCAGTTGATGGAGGTGCAGAGTTTAAAGAAGAAGTAAGAGTGATGCTCAAAACTCTCTACAATTGTGAAATCATCGTGTCGACTCCTTATCATCTGGAAGGCAATGCACCCATTGAATGATCCCATCAACCATTGGTTGATTCAATCCTTAAATGTGCAGGTGATGCTAAAGGAACATGGCCGAAGTATTTGGCAGCGTCTCTATTCGCCTCAAGAGTTACTACTTCATGCACAACTGGATATTCACCATATTATCTATTATATGGCACTCATCCTGTCTTTTCATTTGACATTGAAGAAATGACTTGGCAAACGCTCGATTGGCATAACATTCGCACACACACAGACCTCCTATCCATTAGGACCCTTCAACTATCATGAAGAAACACTGATCTGACTTTGGCAAATGAGAAACTTCGTCAAACATGTAGGAAAGCAATCGAGGATTATGCCAAACATCACAAATTCAACTGGGATTTTATGGACTATGAGCCAGGGATGTATGTGTGGCTCAGGGAATCCCAATACGATGGTATAGCCAGAGACAAGGACAAATGGACCTATGCTGGACCATACATCATTCATGAGAAGTGTGCAAATGATTCTTTCATGCTGCAAGAACTGAATGGCACAATCCTTAAGAGACATGTGAATATTTGGCGACTATAGCTATTTTTCTACTGCCCAGACCACCAAACACTTCGAACGTCAATCACTGATCAATAAATGGTTACACTTGTTTCCACTGATCAATAAATCATTACACTCGTTTCTGCTCCCCTATCTCGATTTCTTGTCTGAGCCATTCTCTTTTATTCCATTTTCTTTTCTACAATACTCCATTCTCCTTTCACCTCTACTTTTCCATACCCTTTAATATCTCTACTTTTCTTCTCCATTCTCACTTCATCTCTACTTTTCAATACCCTTTAATGTCCCAATTGTCCCTGATTTACCCTGAATGATTTTCAACTCCTAATCATGTTGTATTGGACAACAATATCCTCCCTGTGGGTGACAGCACACATATCAGACAGCTGAGGCACAATTTCTACAACCCTGCTTGATATTCCAATGATGGCTGCTTTCAAAGGGCGCGTCCAAAGGATCCTAATCATCTTACATTCATTCCTATTGTCACAAAATCAAATGAAGGGCATTTTATTCCCAATCCTGATATCATCTTTCCATCTAGACTTGCACACTCTCTACCATTTCTTTATTCTGTAATAGTTGATGATGAAGTTGAACGAGATGGCCAACCCATGTACTGCCATCAATTCATACGAGACTCTCTTCTCCTGTACAGCAATTTCGAGCATCATCTCAAGGTTTTCCATGACGACACTTCGACTCCCTTTAATCTCTCTCGTGCCATTCCACAACATTATCATGCACATACCTTTCCTATGGTCCTGGAAGCATTCCTTTTCATCATTTCACATTATTCCCTTGTCAACGATACCCTTTGTGACCATACAACATCACTTCCAATCTGTCATACACATTCTTTTGCAGTCTATCAGGCATGAGTCGAATTGTGGAAGAAGCGAAACATCCACACCCAATTGGCATCCCTAGGGGCTGAAACATATAACACGCTCATTCAGGCTACATTGCAACTCTATTTCATAGATGGCCTCATATATGTGCAGTTTTTTGTTAATGGGACACCACTTCCTCACCCTAGTGAATTTGAATCTCTGGCACCCGAGCTTGAATACCACAAATCTACACCTATTGAGATTGTTGATTGAGGATTTTGGGGCTCGTACTTATGATGTGTTGGTCCCTTCTTCTGTTCCATTGATGTCCTGATTATATTCATATCAAATAGCATAGACATAAGGTTCAATCCAACTGTGGTGGACCAAACAAGGTTTTCCTTTAGAACTTGAAGCTGTCTGGATCTTCAGGGTAGGACATGCTCTTAGTGCACTTCAGGACCTAAAGCTTGGTATACTGCAAAAGCAATAGCCATGATGGAAGGTCAGCACTTCACAGCAGAGCCCGAAGTCATATAAAATGCACAGGCCTGGTCTTCAGTCAACTCACCTTGCAGCCTTCCCCATTGCGTCACTCAGATATACTTACAATCTGCAACATGCACCACCTATGGTGCCCAGGTAAAACATTATAGTAGAAGGCACAGTCTGGGTGGTTTCCACCCTCTGATGAGAACATTTTCCGCATCAAATTCCTGTACACAAATATCTATGAAATAGTTTTTCGAATACGCCAGTAATTCAGAAACCTCCAAGTCACATTAGCCATCCTCTCTCAGTACTCAGTACTCAGTCATGGTAATTTGTCTAAGATAAGACTAGTGGAAAACTACCCAAAACGATAACCTCCAAAAGTCTAACTCAGTTTGTTGTGCAAGTGTGGATCGANATAATGCACTCAAGATGTTACTCTTGTCTGTTATGACGCAAGTTCATTATCAGATTTCTATCTCTCTGGAGTCACTCAGAACCAATCTCCAGGGCCTGAAGTGAGGAAGCAAAACTGGAATGGCACACAAATTTATACACCAAACAAACTTGTCATGTATTCACAATCAGAGGGGGCAGAGTTACTTGAGTATACACAAATATCTAGCTGTCCTTATATACTGTCCAAGGAACATATCTACAGAAAAATATAAATAATGTCCGATAATTCAGGAAATGATAAATAAGTGACTGAAATACTAAAAGAGGGAATTTTCAGATGTCACAGAGTCTGGCCACTAGGGTATCTGACCATCTCCATGTGGGTATCTATTTCTCCAGGCATTCTGGACTCTATAATTTGTATTTTCTCTTTTCTATGTCGGGTATCTATGAGAGGATGGCTGTATCTGTCCTGTCTCTTTACAGCATTTCCCTTTCTAGTATCCACACATTGGCAGAGGCCTAGATGCCAAGGTTTCCAAGTTCGGAACATGCTGTTACTGTTCCTATCTCCTTCGACAATGCACGCTTGGTCTTATTTAGGACTTCTCATGCATTAGATATTCTTCCGCTTCTGTCTGTAGATAGTGGATGTCCTTCAGAAGTGATTTCCTTCTTTCCGAGATGACTTTGTACCTAGTTAGTTTATCTCGTATTGTTTAGCCACTGGTGCACTCTTTATTAAGAGATCACCTGTTTTGACTTTAATCCATATATTGACTTCAGCAGATGATTGTTCTGTGATTGTGCCTGTTCTAAGTTATCATTCTGTTTTGATGTCTCCTCTAAGTACCTCTGTACTGTTTGACTGCAGGTTGCACTTTGCAGATATCATAGAAAAGTAAAATAGAAGTTAAAATCCCATTGATAGCACTTTGAGAGCTTGGTTAACTAGCCAATGCGTTCATTGGGCCATAGTTAGGTTTCCTACAGGTTTCGGGAGTGATCCGTTTTGGATCTGATACATAGATAAGTTAGAAAGTACAGCTTCAACACCTCTGTATAGCGTATCATATAGCTCTTCGTACTTTCCAAGGTTCCATAGCTTCTCTAAGGCAATGACTAGCAGACTGGGCTCACTCTAGTCCTTATTACCCGTTATCTCGTGTTATATTAAAGTCTTCCAATTCAAAAGTAGTGTAAAATGAATAAAAGTGGGTCTTTTCTAGGTTCGACATATTAACGGTCACTTTCCTCTTTGGACTGTCCACATTCCACCTTCCTTTTCAAGAAAATAATAAAAAAAGTTATGCCATTGTGCTTGTCTTCAATTGTAACCATGCCCAACCATCCTCCTTTCTATAACCCACCCTCAATCCAGCCTCAGTCAGCTCATCTTGTGATCATCCAGCCAAAAAAAATTCCGCCTATTTATGACGATGTCAGTATGATTTTTAGTTGAATGGAGTTGGTGTATTTCAGCCACTGGTATGTCTGCATCATCATGATTATCATGTATCAGTAATCACAATTTCTCATTCTTTTTCAGTCAGAGCTAGATTCAACTACCTTCTCAATATTCTACTACCTCCTTTCAGGTAGCTCTTTCCTGGGCTGTCCCTAGGTGAGTTTGGCCCTGCCCTGACTCCACCCATCTGAAATAATCACATCATGAGTAGAGTCTATTGCCTTGGACTGGTGTCTTCAGGTTTTACACTATGTGGTTATACTAAGAAGTAACGAACAGGTTGACAAGATTTGGGAGTAAGCAGAATCTGAGGCACACTTTGCCATTCAAGGTATGTTATTCATGGACTATTCATTCGTTGACATTGCTCATGATCTCAACAGTTGGTGTCATTACTGAACACCAACACTGTTTCTCCCCTGTAATAATACTGCTAGATGTGGCAGTGAGCTTCAGCCTTTGATGAGGCACAGGGTGTAGCATGATTGCAGCTCACTAGCCATCTGTGAGTATTTGCAAGGCAAGAAGACGCATGGAGTACAACACAGAGGATCGTTATTGGGGCACTGGCTGCTAAACAGCTAGTGCAACATACTTAGAGGTGCTGAGACTCGGTGTCGGCTACAGGTTTATATGTTAATGTACTTAGGCCTGTGCAAAGAATGAAACAAGAATACATTTTTCATTGCAACATTGCTTGAATGTGGTGACCTAGCCTTGAAAAGTGAAAAAAGCATTGTATCCTAACACAGCTTTTGTCCATAATCAACACACCTGGGAGAAAGACCATGTTCACTTCAAGTTCTATTCAGAATGAATTATCATTCAAATGTTCAAATATGAATACTTTTTGTAAGAGGATAATCAAGTAACTCAGGATCTAGAAACTCTCCATGGTAAAAGGACATGCTATGTTCACCATCTATATGTCTTCCTCCAATTCATAAGGCTTATAACTCATGTGGAGTACCTGCCTCAAGATTGGACCAACAAGAAATTGCCATACAACGGGCTTTGAACTTGAAGAAAAGAACAATTTAGAAACTCTCCACACAAAACAAGTCCAACTCTTTTGAGCTCATCCACAGAGACGATTCCCTCAATACTGTTGGAATATAACTTCTAGTATAATTTTCCACTGGTTTCAAAGGAACTGGAGCAGCACAGATCCTAAGTGTTGGGACATTCAGTCAAGTAGGTTTTACATGATCAAATGTAAATCAACACAGCCATCAGTATAGTATATAGTTCCTACTGTAAACTTCTGTCCCCAAGCTTTCATATGTCTTTCTGGATACCAATCTAAGTAACCTGTACTCAATAACTGTTGAAACAATGTGAAGTCATCACATGACTATCATGTGATCGTGAACACATATCCATGACTGTAGATCTCAAGATTTACAGAGCAGTTTGACTCAACTCAAGTCAACTACAAGAACAATAAAGAAACTATTTTTAGAACAGTAAGACTAGTTATTCTTAGATCATATTGTCCTAGACAATAGAGATAATTATAGTCTGCAGCTGTCCTAGTCAGAACGACTCAGATTGAGTTAGGTCAAGTCAGTTCAGGCAGTGCTCTCTTTGCTTATTGTCTGAGTCATTCTAGAGAACAATAGTCTAAACTTAGATACTTATTGTTCATACTATTCTCATCTCTCATTGGTAGAATTAGTTGTTTACAGTGTAAACACTAGAATAGTATAAAAGCAGACCTGTATGAGGCTTAGCTCCTCAGTTCCTCTCCTTCCTGTACTCTCTATAGTACTCAGAGAATCTACTCTCTTATCTGCTTATCGTCTCAAGTGACAAGCAAGTCTTATAGGGTCAATAACCCATATCACAATGTGAGTTGAAGACACATTTACCACTGCGCTGCTATGCTGCTGGCAAAGACAAAGAGCCTTGCTTGATGTCCACTTGCCCTACACATCTTTGACAATAACCTTCCCACAAACCATATATGAGAAAACAGTGAGTTGTCTTGCTGAGCAGCCCAATCCTTGGTCCTCTAACTTGCATCTTAGTATGCTCTAAATTCTCAAACTAGTACAAAGGACAGAAAGTGAGCTGTGAGTATGGTACAGCCAGTAGAGGATATATTATTGATATAGAGATAGTGAAACAAGAAACCTAAAGTGTATATGAAAACTACAAAGGTAGTACCCATCATGAGCTATTTTTGCATTAAGGCATGTGCAGAGCATGCAGCTTTGTCAGGACCTATTCTACCAGCAATCACTCTACTGGTTTCATGTTGTGATTCTTGCAGAAGCGAAATGCTAAATGCCTTGCCACCATCATATTGACCATAAGTACATTGCATGTATTAAAGATAGATAGTATTGACCCCACCACTGGCTGAAAATCCTCATCTACAGTGAGCAGGAAACATTATATGTGCTCTATGACATTCTGGACAGTAAACATTGAAAGAATAAAACCCTCTGCAATCTAGGTCAACCATTTAATCAAAGCGCCTGCATTATATTCAATGAAGCTTGGACAGAAAGGATTACACACTGGGTATGCAGTGAATGCCACACAGAAGATTCAGGTGCCCATTCTAGGCATGTCAAAGTGACAAAGGTGAAGTCTGTATGCTACCAGGCCATGAAGAGTATGGGTTTGTCTTTAGTGCAGCTGCTTCAGCGAATGACCATCCCCAGCCAGAAATAAGGGTGACCAAGGGATGCATGAGGGCTATCAGAAAGAGACAGCACTGAAATGATAAGAGAAGAGGTAATGAGTGGGTTGTCATTCCATTTTCAGACAGACATGTTCAGCAGTTGTTCAGGGTACTGAATTGTGAGCTCTGATGTGGACAAGCCTTGATAGAACATGAACAGTTTGTGAGGAATTTGATGGAACAGAGCAATGGTGGAAAGCATGCCAAGGTCCCATTGGGATCTGTGTATTCCTGGGCATTGAGTACCTACAGAAGGGGGTGAGGCCACTGCAAGCAGAGGAGCCACCAAATTGACCCAGTTTACACTCAAAGACATTACACTTGAAATACCAACCACTCAAACAAATATGTTGAGAAGGAAGAGGATGCCGATATAATCCCAAAAATGCCCCTGCCAAGCCTCTGCAGTAAGGCTATGAGTAACAAGAGAATTCAATTCCTTTATTAGTATCAAAAGACAGAATCATATAGCAATGGGGCTCAAGAAGGAATTCTGAAGACAGAGATGACAAGTTTCATGGCCAGAATATGGATACTTGAGCACTGAAGGCATTGTCAACAGTCTCAGTGGCTGTAGGAAGAAAAATACAGAAGTGAGCTCCCATAATTCATTGATTGAGCAAGCAGATGTACCTGGTCACTGCATTCTGTGACCCTCTCAAGGAAGCTTCTTGACACCAAAACCTGAATCCTTGGTGCATTGAACTGTCTCCTTAACTTGGCACAAAAGTATAAGAGTTGTTGAGTAGAACCTAAATCTAGTGGGATCTGGATAAATTGTCATCATTGTTGTCATTGCAGGGGGGTTGTCACTGTGGGAATCACTAACAGAAAATGCTGAATGGTTGGTACATATAATATGGTGTGATCTCAAGAATTATTCTCAAAAAGAAAGGTGAGATGTGGAAAGAAAGCCGCTGCGACTTGTAAAACTTGAGAGAGAAAGGGACAAGAAGGGAGAGTTACTAATGTATTCAAAAAACTATTTCGTAGATATTTGCATACAGGGATTTGATGCAGAAAACATTCTCATTAGAGGGCAGAAACCACCTGAACCATGCCTTCTACTATGACATTTTACCTGGGCACCATAGGTGCACAGGGAAAACTTGATGAGTCATGAGCTCAGCCAGCAGAACACTGGGCAAACAGTGATGACATATGTCATTGCCCTCTTCTGCAGACCATGCAGCAGTCTTCAGTGTGAAGCACTGCCCCTGCTGAGAGGGTAGGTTAGGGGTTAGGGACTAGGAAGTACAGTCGAGGGTAAGTTCCTTTGCTTGCAAAGGACTTACCCTCGACCAGTTAGGGCTTGTACCTCACACTGAGTTGGTTGGTTGGTTGGTTGGTTGGTTAGGGGTTCAGAGCTAGTGGTTAGGCATTAGAAGTTCATGGTTAGCAGTTAGGTGGTTAGGGGTTAGGCAGATAGGGTCTGGGGATGGATATATGTACAAAAAACACAAAGGAATACTTACAGATGCATAAAATATTATGTGCACATGAGGGAAATAGTGACATCATAATGGTGATTTCGCTGTTATCTCTTATCTTTTCACAACTCATCAAGCTTACTCTCATAGGTGCATGCACCTCATCACACATCCTGATCACACACCTCAGTACCACAGGCTGCACACATATAAGTACTTGCAATCTGCAACACACACTCCATCACACATTCTTCATCACACATCCCAGAACTGCAATAAGCACATCATTGGAACAATATATTCCTCATGACCAAGACATAGGAGTTTTACAGTCCAATGTCCACCATAATACACTGTACATCGGCCTATCATATGGCTCCAACCACATATCACTGAGTCGTTATGAACATCAGAGCATCTACTTCACTTTCTACTGGGTCAATTCTCTCAGTGACATTACACAATATGACTGGACACCTGAAGAAATTCAGATCACTCCACATCTAGACGCCTCCTTTGTCTTCATTGAAAGCATAGGGTTGGATCGGGATATGGCACCAATGAGGGGAAACTGGGCGTTCTTCAGGATCTGCAATGCTGACATGTCCCAATACACTCCTGGGATGTTGTCAGAAATTGCATTGTCCCAAATATGTGACACTTCTTATGCATGGGGATTTATGTTCCTCTCAAGGCTGATGAGTCGAGGCGTTGTGAGGGATAGTTTAAATGGTTTGAGGGGGTATTGGAGTTACATTGTGAATTGGACTGTGGAAAGGTATGTGAATCCCTACTGGAGGGATCACTACTGCCTTCCATAAGACTTTATGGAGTTTGGCAGAAGACAGGCTTGAGAAGAATTAATCGAAGGATATATTGTTATTGTTTGTTACCTTTGGTTGTGTTTGTTGTATCATAATAGTTCTCTTCTCAATGAGACTGAGAGTTCTGTGAATAGACTGCAAACATTCTGGGCAAGTGTTGGCAGATATGAAACATATATTGGGTAGCTTCAAATACATAAAAGATGTCATACATGCCTTGCTGGGCATCTAGGAGTGTAGCTTCCTGCTCCTACATCTATGTTTGATGTGGATTTAGTCTTCTATTCCTCTGAACTTTCAGAACTTAGTATAACTGCATCATACAAGTATAGAAGTAGGATTCCAAGGTGCTGAACCAACCTACTTCAAATAGTCCATGACTTCCCCCACTTTCGGAGCTGCAGGATATATACAAAATGTCGAGGACCCTTGGTCATGAGGCAAGCATTAGCAGTGTTTCACTCATAGTAGTATCACCAACTGTATGCTCCTGAGATTTTTCCCTGTGGCTCCTGTGGCCAAGTTCAATGGTGACAGTGTACATTATCAAATGTCAAGATAAACTGTTCCACCTCACAGTTAATCTTTCAACTGGAGTATCAAGTATGTGTTGAGTTCTTCCTTGGGTTGCAGCCCTCATTTGCTGACTTACTGTTAGTGGACAGCTTGAATAAAATCACTGACAATATCTTCTCTCCATTATGATCTCTTCATTTCCCAAAGTTCTGGATTAGCAGAGTCTTTCTAGTGGATCTTGGGAGGTGATGGGTGTTGCAGGAAGAAATAAGAATACCAGGCGCTTATCACATCCATGATCCCTTGATTCCAGAACCATCTTCACCAGTCACCCCCAGTGGGATTTTAGTCAACAGCATCCAATGGCATCTGATGGAAACCAACAAACTCTAATCATGTCGTATAATATTGGATGTCATAGGATAGCATCGTTAACTTGGACACTTTTGATATCCTATGCTATTCTATGCTATTCGATGTATCCTGCATAGGTGTTCATAGGTGTCGTTTTCCATTGGGTTTTATTGGATTGCATTAGAAAACATTAAATTTTATTAGGTATTCTACAATACATTGCAACTGAGGAGATATGATGCTAATCAACAAGTCTGACAGGAATTCCCTATGCCCTTACACCTCTAAAACCCTTTGCCCAACACCTCACATAACCCTCCAACCCTTTACTGCACTCATTTGTATTCTGTGAGTCTCGAACCATATGTCTGACATGTTTGATAGTCAGCAATGTGAGATAACCTGATAGTAAGGGTGTGAAACTCACCAGTTATGAGAATTTTACACATGTACTGACAGTAAATCCTACTATAAGATCCACCCTCAAGCCATTTTGATGTGTGACTGATATCTTTGAGTTGTTGGGCCATGGTGGCATGGCAGAGAGATGGGGAGGTGGTGGTGGTTGGGAGGAAAGAGAGGGAGATTATGGTGGTTGAGAAGAAAGAGGAGAGCATGGGAATGTTTAGAGGAGGCCCCAAGAATACCGTATAGCGCTAATATGTCAAACCTAGAAAAGACCCACTTTTCTTCATTTTACACTATTTCTGAATTGGAACACTTTAATATGACACGAGATGACAGGTAATAAGGACTAGAGTGAGCCCAGTCTGCTAGTCATTGCCTTAGAGAAGCTGTGGTACCTTAGAAAGTACGAAGAGCTATATGATACGCTATACAGAGGTGTCTAAGCTGTACTTTCTAACCTATCTATGTATCAGATCCAAAGTGGATCACTCCCAAAACCTGTAGGGAATCTAACTATGGCCTAATGAATGCATTGGCTAGTTAACCAAGCTCTCAAAGTGCTATCAATGGGATTTTAACTTCTACTTTACTTTTCTATGACATCTGCAAAGTGCAAGCTGTAGTCAAACAGTACAGAGGTACTTAGAGGAGACATCAAAACAGAAAGACAACTTAGAACAGGAACAATCATAGAACAATCCTCCTCCGAAGTTAATATACAGATCAGAGTCAAAGCAGGTGATCTCTTAATAAAGAATTCACTGGCGGCTAAGCAATATGCGATAAGCAAACTAGGTACAAAAACTGCTCAGAAAGACAGAAATCACTTCTGAAGGACATCCACTACCTACAGACAGATACAACGAGACATATAAAGAATATCTAACACGCAAGAAATCCTAAATAAGACTAAGCATGCATTGTCAAAGGAGATAGGAACAATAACAGCATGTTCCAACCTCAGAAACTTTGGCATCTAGGCCTCTGCCGATGTGCAGATACTAGAAAAGGGAAATGCTGTCAAAAGACAGGACGGATACAGCCATCTGCTCATAGATACCCGACTTAGAAAAGAGAAAATACAAATTATAGAATCTAGAACACCTGGAAACATAGATACCCATGTGGATATGGTTGGATACCCTAGTGGCCAGACTCCGTGACATCCAAATAATCCCTCTTTTAGTATCTCAGTCACTCATTTGTCATTTCCTGAATTATCGGACATTATTTATAATTTTCTGTAGATATATTCCTTGGACCATATATAAGGAGAGCTAGATATTTGTACATACTCAAGTAATTCTGCCCCCTCTGATTGTGAATACATGACAAGTTTGTTTGGTGTATAAATTTGTGTGCCATTCCAGTTTTGCTTCCTTACTACAGGCCCTAGAGATTGGTCCTGAGTGACTCCAGAGAGATAGAAATCTGATAACAAACTTGCATCATAAGAGATAAGAGTAACATCTTGAGTGCATTATAGCACTTTTCTAAGAGAAACTTTACACCAAGAAGGAGCCTTGGGCACTTGGAGTGTGGCCTGTGTGTGTATCAGGTTGTGACACACTTAAGAGTCTTAGCAAGAGGTGTGCCTGTGCTGAACTCTTTGTAGAAATTGGTCTAGGACCTTTTCCAGTACACTGTGTGCTGTAGTTATCTTGAAGAAGTCTTGAACTCCATAGGGTCAGACTATATCGGCTATCGAGTCTTTGTACAGGACTGTAGCTCTTGTGTTTGTGCTTTGTGCACTGTGTTCTTTGTGTTTTGTGTGTGTGTTTGTAATATAAACCATTTTAAAACCATATATACTCCTCTGGAGGTGAACACTTTGAAGTTGAACACTTCAATAAGAGAGAATCAACCTAGCTAAGAGTTTTGTTGGCATTCTAAGTGCAGTAACTCTGATCACATTGATCCACACTTGCACAACAAACTGAGTTAGACTTTTGGAGGTTATCTTTTTGGGTAGTTTTCCACTAGTCTTATCTTAGACAAATTAGTGCATGGACCACAGAACGGCTTCATTAAATCCTTTCTCTAAGTCCTTCCAGTCATGTCAGTTTTAAGATAGGTAAAGTGTCTAAGTTGTTTTGGATAAAGAGGTTGAGATTCCAGGTTTCATTGCTGGGGCATCGAGTGGACATCAGATAGCATTGGGCAAACATCAGATTCATTGAATATCATCAGATGACATTGAATACCATCAACACACATCTTGTTAGAAGTCACCCAGTGCTTAACGCTCAACAGTCATTTCATCCTTGACGCTCAAACATCAGCGAATCAAACTTGGCATGATCATGAAACTTTCCAAACACATGTCAATGCCCATTTAAGCCCGACATTCCACGTCAGATTTAAGTGTTCACACCAATGGCCACACAACTTGGCACTGCAATTTGGACTTACTCTTGACATTTGTGACATATCTTGTCAATTACCATCAGAGGGGACAAAGTTGATCTAACATGCTGGCATCATGGGTGATAGATATCTGGCCAATCAAACACCGATACTCTTCCAGTATCCTCAAGTAAGCTGTATTCGGGAGAGATCTGTGCTCTGCTGTTCTGACCTTGTGCCCGTATTCTATACATTAATTGCCACTGCTAGAAATCAAGGTCTGTACAAGTTTATACATCCCTGACATGATTCAGATATCTGAGTTTGGCATCAAGACACAAATGGACACTCTACTTGGAATTTGTGACATTGGGAAGTCAGTCAGATACTCAGGCCCAAACATGCATTACGGGGAGTTCCTGCAATCCACTCTCTGTGTCTTGCTGTTGTGATCCCCTTCGATGCAGTCACTAATAGTACCCCATGGATCTTCATTATGCAGAGACAATGTTTAATTTTCCATATGACATTGAATCATCTTTGCCAGGGCCCACTGTGCTGAATGGAATACAGCCATAGTTCAAGCAACCATGCCACAGCATGTTTTCAAGTCATGAGAGCATTGGATGCGTTCTCTCAGAATCGTAGCAGAAGAGAATCCCCATCNTTAGAGAAGCGGTAGTACCTTGGAAAGTACGAAGTGCTATACAATATGCTATACAGAGGTGTCTAAGCTGTACATTCTTCTGACTTATCTATGTATCAGATCTGAAGCAGATCACTCCTGAAACCTGTAGGGAACCTAACTATGGCCCAATGAATGCATTGGCTAGTTAACCAAGCTCTCAAAGTGCTATCAAGGGGATTTTAATTTCTATTTTACCTTTCTATGACATCTGCAAAGTGCAACATGCAGTCAAACGGTACAGAGGTACTTAGAGGAGACATCAAAGTGGACAGACAACTTAGAACAGGAATGATCACAGAACAATCCTCTTCCGAAGTCAATATACAGATCAAAGTCAAAGCAGGTGATCTCTTAATAAAGAGTTCACCAGCAGTGAACATGTGACATAAACCAAAGAGGTACAAAGTCATCTCAGAAAGAAGGAAATCACTTCTGAAAGACATCAGCTACCTACAGACAGATATGACGAGACATACAAAGAATATCTAACCCATAAGAAGTCCTAAATAAGACTGAGCATGCATTGTCAAAGGAGATAGGAACAGTAACAGCATGTTCCAGCCTTGGAAACTTTGGCATCTAGGCTTCTGCCAATGGCAGATACTAGAAAGGGAAATGCTGTAAGGAACAGGATGGATACAGCCATCTGCTCATAGATACCCACTTTAGAAAAGAGAAAATACAGATTTCAGAGTCCAGAACACCTGGAGACATAGATACCCATGCAGATATGGTCAGATACCCTAGTGGCCAGACTCCATAACATCCAAATATTCCCTCTTTTAGCATCCTTGTCACTCATTTATTATTTCCTGAATTATCAGATGTTATTTATAATTTTCTGTAGATATATTCCATGGACCATATATAAGGACAGCTAGATATTTGTGTATATTCAAGTAACTCTGCCCCCTCTGATTGTGAATACATGACGAGTTTGTTTGGTGTATAAATTTGTGTGCCATTCCAGATTTGCTTCCTCACTTCAGGCTCTGGAGATTGGTCCTGAGTGACTCCAGAGAGATAGAAATCTGATAATGAACTTGTGTCATAAGAGACAAAGAGTAACATCTTTAGTGCACTTGGCACTTTTCTAAGAGATAACTTTACACTAAAAGTTCTGGTGGCTTTTGGAGTGTGGCCTGTGTTGGGTATCAGGTTGTGACACACTTAGAGTCTTAACAAAGGAATTGAGCCTGTGATTAAGCTCTTTGTAGAAACTGGTCTAGAACCTTTTCCAGTACACTGTGTACTGTAGTTGTCTTAAAGAAGTCTTGAACTCCATAGGGTCAGACTATATTGGCTACTGATGATGTGCCTAATTTTGGCCTAGACACAAAATTGTGCACTTTTTGCATCAAATACTAGAAAAAGAGCCCAGAAGTACATGTGATATTCACGTGACTTGATAACCCAAGAGCTTGAGTATGGCATCTAAGCTTTAAGTGCCAAGTCTAATAAGTCTAATAATTGACACTGTAACACAATCTAGAGGAGGTTAGTAGATTATACTAGCCCTCTACATTACAGTGAAGCATCGCTGTGAGGGTCCTTGGTCAATAAAACAGGCCAGAAACCACTAATTCTGAATACAAAGGAATAGATATCAGCAGGATCCACAGTCTAAGTGCACTAGATTGTTTGCCTTGCAATCACATTGCATGATAGTGCATAAATAGACTTAATGCCTCATTATTACTATTAAAACTAGTATATGGTTGGAACTTGTTCCTATGTGAAGCTTCAAAGACACTCTCAGGCAGATATAATGACCTTTCCAGGTGTATGTGGGATGATTGATAGGCAACATGTACACAGGAAATCGATAATGACTCACAAGGTTGTATGTGGGACAGAAGGGGATTGAATACAACAGATGTCTAGACCATGACACCCACCAATCTGATAGTATAAAGTGGCTATGCAGAAGTGAACCAGCAGAAAGAGAAACATACCTGTGTACACAGCCGGTAATTTGTCTAAGAATAAGACTAGTGGAAAGCTACCCAAAAGATAACCTCCAAAAAGTCTAACTCAGTTTGTTGTGCAAGTGTGGATCGACATGATCAGAGTTACCGCACTTAGAATGCCAACAAAACCCTTAGCTAGGTTGATTCTCTCTCTTATGGAAGCAATCTACTTCAAAGTGTTCACCTCCAGAGGAGTATATATGGGTTTTTAAAAAGAGTTTGTATCCAAACACACAAACACACACACAAGAACATGGTGCACAAAGCACAAAACACAAGAGCTACAGTCCCATACAAAGACTTAATAGCCAATATAGTCTGACCCTACAGAGTTTAAGACTTCTTCAAGATAACTACAGCACATAGTGTACTGGAAAAGGTCCTAGACCAATTTCTACAAAGAGTTCAGTGCAGGCACACCTCTTGCTAATACTCTAAGTGTGTCACAACCTGATACACACACAGGCCACACTCCAAGTGCCCAAGGCTCCTTCTTGGTGTAAAGTTTCACTTAGAAAAGCACAACAACACACTCAAGATGTTACTCTTATCTCTTATGACACAAGTTCGTTATCAGACGTCTATCTCTCTGGAGTCACTCAGGACCAATCTCCAGGGCCTGAAGTGAGGAAGCAAAACTAGAATGGCACACAAATTTATACACCAAACAAACTCTTCATGTATTCACAATTGGGAAGAGCAGAGTTACTTGAGCATGTACAAATATCTAGCTGTCTTTTTATATACAGTCCAAGGAATATATCCACAGAAAAATAAATAATGTCTGATAATTCAGAAAATGATAAATGAGTGATGGAGATACTAAAAGAGGGAATATTCAGATGTCACAGAGTCTGGCCACTAGGGTATCCAACTATATCCACGTAGGTATCTATGTTTCCAGGCGTTCTGGGCTCTAATTTGTATTTTCTCTTTTTCTAAGTCGGGTATCTATGAGTGGATAGCTGTATCTGTCCCATCTCTTTACAGCATTTCCCATTCCAGTATCCTCACATCAGTAGAGGCCTAGATGCCAAAGTTTCCAAGGTCAGAACACACTGTTACTGTTCCTATCTCCTTTGACAGTGCACGCTTAGTCTTATTTAGGACTTCTTATGCATTTAGATATTCTTCATATGTCTCGTGGTATCTGTCTGTAAGTAGTGGATGTCCCTCAGAAGTGAGTTCCATCGTTCCGAGATGACCTTATACCTAGTTAGGTTATTGCATATTGTTTAGCTGCCAGTGAATTCTTTATTAAGAGATCACCTGCTTTGACTCTGATCCGTATACTGACTTTGGAGGAGGATCGTTCTATGATTGTTCCTGTTCTAAGTCGTCTTTCTGTTTTGATGTCTCCTCTAAGTACCTCTGTACTGTTTGACTGCAGATTGCACTTTGCAGATATTATAGAAAGGTAAAGTAGAAATTAAAATCCCCTTAATAGCACTTTGAGAGCTTGGTTAACTAGCCAATGTGTTCATTGGGCCATAGTTAGGTTCCCTACAGGTTTTGGGAGTGATCTGCTTAGGATCTGATACATAGATAAGTCAGAAAGTACAGCTTAGACACCTCTGTATAGCATATCATATAGCTCTTCATATTTTCCAATGCACTATAGGTTCTTTAAGGCAATGACTAGCAGACTGGGCTCACTCTAGTCCTTATTACCTATTATCTTCTGTCATATTAAAGTGTTCCAATTCAAAAGTAATGTAAAATGAATAAAAATGGGTCTTCTCTAGGTTTGCCATATTACCGTCATTTAGTCCATGTTTGAATCAATACAGAAGTGCCTCATCATCAAATTTACTCCTATTTATATATCTCTTGAATTGAGTGATAAATTTGTCAGTGGTCATCTTTCCTTGTTTCAGCTTCACCAGTTTTGCTTGTAACTTGTCCTTAGTTGACAAGTACTTGAAATAGGTGATAAAGTTCTCTCAGAACTCTTTCCATGTACTAATCTGATCTTTGTCTTGTGCAATGATTAGTTTTTGCTGGAGGTCTGCCCAGTTTCCTGCTATGTCATTTGCTCCTCCTGTAATTAGGCTGAGAGCTATGATAATCATGTTTCCATCATCTTTAATCCTTTGTCCCAGAAAGTATAGTGTTAAGGAAACAATAAAAGTGTCTGCTTTTTCCAGTTCTCCATAGTATTTCTCTGGGGTTTCAACATCAACCTTAGGTTCTTTGTTTTTGTAATGTTTGGCAGCTAAGGCAATTTGTTCTGTTGCCATTGTGGCTCTGCTGGTGTTTCCTACAATGATTGAGAACCATCCTAGAATAGTTATTAAGCATGCCCAGAGGAGTCTGAAGAAACCTCCATCTTTGTTACTTGGGGCTGGGAGGTTTTCATATTCTTCAGGAAGGTTGAGAGTAATTGGGTCTTGTGGAGTCTGATTATCCATATCAGGAGTGTGATTCTATTGAACTTAATTGAAAGGGGGAGAAGGGAAGTGGTACAATTGAGGATTAAAGTAGGAGTACTCTTGACAATATTTGATCACCAAAGGATGTTGCTTTTAGTATCTTGGAGTCAGCACACTGAAGATGCTCAAAAACCTATGCCTCTACTATGAAAACACAAGACCTGTGGTGCCAAAATACTCCCAATAATTTGTCTAAGATAAGACTAGTGGAAAACTACTCAAAAAGATAACCTCCAAAAGTCTAACTCAGTTTGTTGTGCAAGTGTGGATCAATGTGATCAGAGTTACTGCACTTAGAATGCCAACAAAACTCTTAGCTAGGTTGATTCTCTCTTATTGAAGTGTTCTACTTCAAAGTGTTCACCTCCAGAGGAGTATAGATGGATTTAAAATGGGTTGATTGGGCAAACACACACACAAAACACAAAGAACACAGTGCACAAAGCACAAACACAAGAGCTACNTCTTATCTCTTATGACACAAGTTCGTTATCAGACGTCTATCTCTCTGGAGTCACTCAGGACCAATCTCCAGGGCCTGAAGTGAGGAAGCAAAACTAGAATGGCACACAAATTTATACACCAAACAAACTCTTCATGTATTCACAATTGGGAAGAGCAGAGTTACTTGAGCATGTACAAATATCTAGCTGTCTTTTTATATACAGTCCAAGGAATATATCCACAGAAAAATAAATAATGTCTGATAATTCAGAAAATGATAAATGAGTGATGGAGATACTAAAAGAGGGAATATTCAGATGTCACAGAGTCTGGCCACTAGGGTATCCAACTATATCCACGTAGGTATCTATGTTTCCAGGCGTTCTGGGCTCTAATTTGTATTTTCTCTTTTTCTAAGTCGGGTATCTATGAGTGGATAGCTGTATCTGTCCCATCTCTTTACAGCATTTCCCATTCCAGTATCCTCACATCAGTAGAGGCCTAGATGCCAAAGTTTCCAAGGTCAGAACACACTGTTACTGTTCCTATCTCCTTTGACAGTGCACGCTTAGTCTTATTTAGGACTTCTTATGCATTTAGATATTCTTCATATGTCTCGTGGTATCTGTCTGTAAGTAGTGGATGTCCCTCAGAAGTGAGTTCCATCGTTCCGAGATGACCTTATACCTAGTTAGGTTATTGCATATTGTTTAGCTGCCAGTGAATTCTTTATTAAGAGATCACCTGCTTTGACTCTGATCCGTATACTGACTTTGGAGGAGGATCGTTCTATGATTGTTCCTGTTCTAAGTCGTCTTTCTGTTTTGATGTCTCCTCTAAGTACCTCTGTACTGTTTGACTGCAGATTGCACTTTGCAGATATTATAGAAAGGTAAAGTAGAAATTAAAATCCCCTTAATAGCACTTTGAGAGCTTGGTTAACTAGCCAATGTGTTCATTGGGCCATAGTTAGGTTCCCTACAAGTTTCGGAAGTGATCCATTTTAGATCTGATACATAGATAAGTCAGGAAGTACAGCTTCGACACCTCTGTATAGCATATCATATAGCTCTTCATACTTTCCAAGGTACTATAGCTTCTCTAAGGCAATGACTAGCAGAGTGGGCTCACTCTAGTCCTTATTACCTGTTATCTAGTGTCATATTAAAGTGTTTCAATTCAAAAGTAGTGTAAAAAGAATAAAAGTGGGTCTTTTCTAGGTTAGACATATTACCATCCAGAACCAGTGGCTACATGGAAGTAGCTATGTGGAAGAATTGTTTGACCCAGCAACGCTCCGTGCAGGGTCCAAAACACACTAAATTGACTGTTTGGTCACCAAATATACCCAATATGTCTAATTGCTACATGGAATCAGACTTTTATGCACAAACACATATGATTTATACCATAAACTAGAACACACTTGTTTTATCTTTTATTTTGTTATTTCCAATTATCATTCTGTATATAAAGAGCTGTACTTGTAGATGCAGGCTTAAGCACTGACTGGTACTTGCACCTTATAGCTCCATGCAGCATTGATATTAGACCTTCACACAGCTTCTTAGACCAAGTCTCTACACACTTGCCAGTCAGTTGCTTCTAGTCGAGCCAAGATTTATATATATATCTTGCCTCACTGTATACAATCTTTTATAACCAACCAATAAACCACTTGTGTGTTTAAAACCTACACTTTGTGACCCTTGAGTGCAATACTTGAGTTGTCCTAACTAGAGTCTTTAGACTCTACAATCTAAGCCAGTCAATTGAAAGTATAAAGGGTTCTGTCTCCTTTTTCACCCCAAATCACTTGAGATAGACTCAGTCTCTTAGTAGACTTGTACAGTGCTTTCTCACTTATAGAAGCCTCTATTGTGGGTTTTAGTATGTGTTGTGTGTGTGTGTGGGTTTGGTAGCTGCTCTTAGTTGCAGAAGCCCTTTTAGAGAGCATTTTAGAGTGAAGATAGCATGTAGCAGTCCTTCATAGGAGACAGAGTTTCTGCCTCTTCACTGAGTCTTTTAGNCAGAGGAGTATAGGTGGATTTAAAATGGGTTTATCGGGCAAACACACACACAAAACACAAAGAACACAGTGCACAAAGCACAAACACAAGAGCTACAGTCCCATTAATTTGTCTAAGCTAGGACTAGTGGAAAACTACCCAAAAAGATAACCTCCAAAAGTCTAACTCAGTTTGTTGTGCAAGTGTGGATCAATGTGATCAGAGTTACCGCACTTAGAATGCCAACAAAACTCTTAGCTAGGTTGATTTTCTCTTATTGAAGTGTTCTACTTCACAGTGTTCACCTCCAGAGGAGTATAGGTGGATTTAAAATGGGTTTATCGGGCAAACACACACACAAAACACAAAGGACATGGTGCACAAAGCACAAACACAAGAGCTACAGTCCTGTACAAAGACTCGATAGCCAATATAGTCTGACCCTATAGAGTTCAAGACTTCTTCAAGATAACTACAGCACACAGTATACTGGAAAAGGTCCTAGACCAATTTCTACAAAGAGCTCAGTGCAGGCACACCCCTTGCTAAGACTCTAAGTGTGTCACAACCTGATACACACACAGGCCACACTCCAAGTGCCCAAGGCTCCTTCTTGGTGTAAAGTCTCTCTTAGAAAAGTGCTATAACGCACTCAAGATGTTACTCTTATCTCTTATGACACAAGTTCGTTATCAGATTTCTATCTCTCTGGAGTCACTCAGGACCAATCTCCAGGGCTTGTAGTGAGGAAGCAAAACTGGAATGGCACACAAATTTATACACCAAACAAACTCGTCATGTATTCACAATCAGAGGGGGGCAGAGTTACTTGAGTATGTACAAATATCTAGCTGTCCTTATACATGGTCCAAGGAATATATCTACAGAAAATTATAAATAATGTCTGATAATTCAGGAAATGACAAGTGGGTGACTGAGATACTAAAAGAGGGATTATTTGGATGTCATGGAGTCTGGCCACTAGGGTATCCGATCATATCTATGTGGGTATCTACATTTCCAGATGTTCTAGATTCTATAATTTGTATTTTCTCTTTTCTAAGTTGGGTATCTATGAGCAGATGGCTGTATCCATTCTGTTTCTTTACAGCATTCCCTTTTCTAGTAGCCACACATTGGCAGAGGCCTAGATGCCAAAGTTTCCAAGGTTGGAACATGCTGTTACTGTTCCTATCTCCTTCAACAATGCATGCTCAGTCTTATTTAGAACTTATTATGTATTATATATTCTTCGTATAGCTCGTTCTATCTGTCTGTAGGTAGTGGATGTCCTTCGGAAGTGATTTCCATCTTTCTGAGCTGACTTTATACCTATTTCACTTATTACATATTGGTTAGCCACCAGTTAATTCTTTATTAAGAGATCACCTGCTTTGACTCTGATCCGTATATTGACTTTGGAGGAGGATCATTCTATGATTGTTCCTGTTCTAAGTCATCTTTCTGTTTTGATGTCTCCTCTAAGTACCTCTGTACTGTTTGACTGCAGCTTGCACTTTGCAGATGTTATAGAAAAGTAAAGTAGAAGTTAAAATCCCATTGATGGCACTTTGAGAGCTTGGTTAACTAGCCAATGCATTCATTGGGCCATAGTTAGATTCTCTACAGGTTTCAGGAGTGATCTACTTTGGATCTGATACATAGATAGGTCAGAAAGTACAGCTTTGACACCTCTGTATAGCATATTATATAGCTCTTTGTACTTTCTAAGGTACCACAGCTTCTCTAAGGCAATGACTAGCAGACTGGGCTCACTCTAGTCCTTATTACCTGTTATCTTGTGTCATATTAAAGTGTTCCAATTCAGAAATAGCGTAAAATGAATAAAAGTGGGTCTTTTCTAGGTTCAACATATTATCTCCCCCCAACTAAAAGAGGATTGTCCCCAATGCATTTCTTGCTAAGAGATCACAACATGGGATTCTTTAAGGAAGGACTTTCTGGGTACAAACTAACCACCCATGGAAAGGTAATTTTATTCTGAGTGCAACTGGGTCATCTCTGGGTACTGCTACATCACAGTCTTCATGACTTAGTTGTTTCATCAATTCTTTACAGTCCCATCAAAATGTGTAGGCATTAGTGCACAGCACATTTGATTAGCGCCCATGCTTCTTCTGGTAATCTACAGCATCAGTACGCTTTTTTCTTGGATCCTTGCTGATCAGCGAATTCTCTCAAACATGACTACTCTTCTTTTGGTAAAGGTAGGCTCGTTTTCTTTATCTGAATATGATTGCTCATATATAAGGGTCTCCCTACTTAGGGTCACATAGTTTCTTTCTTTCTTTCTCCCCATCCCTTCTCTCTATAGCTGGCACAGTGCGAACGAAGCTTTCCAACACTTCTCTAGCTGTCGACAAGATGGAGGTTTCTTTGGTAACGTTTTCTTTCATCCAGGCTCTGTATCCTATAGAAGAACAGATTCTGTCTGCTTTTGAAGACCTTTGCAACTCTTTGGAGGAGATGGGTGATGCTAGTTCCTGCTCTCTTGGGCTCCTGTTCCTCCACAAGTTGGACAAGGCTCTTGGTAACAATATGGTACATCACCTACCTTCTTTTTCTGTCTTTATTTTGCTCAATTCTTTCTTTTATAGGCCACTTTCATTGAACATGCAGATGAGTCTTGGTTCCCATCCTCCTACATAGAACTCCTTTTAACGATCACTCCCATCTGTGACCCTTTTGAAGAGTCCTTCCCGAGCCTGTCTCTGCCCAACAACATCTTTTCTCATATCCCAGATATGGACAAATGTCACAGCTGGGAGACAGAGCTTGAGCTTGAGGTATGTTCTTCATTCTTTCAGCTTCTGTTTGTTTTAATAAGTTTATTTTGTTCTAAGGCCTTCAAAGCTTTCTCCTTTCCTGAGACCCTTGATGATATCCTGGACAAATACACCATAGCAAACAAATCCTCAGTGGCTCCCAAAACTAAGGTTTCTTGTAAGGTATGTGATTATTCTTCTTGCTCTGATTCTTGCTCATCTCTTTGTTATAGTGCAGTCCTTCTCTGGCCACCATCTCTAAGAGTGCTAGTGCTCCCATTTCCAAAAAGGTAATGCCTTTATTCTTTTCTAATTGCTTCTCACTAACAGTTATCTTTTCTAGCCTAAGGTCGACAACTCCTCTTCTGAAGTCACCTCTCAGCATCATCCGACACCTTGCCCCAAACCTATTCCAGTCAAATCATCTAAGACTTCTGGTGACACTGTCATGGTTCAAGTCAGGTTGGGGACCAACTTGGTACATCTGCGCTTTTTTTTTTTTTTTTTTGAATCTTTTGTTTACTTCTCTTCTTTTTAGCAACACACTAGGTCTCGAACCCAAAAATCCTCAGTGGTCTTGACCTGGGCAGCTTCTTCTTCTCGTCATCATGTTCCTAACGACAATGTTCCTGGACCTTCATCTTCCAAAGGCAAGAGAAAAGGCAAGGCCATTGTTTCAGATGTCAGTGACTCTAAGGTCATCATCGAGGATGTATATGACTCTATGAAAATTCCGGCTCATGGTGTGCAAGGATGCAAGCTTACTAAGAAGCCCAAATTTATGGACTGACTTGTGGAGTATTTCAGCTGTGCCCAAACTCTTCAAAATGCCCTCAGTAAGTCTTATCCTTTCCTTCCTTTTTCTTTTCTAACTATCTCTTTCAATTTTTCAGATTCTCCTGCTTCCATTGCTGTTCGCAGTGGCACTTTGGCTCCCCTCAGAACATTCCTTCAATGTGTTACTGTGTTACCCAAGGTACGTGTTCCTTATCTACTACTGATCTCTTTCTTATTTATTTTTCTAGCCTATCAACAAGATTCTCACTCTGGCTTGCACCAAGTGTGTCAAGCTCAATCATTCTTGCATCCTTGATCACGATGCTTCCACTTCTGTGAAGTGCAAAGGCTGTCATCAGGGCAGGTTTCCTTGTTCCCATAACCAACTATGGTTTGAAACCATCGATGAGGCCACCAAAGACTTAGACCTCAGTCTGAGTTCATATGCCGGTATGTATCTTCTTTTCTATCTCTAACTTCTTATTTATATTTTCTTTTCTAGGCCTCTTATATCAGGCCTGTCTCCTTTCCAAGAATATCTCGGTCTTCAATGGGTTGCAGGAGGCTTGTTCCTGGCTCAACGATCAGATTCTGGCCCTCAGCCATTCCATCAACTTGGCTCAGGATTCTCTAAAGGCTCATGTTCAAGACCTCTGTCAACTCTTGCAAACTTTAATGTTCCTGGATCCTTCTTTCTGGGCATCCGACACTCAGATCGCTTCTCTTTGTGTTGGATTTGGCTGGGCCTCCTCTGATCTGTTACTTGAAGACCCCAAAGACCATGGGTATGAGCTTTGCAAGGTTCCAGGCTCAGTTGATGTCCCTTTCCATATCTTTATTAAAGGTACCGACATTGACATTACTGGCAAGAAGGAGTTGGAATGGAGGATTGACGCCAACAATTGCATGGTGTCCAAGATGACTCTCGAGGTCCCTACTACAGCTGAAGCCAACGGTTTGTCCTTGGATGCTTCGGAGGTCGACATCATCATCAAGAAGTCTGCCATTATGAGTGTATCTCCTCCTTCTTCCCTATCCTTAAGGGATTCACCCATTCCTATGTTGTTTGGCCCTGTATCCAGCCTTCTGAGGGATGATTCTGACCAGTCGTCTGACATCTGGAGTCTCCCTTCAGTAAGTTCTCCTCTTTTCTTTTCTTATCTTTTATCTGACTCTCCTTTCCAGGAGTAGCTTCTTGGTTGGCTGGTCCCCTTAACATGGCCAGTATTTTTATTTTATTGTCATATCATTGCTGAATCATCACTACACTATCCCTTTATATACTTAGTTAGATAGGTTACTACACAATTGCTCACCTAGAACCTTCTTTGTATATATTCTTTTAAACTTTTGTATCTTTATCTGGACTTCATACTTTACATTCAATGCATAGTCATGTCCTTCCTTAGGGTTGGACTTTATTCTATCCTATGTGTGACCTTCTTCAATAAGATCTCGACATGCTTTTGTTAGCATATTACGAACTTCTGTACTCGTATGTATGTTTCCTTTGATCCATGCTCCTAATTAGGAATTTCTTTTCCTTATTTAGGTACATGTGTACTATTTCCAATCTTATCCATAAGTATCTGAACATGTGCCATACCAGGTGCCACAAAATGTGCCCCCACTGAGTGACCATGAATATCTCTCTCCTCCCAACTAAAAATGTCAACATTCTCATTGATCAGTCATCTTATTTAGTTACGGGGACAGTACTCATTCAGATTACTGCCTCATTACATTTTTCTTATCTGATCTCTTCTAAAGGACTTTTCCCAAATGTCCCTATTTCAAATGGGTGGTACTACACTGTTTCCTTGGAAGTAGAGTACTGGCATGTGTAAGTGTCTGTCGCTGGTATAAGATGTGACCTTGCTGACACTACAATCCCCAACCCCTTACTACTTCATACTATTTTCCATCTGCTGCCTCAATATGTCTTCATCTTCCACTACTGCCAATGCTCTTAGTGAATGGAATGACCATCCAGGGTGGCTTACCAATATGCACGCTGTCTATGACCATTGCAGAGAGAGTGCTGTTAAGCCTCTTCTTTGTATCAGGCAGGCTGCTGCTACTCAGATGTGCGAACAGTTGGTATGCACACTCTGGCACTTCTTCATTATCTTGTAAAAGACTTATAGATAGAGTTCCAAGCACAAACCACTGAACTTTAGGCACATCACTCATTCAGACAAAGCCTACACGTTGTACAGCAAGGCTGTCGATCTTATCAAGGAGCTCCTCAAGCTTCCTGGTGTCAAGGAACCTTTCCAACTGAGTGCCATTACTTATTTTTTTGGTTGAAATGGATGCTGTTCGGGCTGCCAACAAAGCTCATGGTAGCTGCAGTATGTCCATCTCCTTCTTATGTAAATTCTTTCTTTTCTAAGTCTTTTCGCAGGAAGTAAGAAAAGCAGCAAGGTTGTCAAGGATGGCTCTGATGACAACAAAGTTGTTGTTCTTACTGTGCTGTCTGAAGATACCAAAGTGCTTCTTCATTATGTTTTCCCTTCATTTCCTTCTGACATATCTCTTTTCCAAGATGGCTGATGCTCAGAAAGGCCTCAATGCTTCCATGCATGCTCCAAAGCCTGCAACAACTGACGCCGTTAAGTCCCTTCGTTTCACCAAGGAAAAGAAGACAGTTCTTCTATCACTACATATGAGGTGTTCTTTTTATGCTATTAATACAAAGGAAATACACTCAGAATACTGCTATATATTTGCTTCCAGACAACACTCAGAAAATTCTATTAGTTTCAAGTTGTCATCACATATTGAAAACAGCAAGCATACTCTGGATTTTAATTTCCAGAAGAGTCTGTGTTTTNGAATTATCCTTTAATTTTCTAATTACAAATATACTAAATTTTCTGCCTTATAAAATAGTGAGAAAACATTTAGAAAATAAATATAAGATTTTGAATTTTATATCAAAGGAAACATGTTAAATACAAAAGGAAAAATATATGAAAACTATCTAAAAACTGCTTTAAAATATAGTATTTTCACATCATTTTCCTACCATTTTCCTAGTGTTTTCCTAGTGTTTTCTCTGACTTTCCCACAATAGAAAGTGTGGAATTTTTATCTTATCTTATTAGCAATTTCTGAGCATTTTCAACCAGAGAAAATTTAATGTTTTCTCAGTATGGAAATTATTCTAATATGTTGTATTATCTATTAATTCTCAGAATTTGAAAATTCCATATCTTTTGCTGCTGAAAATTTAGTATTCTCCAGGCATATTCTTGTTGAGAGGACACAATTGAAATTTAGAATTTATATATGGTTTTATAAAAATTCTCTTTGCAAGAAGATTAAGTGTTTTCTCAATCAGAAAACCATGTTAAAAGAACACCTCGTACATAGTGTATGCTCCTCTCCATCTTGTTATCATACTTATCTTATTTTATAGCCTAAGGAAAAGAAGGACCGTCTTATCATGGTACATCTTTTCTTTTCTATGTTCCTATTTAAGACATTCATTTTCTTTATTAGTCCTCTTCTATTAATGCTGAGCTTGGCAAAGTTTCCAAACATCCTCATCTGGAGCGCTCTATTGCTGACTTGCATGAAGAGTCCCCTGGTACGTTCTTATATATATCCATGCATTCTTTATTTGGCACTAAATCATCCTTTCTAAGAGGAATGTGACCTTTGGGTTGCTGGCACTGACTCCACCATCAGACATACTGCTCTAGTTCCATTCATAGACTTAGAGAAGATGTCAACTGATGTTCTGCTGTCAGTTTCCAACTTCCTCCAGCACGAGATGTCTACCCTCGAACACAATGTTCATTTCTTTTCCTCCCAGTACAAGCTCACCCGCAAACAATTTGAAGAAGCTAGTCGGATCCAGCTTTCCAAGTTGGAGCCAGCCGACAAGCCGATGGCTGATGTGGAGGTTGTTCCTAGCCCTCAAGAGACTGTGGCTGGGCCTTCTAACACTGCTTCTCAGGTGGGCTGAATGAAGTGCTCTTGTTTTTTGTCCCTATCACTCACCATTACTGCCAAGCTTACGCTCATCGTATGCATGAGATGTTCTAGGGTCAATACAGTAGACTTCCTTCCTCTGTTTGCCTTATGTCTTTACAATGTTCCCTTCATTTATATAGCCTTTTGTTACAGACTAATCTTAAATGCTGCATTGTATACTGCCTAATAGTGTCTCTGACGTCCAGTATATACCAATAAATCTCTGGATATTTCTTTTCTATTTGTTTGTGTTACTTATCTAGGTTGACTTATAGACCTTTCTAGGCAGCACATATAGCCACCAATAATCAGTTTGAATTCTCTTTTCTATGATATCATCACTTATGGCAAAAAGCCATATTGATTTGACTTTGGCAGTGTGCCTGTCTAGGATTTAAACCCAGTGCCATTGCACTATTTCCTCTCTGTCTTGTCGACATATCTGTTGTGTCATTCCAGGCATGGTCCTGTATCCACTCTCCACACACTTACAATGTCTCATGTTGTCTTTACTGACATTTTAAGTTCATTGGTTGATAGACCTTACTTATCTTGTCCAAAAATCAGCTTTGTTACTAGATATTTGTCCAGAATGGGATTTGAACCCACAACAGTGAGATGGCAAACACAGTCCTTACATATTTATCCATCCTGCTCTATTCCAGTTGAGCTATCTGGGCGATACATTCCTTGGTCTAAGGTTCATATCACTTCCTATTCCAAACGGATGTCTTCATACTTATTTCAAACCTTCAAAATTTGAAATGTGGTCTATTCATGTCTTATCTGGAATGAGACTCAAACTCACAACCTTATTAGAGGATCCATGTTCATGCCTAAGGCACATACTCATCTATGCTCTATCCACTTGAGCTATCTGGACAGCATATGCCTTATTCTCAGTACAGATCACCTTCTAGTATCTGGACTCTTACTTTTCTGACGGCTATCTGTCTTTTTTGATCTAGTCTTTCTCTTATTTTCTATTTCTTCATCGGTTTCTTCATTTTCAGAACTAGATAGTTCATTTTCTTCCATTACATCATCTACTTCTTCTTTTCCTAGCAGTGGTCTTTGCATTTTAGGTACTTTAGTGAATGTAAAGTCTTCTCCATCATACTGATCTGCGTCATCTGTTTCAAGCATCTTTTCCAGTTGTTCTTTTGACAAGTCAATTAAATCATGTATATTCTCTGGGAGTTCAATAGGTTCATAGCGAGCATGGTGTGGTAAGACTCTGAAAGCCGCTACCTTTTCTTTCTTTACAGCTCCATTCATATCTGCCAAAATGTATGACCCCCCTTTGGTTCTTCTAATTACTATCATTGGTCCCAAATATCTAGAGTACATTTTGCAATCTAATTCTTTTTCTATAGCTGTGTTATGCATCTGTACAAGCGTATCCAGCTTAGATTCATATTCCTTTATCTTATTTATGAACTCTCGCTCAAATTGTCTCAAATTTTGCTGCTTTATTTTGTCTACTTTCTCCATCATTTCCTGGACATGAGTACAATGCTTTGCTAAGGCTAAGGCACGATACCCAATTAATTCTTCATCTGTAAGAATTCGGTCCAGAGTGTGTACCAACCAGGTAGATTCAACAATGTCCAAGGGAAGTATAGGTTCTGCTCCTGTTACTAGAAAGTATGGAGAGCACCCAAACCCTTGTCGTATCGTAGCTCTATCTGCCCACAGTACAGGTTTTAAATACCAATACCACCTTTTTAAGTCTCCACCTGTGGCCTTTACTAGTGCTTGTCTAATATCAAAGTGGGCATGTTCAATTTTACCANAAAGAGTTCTGTCTTTACAACATTCCCTTCATTTCTATAGCCTTTCGTTATGGACTAATTTAAAACACTGCATTGTATACCACCTAATAGTGTCTCTGATGTCCAGTATATACCAATAAATGTCTGGATATTTCTTTTCTATTTGTTTGTGTTACTTATCTAAGTCGACTTCTGGACTTTTCTAGGTAGTGCATATAGCCACGAATAATTAGTTTGAATTCTCTTTTCTATGATATCATTACTTATGGCAAAAAGCTATATCAATTCGACTTTGGCAATGTGCCTGTCTAGGATTTGAACCCAGTGCCATTGTGCTATTCCCTCTCTATGTCTTGTCAACATATCCGTTGCATCCTTCCAGGCATAGTCCTGTATCCATTCTTCATACACTTACAATGTCTCCTGTTGTCTTTACTGACATTTTAAGTTCATTTGTCAATAGACCTTACTTATGTTGTCCAAAATAAGCTTCATTACTAGGTATTTGTCTGGAGTGGGACTCGAACCCACAACCTTATTAGGGGCTCCATGTTTATGCCTAAGGCACATATCCATCTACGCTCTATCCACTTGAGCTATCTGGATGGTATATGCCTCATACATAGTACAGATCACCTTCTAGTATCCGGACTTTTACTTTTCTGATGGCTATCTGTCTTTTTCAATGTAGTCTTTCTCTTCTTTTCTATTTCTTCATCAGTGTCTTCATTTTCAGAACTAGATAGTTCAATTTCTTCCATTACATCATCTACTTCTTCCTTTCCCAGTAGTGGTCTTCACATTTTAGGTAGTTTAGTGAATGCAAAGTCTTCTCCATCATACTGATCTGTGTCATCTGTTTCAAGCATCTTTTCCAGCTGTTCTTTTGATAAGTCAATTAAATCATGTATATTCTCCGGGAGTTCAATAGGTTCATTCAATAGGTTCATAGCGAGCATGGTGTGGTAAGACTCTGAAAGCCACTGCCTTTTCTTTCTTTACAGCTCCATTCATATCTGCCAAAATGTATGATTCCCCTTTGGTCCTTCTAATTACTATCATTGGTCCTAAGTACCTAGGGTACATTTTGCAATCTAATTCTTTTTCTATAGCTGTGTTACGCATCTGTACAAGCGTACCCAGCTTAAAATCATATTTCTTTATCTTATTTATGAACTCTTGCTCAAATTGTCTCAAATTTTGCTGCTTTATTTTGTCTACTTTCTCCATCATTTCCTCGATATGAGTACGATGCTTTGCTAAGGCTAAGGCACGATACCCAATTAATTCTTCATCTGTAAGAATTCAGTCCAGAGTGTGTACCAACCAGGTAGATTCAACAATGTCCAAGGGAAGTATAAGTTCTGCCCCTGGTACCAGACAGTATGGAAAGCACCCAAACCCTCTTCATATCATAGCTCTATCTGCCCACAGTACAGGTTTCAAATACCAATACCACCTTTTTAAGTCTCTGCCTGTGGCCTTTACTAGTGCTTGTCTAATATCAAAGTGGGCATGTTCAATTTTACTGTTTGCTTGTGAATTATAAGGTGATATCTTTATATGTTCAATCCTGTATTTAGCTTTTAGCCATTTCATTACTAATTCTAGCTGTGGAGCATTACCAGTTACGATCTCTTCAGAAGGTCCCCAGCGACATATGATATCTTCAAAGAGCCATTCTCCAATTGATCTAGCTTTCTCATCTCTCAACGCTCAAGCTTCTGACCAATTAGATAAGGCATCTCTAGCATGTGCAACATTCTTGCACCCATTACTAGCTGGTGACACTTTAAAGATGTCGATATGTATCTTCTGAAAGAGGGAAGGTGTATGTGTCCGTGTTGGTGGTACTTTAATTAGGTTTAATAGCCTATCTTGACATGCTTGACATGTTTTCACGAACCATTGCACATCATTTTCTAGCTCCAGCCACCAGAATCTCTTCTTTAAGAGACTTTCCATAGCATACATGCCTTTATGCCCCACATAATCATGTGCAGCCGTTATCATCCACATTCTCTTTTCTTTTGGTATGACCAATCTATGCTGGCCTTCTAAATTTTCATTTCTTCTTATAATCTGCCATTCCTGTCCACAAAGAACTTAGGTGACTGCTTTGCCAGAAATTTGCAATCTGAATGCTCAAGACTCGCACTTTCTTGCCAATCTTCATCAGCCAACCACTTCTTTAAATCTTCCAAGTGGTCATCTAAATTCTTAGCGAAATCGCTCCTATGTTTCTCCTTGTAAGGATGGTCATCACTCCATTCTTCAGTAAGTCGAGGAGGGAATACTTTTAGTTGCACAAATGTGTCAACTCTTTCTATCCCTCTCAACTTCAGTGCATTTTCCCTAACCTCTTCATCAACTTTCGCTTCTATCCAAGCCTCATGAAGCTCGTCTTCGAAGTCTTCAACACATTTAGCCAGCTCGAATAGGTATCCTCTGTGATTATCAATTTCATCCTTAAAGTTCTCAAATGGATATGGCTCTTTGAGTATGCCATCACCCATCTGGAACTTTATTAATTCTCTGTTGTCATCATCTAGGTAGTCTTCCTCCTTTATAGGTGGTCTTTCAGTTGTAGCTCCTCCACTCAGAGGTCTAGATAGACCATCTGGGCCATGAATGACTCCCTTTACATGTACTAGTTCAAAATGATACTTTCTGATGGCCTCGATCCATCAGTTTATAGTTGCATTCAGTCTAGCACTAGGATGATCTAGCATCCCTTTTATGTAGCTAGCATCTGTTTCTATAATCAAATCCCTACACCCATACATAGTGTAATAGGTCGCTTCTAAAGCAGTTTTGAGCCCAAATAATTCTCTCTTAGGTTGGGAGAACTGTGCTTCATGCTCATTCAACTCTATTGACCCAAATAAGTTAAAGTATTTCTTTTTCTGGTTTTCCAGATCGACTTGATACAAGTAGAAGCCAACTGCTTGCCACAAAGTATCAACCACCAATATTAAGGGCTTATAATAGTCTACAGGTCTTAGACAGGGCGCAGTACAGATAGCTTCTTGCAGTTCTTGCACTGCTTGCTTTTCTTCATCTCCCATATGAAAGCACTATCCCTTTCCTTCTTTTTAGGAAACAATGATGGTACTGTCTCTTCTTGTTTTATGACCAGCGTTGTTGCAGCCTGGCTAGGAGCTTGTCCTTGTGCTGCCTTGACCTGCACATTCGTCAAAGGAATAGGAACCCCTATAGAAAAGGCCATACCCAGTATAATGGGTTGTGTTTCCTCAGGAACTGCTGACTGATGTGAATTCAGGAAATAAATATTCCCTGAATTGGTTGACATTACTATCTCTGCCTGTTCAATAACATTGTTTAGTTCCCAAGGATCTTGTGTCTTCTAGGGTCTTCTTTTCCTTTATCTAGTTTATTGAGTGTAAATAGCTCCATCCACTGTTGAACACACATCTTGAACGTTGTTTCAAAGGCGCTCAGGTACATTTGTACCGCTGCTTGGTTTGAAAGGAGAGCTGGAGGTTTGAGAAGCTTTCTGACTTCAAGCAAGAACACTCAATTGTACTTCTTTAGTTTTTCCAGTCCACCAAACCCAATGTATTGATTGTGCAACACTATCTGGTACAATTTATCCATTGATCCATTGTCCATATCTGCCAAATCAGGAAATTCCTTAAATAAGAGCTTTTTAAAGTCTTCCCAGAAGTTGCCTTTGGCTTTGCTACTCTCTTGCAATTCTGTACACAGCTTATAGGACATCTTCTGCATTGCAGAATAGATCTTTGAGGCACCCTCTATCAATCCAGCCATCTTAAATTGGATTTCAAGAACATCAAGCCATACTTGTAAAGTATCTGGTTCATCTTTGTCAAATGACTTTACAGTATGCAGAATTTTTCTAACATTTCCTTCTGCCAACTTATCCAACTGATCTTGCAGTAGGTCATCCCATCAGAGACGTTGCGCGTATCCTGCAGTCGGCATTTCATTGTTTTTCAGTGGTTGTTAGGTTTCTATTTCTTTTTCAAATATTTGAAGTAGATTAAACTCTTCAACTAAGACCTCTACTCTAGATAATTGAGTGTTTCAGTCCATAATTAAGGTAGCAACAGTAACAATGTTTCTACCAGGTGTGGAGGGGGCAGTACTTCTTCTAGGAGTTGCTGTCGAAGTACTGGCTTGAGAATCAATACGAACAAGTCTGCTTCTATTGAATTCAACTGGATCTGTTAACGAAACAGCTCCTGTCACAGTTGCTGATCTAGTTGCTCTGGCTGGAGCTGTCGGATTCAATCTAGCAGTCTTTTTCTTTGATCCTTTCTGCTTTTTTGACCTTGATGAATTTTCTGCTACTGGAGTAGATGGAAATGCACCAGGAATCTGTGTTTCAGGTTCAGACACTGTTGACAATTCTGAATCCCTAATTCNAGTCAGGCTTCGTAGCCATAATCTCTTTTATTCTTTTTCTATGATGATTGCACAGTCTCCTAACACTAATCGTTTGCAATTTTCTTGATCAAATGGCTCTCCTTCTGACTCCGTTTGAAAATATTATACTTCCATGCCACTCTGCATGGTTCCTTCCTTCTCTGTCTATTGTCATCTGCTCTGTGGACGTGTAATATGCTTCCATTTCTCCTCTAAAGTGTACACATAAGCTTAGCTGTGCTATCTTCTCATCATACAGCTTTGTCTTCCACTTTCCATGATACATGCACCTTTTTGGTAACTGATCATCTATTTCATTCCTCTAATTTGATTATTGGTATCTCAAGTATCCCCTACTGATAATTTGTCATTCTCTTTTTCATATCCATTCCTCGGTAATATTCTCGTTGATGTATCATCAAAGGCTTTTATTCTTCCTTCAAGTCGGGTGTGGTTTGAAAATATTGTAAAAAAATGAAAATATTCCCTTTGGTATGCTTTTGATAGAGAGGTGTAATGTCATGTGGTTCCCTACAGGTTTTGGGATGCTCCTCTGTGTTCAGATTCGCTGTTTATTTTCATACTAGCAGTGGTCAGGTACCCTTGTATGGCCTACCATCAACCATTACTCTGCTAATATTTTGTATCCTTCTCTACTACTCGCTTTGAGTAGCTGCTCAGGGCTCACACTAATCCTCAATTCCCTTGTTTATGTCATTTTCAACCATAAAAGTGCAAAATATTCTCTATTTGCGTGTGAAATAAAAGGTAAAAGTTACGCATATCACCAGTGGAAATGTAGAAGATACACATGTCATACCACCCCCTGTACCTAAAGTATTCCTGCAATACATAGGTGGAGGCCCCTCCACATATTCACACCTGGTATCAGACCAATTACAACACTGCCAACAACCGCCACACCTTGATCCTAACATCAAGAGTGCGTTTCACCATCTATCAGCTCGCTGCTTCGCTGGTGAATCTGATTCAGCCTTTAGCCAACAAATGAATGCTTTGAGAAGAGTCTCCAAGTCTGGCGAAGCAGACTCATGTTACCCCAAAGGGAATAACATCTCACAAAGTTGCTATTGTCTACCTCATTCAAGACTGTCTCCATCTTCCTTTGAGGACAAAGGTGCTATGGCTGACAACAAAGATGATTTCTGACTGATCCCAAACCTTGTTCAGAATAGGACCCCTCAACTTCACTCTGCAAAGTTCACGCTGAAGCTGGACCTAAATGTGCCAGAATGGCGCCAGCATTCAAAAACTCTTGGTGCACAAGACTCATTTGTTGTTGCTATGGAAACCCAATCAGAACCACCTGAATGCTCATTGCCTTCTGACGAAGTGCCCAGACCATTGCAATGTCGACACTCGATGCATTTGCACCTGGGCATATTCCTTGGCATTGCAGTCTCAGATGAAGGTGCATCAATCTCCTCGAACGGACCATCCCGGGAGCACACGGCCTCCTAACTACGATCTCTACAGGGGTGACTACGACAACGACCTCTACGGAGACGGAGAACAGTGAAGTAACGAATGCGACAGAAGTAACTGACCCTGACGTTCTAGTACAGATGTTTGTTGGGATTCCGGATCACGAAGCACAAGAGGTAATGTTACCCGACGGACGCGTCGTACATGTAGTCAGAATGGGATCTGCTACGTAAAGACGGGGTAATGTTACGAACTTTGTTCTTTTTTCTTTCTTGTACTACCATATGACTCCTCTTTCACTTGTACTACCACATGACTATATTTTCCTTCCTTTTCATTCTATTTTGTTCGATATGACTATGCTCTGGCTCCGAAGTAGCATTACTAAATGTTCTACCAAATTCCATAGCGTTCTAGTAAGTACAAACGAGTATATACCTTGTACCTATTTAAGGACTGTAGAACTGGGTCGTAGCTCTCCAGCTTGACCTGGTTAATCCAACTTGTGTCTAAGCAAAGACTAGTCGGAACTCAGAACCCCAGAAGCCTCTGGGCGAACTTGAACTTGAACCCCAACTCGACATTACCAAGGCCAGTATTGTTGAGGTGTTGGCGTTGCTTGCACAAGTAACATAACAGGACCAATCTCCAGGGCCTGTAGTGAGGAAGCAAAACTGGAATGGCACACAAATTTATACACCAAACAAACTCGTCATGTATTCACAATCAGAGGGGGCAGAGTTACTTGAGTATGTACAAATATCTAGCTGTCCTTATATACAGTCCAAGGAATATATCTACAGAAAATTATAAATAATATCCAATAATTCAGGAAATGACAAATGAGTGACTGAGATACTAAAAGAGGGATTATTTGGATGTCACAGAGTCTGGCCACTAGAGTATCCGACCATATCCACACGGGTATCTACACCTCCAGGCGTTCTAGACTCTATAATTTGTATTTTCTCTTTTCTATGTCGGGTATCTACAAGTAGATGGCTGTATCTATCCCATCTTTTGACAGCATTTCCCCTTTTCTAGTATCTGCACATTGGCAGAGGCCTAGATGCCAAAGTTTCCAAGGTCGGAACACACTGTTATTGTCTCTATCTCCTTTGACAATGCATACTTGGTCTTATTTAGTATTTCTTGTGTGTTAGATATTCTTCATATGTCTCGTTGTATCTGTCTATAGGTAGTGAATGTCCTTCGGAAGTGATTTCCATCTTTCTGAGCAGTCTTTGTACCTAGTTTGCTTTCGCATATTGTTTAGCCGCCAGTGAATTCTTTANAAAGGTCCTAGACAAAGTTCTACAAAGAGTTCAGTGCAGGCACACCCCTTGCTAAGACTCTAAGTGTGTCACAACCTGATACACACACAGGCCACACTCCAAGTGCCCAAGGCTCCTTCTTGGTGTAAAGTTTCTCTTAGAAAAGTGCTATAATGCACTCAAGATGTTACTCTTGTCTCTTACGATGCAAGTTCGTTATCAGATTTCTATCTCTCTGGAGTCACTCAGAACCAATCTCCAGGGCCTGAAGTGAAGAAGCAAAACTAGAATGGCACACAAATTTATACACCAAACAAACTTGTCATGTATTCACAATCAGAGGGGGCAGAGTTACTTGAGTATGTATGAATATCTAGCTGTTATAAATAATGTCCAATAATTCAGGAAATGACAAATGAGTGACTGAGATACTAAAAGAGGGATTATTTGGATGTCACAGAGTCTGGCCACTAGGGTATCTGACCATATCCGCATGGGTATCTATGCATCCAGGCATTCTGGACTCTATAATTTGTATTTTCTCTTTTCTAAGTCGGGTATCTACGAGCAGATGGCTGTATCTGTCCCGTCTTTTGACAGCATTTCCCCTTTTCTAGTATCTGCACATTGGCAGAGGCCTAGATGCCAAAGTTTCCAAGGTCGGAACACACTGTTATTGTCTCTATCTCCTTTGACAATGCATACTTGGTCTTATTTAGTATTTCTTGTGTGTTAGATATTCTTCATATGTCTCGTTGTATCTGTCTATAGGTAGTGAATGTCCTTCGGAAGTGATTTCCATCTTTCTGAGCAGTCTTTGTACCTAGTTTGCTTTCGCATATTGTTTAGCCGCCAGTGAATTCTTTATTAAGAGATCGCCTGCTTTGACTCTGATCCGTATATTGACTTTGAAGGAGGATTGTTTTATGATTGTTCCTGTTCTAAGCTGTCTTTCTGTTTTGATGTCTCCTCTAAGTACCTCTGTACTGTTTGACTGCAGCTTGCACTTTGCAGATGTCATAGAAAAGTACAGTAGAAGTTAAAATCCCATTGATAGCACTTTTGAGAGCTTGGTTAACTAGCCAATGTGTTCATTGGGCCATAGTTAGATTCCCTACAGGTTTCGGGAGTGATCCACTTTGGATTTGATACATAGATAGGTCAGAAAGTACAGCTTAGACACCTCTGTATAGCGTATCATATAGCTCTTTGTACTTTCCCAGGTACCACAGCTTCTCTAAGGCAATGACTAGCAGACTGGGCTCACTCTAGTCCTTATTACCCATTATCTCGTGTCATATTAAAGTGTTCCAATTCAGAAATAGTGTAAAAATGAATAAAAGTGGGTCTTTTCTAGGCTCGACATATTATCTCCCCCCAACTAAAAGAGTTCTGTCTTTACAACATTCCCTTCATTTCTATAGCCTTTCGTTATGGACTAATTTAAAACACTGCATTGTATACCACCTAATAGTGTCTCTGATGTCCAGTATATACCAATAAATGTCTGGATATTTCTTTTCTATTTGTTTGTGTTACTTATCTAAGTCGACTTCTGGACTTTTCTAGGTAGTGCATATAGCCACGAATAATTAGTTTGAATTCTCTTTTCTATGATATCATTACTTATGGCAAAAAGCTATATCAATTCGACTTTGGCAATGTGCCTGTCTAGGATTTGAACCCAGTGCCATTGTGCTATTCCCTCTCTATGTCTTGTCAACATATCCGTTGCATCCTTCCAGGCATAGTCCTGTATCCATTCTTCATACACTTACAATGTCTCCTGTTGTCTTTACTGACATTTTAAGTTCATTTGTCAATAGACCTTACTTATGTTGTCCAAAATAAGCTTCATTACTAGGTATTTGTCTGGAGTGGGACTCGAACCCACAACCTTATTAGGGGCTCCATGTTTATGCCTAAGGCACATATCCATCTACGCTCTATCCACTTGAGCTATCTGGATGGTATATGCCTCATACATAGTACAGATCACCTTCTAGTATCCGGACTTTTACTTTTCTGATGGCTATCTGTCTTTTTCAATGTAGTCTTTCTCTTCTTTTCTATTTCTTCATCAGTGTCTTCATTTTCAGAACTAGATAGTTCAATTTCTTCCATTACATCATCTACTTCTTCCTTTCCCAGTAGTGGTCTTCACATTTTAGGTAGTTTAGTGAATGCAAAGTCTTCTCCATCATACTGATCTGTGTCATCTGTTTCAAGCATCTTTTCCAGCTGTTCTTTTGATAAGTCAATTAAATCATGTATATTCTCCGGGAGTTCAATAGGTTCATTCAATAGGTTCATAGCGAGCATGGTGTGGTAAGACTCTGAAAGCCACTGCCTTTTCTTTCTTTACAGCTCCATTCATATCTGCCAAAATGTATGATTCCCCTTTGGTCCTTCTAATTACTATCATTGGTCCTAAGTACCTAGGGTACATTTTGCAATCTAATTCTTTTTCTATAGCTGTGTTACGCATCTGTACAAGCGTACCCAGCTTAAAATCATATTTCTTTATCTTATTTATGAACTCTTGCTCAAATTGTCTCAAATTTTGCTGCTTTATTTTGTCTACTTTCTCCATCATTTCCTCGATATGAGTACGATGCTTTGCTAAGGCTAAGGCACGATACCCAATTAATTCTTCATCTGTAAGAATTCAGTCCAGAGTGTGTACCAACCAGGTAGATTCAACAATGTCCAAGGGAAGTATAAGTTCTGCCCCTGGTACCAGACAGTATGGAAAGCACCCAAACCCTCTTCATATCATAGCTCTATCTGCCCACAGTACAGGTTTCAAATACCAATACCACCTTTTTAAGTCTCTGCCTGTGGCCTTTACTAGTGCTTGTCTAATATCAAAGTGGGCATGTTCAATTTTACTGTTTGCTTGTGAATTATAAGGTGATATCTTTATATGTTCAATCCTGTATTTAGCTTTTAGCCATTTCATTACTAATTCTAGCTGTGGAGCATTACCAGTTACGATCTCTTCAGAAGGTCCCCAGCGACATATGATATCTTCAAAGAGCCATTCTCCAATTGATCTAGCTTTCTCATCTCTCAACGCTCAAGCTTCTGACCAATTAGATAAGGCATCTCTAGCATGTGCAACATTCTTGCACCCATTACTAGCTGGTGACACTTTAAAGATGTCGATATGTATCTTCTGAAAGAGGGAAGGTGTATGTGTCCGTGTTGGTGGTACTTTAATTAGGTTTAATAGCCTATCTTGACATGCTTGACATGTTTTCACGAACCATTGCACATCATTTTCTAGCTCCAGCCACCAGAATCTCTTCTTTAAGAGACTTTCCATAGCATACATGCCTTTATGCCCCACATAATCATGTGCAGCCGTTATCATCCACATTCTCTTTTCTTTTGGTATGACCAATCTATGCTGGCCTTCTAAATTTTCATTTCTTCTTATAATCTGCCATTCCTGTCCACAAAGAACTTAGGTGACTGCTTTGCCAGAAATTTGCAATCTGAATGCTCAAGACTCGCACTTTCTTGCCAATCTTCATCAGCCAACCACTTCTTTAAATCTTCCAAGTGGTCATCTAAATTCTTAGCGAAATCGCTCCTATGTTTCTCCTTGTAAGGATGGTCATCACTCCATTCTTCAGTAAGTCGAGGAGGGAATACTTTTAGTTGCACAAACGTGTCAACTCTTTCTATCCCTCTCAACTTCAGTGCTGGATGTCACAGAGTCTGGCCACTAGGGTATCTGACTATATCTGCATGGGTATCTATGCCTCCAGGCGTTCTAGACTCTATAATTTGTATTTTCTCTTTTCTAAGTCGGGTATCTACGAGCAGATGGCTGTATCTGTCCCGTCTTTTGACAGCATTTCCCCTTTTCTAGTATCTGCACATTGGCAGAGGCCTAGATGCCAAAGTTTCCAAGGTCGGAACACACTGTTATTGTCCCTATCCCCTTTGACAATGCATACTTGGTCTTATTTAGGATTTCTTGTGTGTTAGATATTCTTCATATGTCTCGTTGTATCTGTCTATAGGTAGTGAATGTCCTTCGGAAGTGATTTCCATCTTTCTGAGCAGTCTTTGTACCTAGTTTGCTTTCGCATATTGTTTAGCCGCCAGTGAATTCTTTATTAAGAGATTGCCTNATAGCATACATGCCTTTATGCCCTACATAATCATGTGCAGCAGTTATCATCCACATTCTCTTTTCTTTTGGTATGACCAATCTATGCTGGCCTTCCAGATTTTCATTTCTTCTATATAATCTGCCATCCCTGTCCACAAAGAACTTAGGCAACTGCTTTTCCAGAAATTTGCGATCTGAATGCTCAAGACTCGCAGTTTCTCGCCAATCTTCATCAGCTAACCACTTCTTTAAATCTTCCAAGTGGTCGTCTAAATTCTTAGCAAAGTCGCTCCTATGTTTCTCCTTGTAAGGATGGTCATCACTCCATTCTTCAGTAAGTCAAGGAGGGAATACTTTTAGTTACATGAACGTGTCAACTCTTTCTATCCCTCTCGACTTCAGTATATTTACCCTAACCTCTTCGTCAACCTTCGCTTCTAGCCAAGCCTCATGAAGCTTGTCTTCAAAGTCTTCGATGCATTTAGCCAGCTCAAATAGGTATCCTCCACAATTATCAATTTCATCCTTAAAGTTCTCAAATGGATATAGTTCTTCGAGTACACCATCACCCATCTGGAACTTTATTAATTCTCCGTTGTCATCATCTAGGTAGTCTTCCTCATTTATAGATGGTCTTTCAGTCATAGCTCCTCCACTCAGAGGTCTACATAGACCATCTGGGCCATGAATGACTCCCTTTACATGTACTAGTTCAAAATGATACTTTCTGATGGCCTCGATCCATTGGTTTATAGTTGCATTCGGTCCAGCACTAGGATGATCTAGCATCCCTTTTATGTAGCTAGCATCTGTTTCTATAATCAAATCCCTACATCCATACATAGTGTAATAGGTCGCTTCTAAAGCAGTTTTGAGTCCAAATAATTCCCTCTTAGGTTGGGAGAACCTTGCCTCACACTCATTCAAGCCTATTGATCCAAATAAGTTAAAGTATTTCTTTTTTGGGTTTTCCGGATCGACTTGATACAGGTAGAAGCTGACTGCTTGCCACGAAGTATCAACAGCCAATATTAAGGGCTTATGACAGTCTACAGGTCTTAGACAGGGCACAGTACGAATTGCTTCTTGCAGTTCTCGCACCACTTGCTTCTCTTCGTCTCCCATATGAAAGATTGCTTTAGCACCAGATATCTTATTTAAGGGCCTTGTAATTTTCGCATAGTCCCTAATAAACATCCTTAGCTGAACAGCGGTTCCTAGCAACAATTTTATGTCACTTTTTCCTTTGAAGGATTCTGGATCCCAGTCTAATACTACTTTAGCAAACTTCTCATTTACTTCATGTCCTTCTGGACCTACTTGATATCTAAGTACTACTCCTTGTTCAATACAAAGGAATGTCTTTGGTCCCGAAAAGGTTCCACCAACATATTTAAGTCATTGGCATAGCCAATTCATATTATTTAGGTGTTCCCATATGAATCTTCATATTTCAGGATTCTCTGGTATTGTTTTGAAGGTTCCATCTAGTCGCTTGTATTGTGAAGGAGGTCCTCGACAGGATATGTCATCAACATATGGCATAGTTACATGCGGGATCTCATCCCTGAAGATATAGCATACATCGTCATGAAAGATCAGTACTGAATTTGTCCATCCCATAGGTAATTTTACTAGCCTATGTGGTCTGAACGGTGTTTGAAAGGTAGTCAAGTCTCTTAACTCCTCATCTATCAGTCTCTTATCGTATCCAACCCATATATCCAGTAAACCAAGACAAGCACATCCAGCAAAGTGATTTGCCACTTCTGCAGTCACAGGAGGCACACCAGAATACTGAATCGTCACTTGGTTTAACAGTTCCAAACTGTGTACTAGCCGAAGGCTCTTTCCATCCTTCTTTAAGACACAGAACCATTTAGATCTATAGGATGAGCTGGAGGGTTCATATACTCCTGCATCAATCTTATCTTTGATGATTTTACAAATTTCCACATATATGCCAGGCGGAATAGGAATATTTCTTTCTACCCAAGGCACATGAGGCAAAACTGGAAACTTTACAGGAGGAAAGAAGTCAGTACAAAAATTACCTCCTTCTGATGGTTCCCAAGCAAATGCTTTTTCCTGTAGTTTCATTAGTTCATGTATAAGTTTTCTCTCTTCAGGCCATAAGAATCCTTCTGGATGATTCTTATCTATGNATGGTAACCTAGTTATAATGTAGTTGTAACATACTATAATAATTACAAGTCCCATAATAATTATGATAAGTTGCAATGCTATTACAACCTAAAGACAATGTTACAACTACATTACAACCCTACTGGACAGTAAATAGATACCAAATCCTTATCAGAATCACTATTAAAATGTATTGAAGTGTATTTAGCTGTTATAATGTATTTTGACTATTCAGATCAGAGACAAAAAGAAATAAAAATCCATTCATTGCAACCTCTGAGTCAAACCCACAACCTTACAGTAGATTAGTCAGCAGCCTGGTAGCCACTGGGTGCTCAGAACCACTGTACCACTGTGCCACATAACTATAAACACACACAGTGCATTATACCCTTTTACTAAAAGACCTATCTCCAAAACATTTTATTCTACCCACACTGGCTTATTATTTATTGATTAAAAATCAGTTTCATTATAAACATAAATAGGTGTATCTAATAATAAAGCCTTGTTACATTGTCATGTTGCATGGGTTTTTATATGCTGTTGCACTAAGAACTTTACTTATATTTGAAATTGTGTTAAATGTGCATGTACTGGGGTTTTAACTTGTTGTAATGACTCTATGTGGGTTGTAATGTGGTTGTGATGTGGCTATAATGTCAAATAATCCTTCCAGACAGTTGTAATGTAGTTGTAATGGGGTTGTAAGGCAGTTAAAATATTTCAATATATTGCAACTAGGCTACAATACACTTAAAATCTAGCTGGATTTATTATCATATGTTGTAACCTTTATAATCCTGTTGTAAGGATATTATAATGTAACCTTAATTTGTCTAAGATAAGACTAGTGGAAAACTACCCAAAAAGATAACCTCCAAAAGTCTAACTCAGTTTATTGTGCAAGTGTGGATCAACGTGATCAGAGTTACTGCACTTAGAATGCCAACAAAACTCTTAGCTAGGTTGATTCTCTCTTATTGAAGTGTTCTACTTCAAAGTGTTCACCTCCAGAGGAGTATATATGGTTTTAAAATGGTTTATATCACAAACACACACACAAAACACAAAGAACACAGTGCACAAAGCACAAACACAAGAGCTACAGTCCCGTACAAAGACTCAATAGCTGATATAGTCTGACTCTATAGAGTTCAAGACTTCTTCAAGATAACTACAGCACACAGTGTACTGAAAAAGGTCTTAGACCAATTTCTACAAAGAGTTCAGTGCAGGCACACCCCTTGCTAAGACTCTAAGTGTGTCACAACCTGATACACACACAGGCCACACTCCAAGTGCCCAAAGCTCCTTCTTGGTGTAAAGTTTCTCTTAGAAAAGTGCTATAACGCACTCAAGATGTTACTCTTATCTCTTACAACACAAGTTCATTATCAGATTTCTATCTCTCTGGAGTCACTCAGGACCAATCTCCAGGGCCTGTAGTAAGGAAGCAAAACTGGAATGGCACACAAATTTATACACCAAACAAACTTGTCATGTATTCACAATTAGAGAAGGCAGAGTTACTTGAGTATGTACAAATATCTAGCTGTCCTTATATATGGTCCAAGGAATATATCTACAGAAAATTATAAATAATGTCTGATAATTCAGGAAATGACAAATGAGTGAATGAGATACTAAAAGAGAGATTATTTGGATGTCACAGAGTCTGGCCACTAGGGTATCTGACCATATCCATGTGGGTATCTACGTTTCCAGGTGTTCTAGATTCTATAATTTGTATTTACTCTTTTCTAAGTCAGGTATCTATGAGTGGATGGCTGTATCTGTCCTATCTTTTGACAGCATTTCCCTTTTCTAGTATCCGCACATCGACAGAGGCCTAGATGCCAAAGTTTCCAAGGTCGGAACATGCTGTTATTGTTCCTATCTCCTTTGACAATGCATGCTCAGTCTTATTTAGGATTTCTTGCATGTTAGATATTCTTCATATGTCTTGTTGTATCTGTCTGTAGGTAGTGGATGTCCTTCGGAAGTGATTTCTGTCTTTCCAAGCAGTCTTTGTATCTAGTTTGCTTATTACATATTGTTTAGCCACTGGTGAATTCTTTGTTAAGAGATCACCTGCTTTGACTCTAATCCGTATATTGACTTTGGAGGAGGATCGTTCTATGATCATTCCTGTTCTAAGTCCATAGAAAAGTAAAGTAGAAGTTAAAATCCCATTGATAGCACTTTGAGAGCTTGGTTAACTAGCCAATGTGTTCATTGGGCCATAGTTAGATTCCCTACAGGTTTTGGAAGTGATCCACTTTGGATCTGATACTTAGATAGGTCAGAAAGTACAGCTTAGACACCTCTGTATAGTGTATCATATAGCTCTTTGTACTTTCTAAGGTACTACAGCTTCTCTAAGGCAATGACTAGCAGACTGGGCTCACTCTAGTCCTTATTACCTGTTATCTTGTGTCATATTAAAGTGTTCCAATTCAGAAATAGTGTAAAAATGAATAAAAGTGGGTCTTTTCTAGGTTCGACATATTAGCGACTCCAGCATAGGTGGAGGCAGTGGTCCTCATCAGGGTCAAGATGGCAACTCTAGTCATGACTCCAAGCCCATCAGTCAACAGTCCCAGAGTTCAAGTCATCAAGACAAGCTGCCTTGTATGAATAAACCGAAATATAACGACAGGACTACTCTGTTCGGTGTAATTCCCCCAGATGATGATCACTTACCTTGCCAAGAATTTTTCAACTACCAAGTCCATTCCTATGACCAAGAGGCTAGCCTCCGGGACTGCATTTTCCTCACATTCTCGGATCACATTGACTTCAGGCTTCACACTAGTGTTGGTAACCTTCACGATGCTAAAACCCGAAAAGATATCATCAACTCAATGCTGAAGCTCATCCCATATAATGGTGAATGTAGTATTGTGAAACTTGACACATTCATCAAGGGACTCATTGAACATTGCGAAATTCATGGACTGACAGGACCCCCAAGAATGTTGACTCAAGATGGAAGATGGGTCGTTACTCCTGAAGATGTCAATCGTGTTATGCTACTGGGTGCTAATCTTGCCGGTGCAGCAAAGGAATGGTTCAGTGACATTGTCGATCAAGTGCCAGACTCATATCACCATGGAAGAGACTCTTGAGAGCATCGCTACATGTTTCTTGAGCTCTTCCAAGGCCTCTTTAACCAATTTATCATCAAGTCTGCACTATTTGAACTCAGACAAGTCTTTGAGTCAATCAGGTANTGGTTCATCTTTGTCAAATGACTTTACAGTATGCAGAATTTTTCTAACATTTCCTTCTGCCAACTTATCCAACTGATCTTGCAGTAGGTCATCCCATCAGAGACGTTGCGCGTATCCTGCAGTCGGCATTTCATTGTTTTTCAGTGGTTGTTAGGTTTCTATTTCTTTTTCAAATATTTGAAGTAGATTAAACTCTTCAACTAAGACCTCTACTCTAGATAATTGAGTGTTTCAGTCCATAATTAAGGTAGCAACAGTAACAATGTTTCTACCAGGTGTGGAGGGGGCAGTACTTCTTCTAGGAGTTGCTGTCGAAGTACTGGCTTGAGAATCAATACGAACAAGTCTGCTTCTATTGAATTCAACTGGATCTGTTAACGAAACAGCTCCTGTCACAGTTGCTGATCTAGTTGCTCTGGCTGGAGCTGTCGGATTCAATCTAGCAGTCTTTTTCTTTGATCCTTTCTGCTTTTTTGACCTTGATGAATTTTCTGCTACTGGAGTAGATGGAAATGCACCAGGAATCTGTGTTTCAGGTTCAGACACTGTTGACAATTCTGAATCCCTAATTCTTTTGCTAATTATGGATAACTAGCAGTCAAGATAGAGTCTTACTGACGATTCCTCTATCCTTTTTATGACAGGTTCAAGTTCAAACTTGTCAGAATTATCTGGATGTGTTTTTCTAAGAAGTAAATACTCCTCAAAAGATTGTTTCTCGATAGCTTAGAGCTTAAGTTGGTATTCTAGATCCACCCCTCGCAGTGGGCTCCAGATAATTTGTCTGTAATAAGACTAGTGGAAAACTACCCTAAAAGATAACCTCCAAAAGTCTAACTCAGTTTGTTGTGCAAGTGTGGATTGATGTGATCAGAGTTACCGCACTTAGAATGCCAATAAAACTCTTAGCTAGGTTGATTCTCTCTTATTGAAGTGTTCTACTTCAAAGTGTTCACCTCCAGAGGAGTATATATGGTTTTTAAGATGTTTTATATCACAAACACACACACAAAACACAAAGAACATGGTGCACAAAGCACAAACACAAGAGCTACAGCTCTGTACAAAGACTCAATAGCCGATATAGTCTGACTCTATGGAGTTCAAGACTTCTTCAAGATAACTACAGCACACAGTGTACTGGAAAAGGTCCTAGACAAAGTTCTACAAAGAGTTCAGTGCAGGCACACCTCTTGCTAAGACTCTAAGTGTGTCACAACCTGATACACACACAGGCCACACTCCAAGTGCCCAAGGCTCCTTCTTGGTGTAAAGTTTCTCTTAGAAAAGTGCTATAATGCACTCAAGATGTTACTCTTATCTCTTACGATGCAAGTTCGTTCTCAGATTTCTATCTCTCTGGAGTCACTCAGGACCAATCTCCAGGGCCTGTAGTGAGGAAGCAAAACTGGAATGGCACACAAATTTATACACCAAACAAACTTGTCATGTATTCACAATCAGAGGGGGCAGAGTTACTTGAGTATGTACAAATATCTAGCTGTCCTTATATACAGTCCAAGGAATATATCTACAGAAAATTATAAATAATGTCCAATAATTCAGGAAATGACAAATGAGTGACTGAGATACTAAAAGAGGGATTATTTGGATGTCACAGAGTCTGGCCACTAGGGTATCTGACCATATCCGCATGGGTATCTATGCATCCAGGCATTCTGGACTCTATAATTTGTATTTTCTCTTNCTCTTAGAAAAGTGCTATAATGCACTCAAGATGTTACTCTTATCTCTTACGATGCAAGTTCGTTCTCAGATTTCTATCTCTCTGGAGTCACTCAGGACCAATCTCCAGGGCCTGTAGTAAGGAAGCAAAACTGGAATGGCACACAAATTTATACACCAAACAAACTTGTCATGTATTCACAATCAGAGGGGGCAGAGTTACTTGAGTATGTACAAATATCTAGCTGTCCTTATATATGGTCCAAGGAATATATCTACAGAAAATTATAAATAATGTCTGATAATTCAGGAAATGACAAATGAGTGACTGAGATACTAAAAGAGGGATTATTCAGATGTCACAGAGTCTGGCCACTAGGGTATCCAACCATATCCATGTGGGTATCTACGTCTCCAGGTGTTCTGGACTGTATAATTGATATTTTCTCTTTTCTAAGTCAGGTATCTACAAGCAGATGGCCGTATCTGTCCCATTTCTTTACAGCATTTTCCTTTCTAGTATCTGCACATCAGCAGAGGCCTAGATGCCAAAGTTTCCAAGGTCGGAACATGCTGTCACTGTTCCTATCTCCTTTGACAATGCATGCTCAGTCTTATTTAGGATTTCTTGCACATTAGATATTCTTCATATGTCTCGTTGTATCTGTCTATAGGTAGTGAATGTCCTTCGGAAGTGATTTCCATCTTTCTGAGCAGTCTTTGTACCTAGTTTGCTTTCGCATATTGTTTAGCCGCCAGTGAATTCTTTATTAAGAGATTGCCTGCTTTGACTCTGATCTGTATATTGACTTTGAAGGAGGATTGTTTTATGATTGTTCCTGTTCTAAGCTGTCTTTCTGTTTTGATGTCTCCTCTAAGTACCTCTGTACTGTTTGACTGCAGCTTGCACTTTGCAGATGTCATACAAAAGTACAGTAGAAGTTAAAATCCCATTGATAGCACTTTTGAGAGCTTGGTTAACTAGCCAATGTGTTCATTGGGCCATAGTTAGATTCCCTACAGGTTTTGGGAGTGATCTGCTTTATATCTGATACATAGATAGGTCAGAAGGTACAGCTAAGATACCTCTGTATAGCATATCATATAGCTCTTTGTACTTTCCCAGGTACCACAGCTTCTCTAAGGCAATGACTAGCAGACTGGGCTCACTCTAGTCCTTATTACCTATTATCCCGTGTCATATTAAAGTGTTCCAATTCAGAAATAGTGTAAAAATGAATAAAAGTGGGTCTTTTCTAGGTTCGACATATTAGCGACTCCAGCATAGGTGGAGGCAGTGGTCCTCATCAGGGTCAAGATGGCAACTCTAGTCATGACTCCAAGCCCATCAGTCAACAGTCCCAGAGTTCAAGTCATCAAGACAAGCTGCCTTGTATGAATAAACCGAAATATAACGACAGGACTACTCTGTTCGGTGTAATTCCCCCAGATGATGATCACTTACCTTGCCAAGAATTTTTCGACTACCAAGTCCATTCCTATGACCAAGAGGCTAGCCTCCGGGACTGCGTTTTCCTCACATTCTCGGATCACATTGACTTCAGGCTTCACACTAGTGTTGGTAACCTTCATGATGCTAAAACCCGAAAAGATATCATCAACTCAATGCTGAAGCTCATCCCATATAATGGTGAATGTAGTATTGTGAAACTTGACACATTCATCAAGGGACTCATTGAACATTGCGAAATTCATGGACTGACAGGACCCCCAAGAATGTTGACTCAAGATGGAGGATGGGTCGTTACTCCTGAAGATGTCAATTGTGTTATGCTACTGGGTGCTAATCTTGCCGGTGCAGCAAAGGAATGGTTCAGTGACATTGTCGATCAAGTGCCAGACTCATATCACCATGGAAGAGACTCTTGAGAGCATCGCTACATGTTTCTTGAGCTCTTCCAAGGCCTCTTTAACTGATTTATTGTTGAGTCTGCACTATTTGAACTCAGACAAGTCTTTGAGTCAATCAGGTACCACGACTGAAGTGGTGTTCGAAGAATGTTTGCTGAGCTCTCCCTCTTTGCTAAAAGAATGCCCGAACCTCCCGAAGTATACAACTTCAAGCTTGCACTCATTACTCGGTTACCCTATAAACTTCGAGATCACATTACTATGGTCAGGATCACTGCTGAAGATTCATCTGTCAATGAAATTATGCAGCAAGCATTATCTGTTGAAAAGGGCTGGTGTGCAAATAAATTTTATTCTGTTCCTACTGCGAGTAATACCCCAAAGAAGATGGTGCGCGTAAAATGAGAATGTCACCAGGTTGTCGACCATGCTCATATCCAAGAAATTAATGACCAATGAGAGAAACATCGACAACATGAAAACCATAAGCAACCAGGTTACTGTCAAAATAACCCTTCTCATAACAGTCAAGCAAATAGATGGCCTAATCGTATACAGATCTCATATAAGAACAAAGACAGTGCTTGTTTTGCTTGTGGCAAGACTGGTCACTTTATGAATGACCCAGTCTATGAGAAACATGTTGCTGGAGCTTCTAGGTTAGCTGCAATTGTGGAAGAGCAGTTCAGTGAAGATGATCAAGAACCTCAGGGAAGAGAGTGATTCTTCCAACTCCGATTTAGAGTCTGGGGACCCATATGCCATTACCAACTTCTCTGATGAATTCATTGATGCATTATATGACAAAGAATCGATGAAAGAAGTAAATGCTTTGGTCAGTGAGTAATTTAGAGCCCTATTTGACTCTCACTCAAGTGATAATGAATATACCACTGCTGAAGAAGACTCTGGTCATACCAGCCTAAGCTGGATTGATCATCATCAACAGCATCAAGTGCTTTGCACTCTTTGATACTGGAAGTACTGCTGACATCATTAGCCCTGACTTTGCCACTGTTGCTAAGATATACTATTTCCAACTCAAGAATCCTGTAATGCTTCAACTTGGAACTAAAGGAAGCCGCTCAAAGATCAATAAGGCTGCAAAGCCAAGTTCCACCTTGGAGATGACAAAATCTCTGTTTCAGGAGAAGACTACTTTGATATTGCGAATATCGACTGCTATGATATGGTAGTGGGTTGTGCATTCATAAGGAAGTACAAGACATCGGTCAACCTTGAACATGATGTTATTGAAATTGCTGGAAAGCTGATTCCTACAATTCCAGTGGGGGAGGAACAGGCTGAAATTATTTGTCGCTCCTCAAAACAGGTATCAGAAGAAACTAAAGCCCTACATGAGTATGAGGTTTCTACCTTTGATGGCTGGTATGCAGGGGAGGAGATCATGACTTCTGCATGTTCAAGACCACAAATCTCAACCCAATTTGATCAAGATCAATGACAGGATATGGGGAGCTCTCATCAAGCTTCCCACCAACGTAAGAAGCCCCCTTGGAAGCCAAAGACTACCAAGCCTAAACCATCAACATCAATAGCAGTCAATATCACGGCAGGACTCCTCCATGTCAATGTACATGTTGATGAACAAAACAGTCACATTGGCACAACAGAGACCAACTCTGCATTAGACATTACAATGCTTACAGCCCAACTCGAAGACATTCTCCAGAGTATAGCTCAAGCAAATGAATTTTCCCAAGCACAAGCAGGCATGCAAAATGTTCAGGAGAATCTAAAGAGCACTCAGAAACCTAAAAATGACCTTTCCCCACTTACTGAAGCTGATATACCAAGGCTCCATGAACAATGGCTTAATGAATATGCAGACATACTTGGAGGTGTACCTGAGGCCCTACCTCCATTACGGGAAATCAACCATACTATTCCATTGATTGACCCCAGCAAGAAGTACAATTATTACTTGCCTTGCTGCCCTGACTCGCTACAGCAACAACTAAAGGAGAAAATTGAACAATATACTTGTGCTGGCTGGTGGCAAGCTGAGCCAGTAGATCAAGCCATCCCAATGCTTTGTGTGCCAAAAAAGGATGGTACCCTCCAAACAGTCCTTGACTGTTGTCAATGCAATGATAACACAGTGAAGGATTGTACCCCCATGCCAGATCAGAATATGATTCAAATGCATGTTGCCAGCAAGAGATACTGATCAAAGATTGATTTGTCCAATGCATATGAACAAATACGGGTGATTCCCGAAGATGTCTGGAAGACTGGATTTGCTATAGTTCAGAGAACATTTGTTAGTGAAACTATGCAACAGGGTGACTGTAATGTGCCATCAACTTTCCAATGTCTTATGGTCTTTGCGTTTCGAGATTATATTGGGATCTTTGTATATGTCTACCTTGATGATATCTTCAACTTCAGTGACACTGTTGAGAAACATCAACATCACCTGAAGCTAGTCTTTGACTGACTGCGCAATCTACACCTATACCTCAAGGCTGTGAAATTGGACTTATACTCAATGGCAATGGACTGTCTGGGACATATTGTTGATAATGATGGGCTTCATGCTGATGCTGNTGTCTCTGGTGTTGGAGCCATGTATGGCCAAGGCTCTATCTGGCAGAAGTGCCGTCCAGCTGGATTCATGTCAAAGAAGTTCACAGATGCACAACGAAACTATCGTGTTTTTGAAGCTGAAACCTTTGCTATACTTGAGGCATTACTGAAATGGGAAGACAAACTCATAGGATACAGGATCCATATGGTTACAGACCATGAATCCCTACAGTTTTTCAATACCCAGAAGCGCTTATCAGGCCGTCAAATGCACTGGATGGAATACCTTTCTTGCTTCGATTTTGACATCACATACATCAAAGGTGTTTGAAACAAGGTTGCTGATGCACTCTCACGATACTTTGAGTCTGATAGACCTGGAGAAATTCATGATTTGCATAAATATGTATCTGCTGATGCTCGCCTTGATGAAGATGGTGAAGACCTACCCCTAGGGTGCAAGGCTGAACTTAGTCACATGCCTGAGCAAGCATACTCCCTCAGACGTTCATCNTGTCTCTGGTGTTGGAGCCATGTATGGCCAAGGCTCTATCTGGCAGAAGTGCCGTCCAGCTGGATTCATGTCAAAGAAGTTCACAGATGCACAATGAAACTATCGTGTTTTTGAAGCTGAAACCTGGGCTATACTTGAGGCATTACTGAAATGGGAAGACAAACTCATAGGATACAAGATCCATATGGTTACAGACCATGAATCCCTACAGTTTTTCAAGACCCAGAAGCGCTTATCAGGCCATCAAATGCACTGGATGGAATACCTTTCTCGCTTCGATTTTGACATCACATACATCAAAGGTGTTTGAAACAAGGTTGCTGATGCACTCTCACGATACTTTGAGTCTGATAGACCTGGAGAAATTCATGATTTGCATAAATATGTATCTGCTGATGCTCGCCTTGATGAAGATGGTGAAGACCTACCCCTAGGGTGCAAGGCTGAACTTAGTCACATGCCTGAGCAAGCATACTCCCTCAGACGTTCATCCCAACTCAAGGAGAAACAAGAGAAACGTGATATTGAGGCTGCTGAACTGGAAGCTAATAAGCCAGATAACCATATCCACTCAGATGACTCCAACAAGACTGAGCCACCATCACATTACTTTGACCCCACAGTGATTGATTCACTTGCATCTGGCCCAGATCTCTGAGAACATGTGTATAGTCAAGATGAATCCTTCTTGAATAACATTAAAAGGTTCTATGGAGCAGACCCTACATTCTCCAAGGTATTGAAAAGCCCAGAAGATCATCCACACTTTACTGTTGAGGATGAACTCATCTGGTACACCAATCTTGCCGGGGAGCATGTTGTTTGTATTCCTGAAGCACCCAAAGGTCACCACTCCCTCCAAGGGCTTATTATTGACCAAGGNTTGTTGGTCACTTTGGACCACAGAAAACAGCAGACTATATTCGTCGTTGGTATTGGTGGCCAAGAATCTATGGCATGACTGAGAAATTTTGTAGAAGCTGTGAACCCTGTAACTGTGCCAAGTCAAGCTATCACAAGCCACCTGGGAAGCTACATCCTATGCCCATTCTGACATGTCCTTGGGAATCTATTAGCATGGACTTTGTTGGACCCTTTCCAGAAGTTCAAGGATATAACTATGTGTGGGTTGTCCTATGTCATATGACCTCTATGGTGCACCTTATTCCCATCCACACTACATCCACTGCTTCTGGATTGGCTTTAGTGTATTTCCAAGAAATTGTTCAGCTCCATGGGCTGCCAGAATCAATTGTATCCAACAGAGACTCCAAATTCACAGCTGCCTTTTGGCATGAATTGCATCGCCTACTAGGATCAAAACTCCTCATGTCAACAGCATTTCACCCTCAGACAGATGGTGCCTTGGAACACTCAATACAGAACTGTAATCAAATTCTAAGAGCTACCGTTCAACCAAATCAATGCAACTGGCTTGATAAATTGCCCATTGTTGAGTTTGCCATTAATTCAAGCATCAGTGAAACTACTGGATTCTCTCCCTTTGAATTGAATTATGGTTACCTCCCGACCATGATCCGGGAAGTACGCTATGTCAAGNCAACAAGAAGTGTCAGCCCGATCCAGAAATCAAGAAAGGTAGCAAGGTGTACCTATCAACCAAGAATTTGAATATGCCAAAGGATCACACAACAAAGCTCTGCCTCAAATATATTGAGCCTTATCTAGTTATCAAGGCCTACCCAACCTCATCAACTTATGAATTGGAGTTACCAGAAGACTTGAAGAAACACTGCATTCATCCTGTTTTTCATGTCAGTCTGCTATGGCCACATGAAGAAAATGATGAAATACTCTTCCCCAACCATTCCAAGGCTGAGCCATATGACTTTGGAGCACCTCTGGATGCCGAATTCTTTGTAGACTCGATTGAGGGTCATGAATGGAGACGAGATGGCATATATGTCGCCATCCAGTGGACTCTAGGGGACTTAACATGGCAACCATACACAGACGTGAAGGAATTACATGCTCTGAATGAGTATCTTTGGATCACAGGTGTGAAACAATGGCAGGACTTGCCTCGTGCCGAACCTCAAGGCCCTCGCAAACCTAAACGTGGTACAAGGCACAAATGATCATATATACCGCCATTGAACTAGCATCACACCCATCTACTACACTCTTTCACTTCCTCAGTCACTCTTTCATGTTCTACCGTCCCTCTCACGAGTCTCAGGGGGGAGGAAGACCTACCTACTCAAATTCTTCAAATTCCCGTCACTCCTTTATTGATCAGGATGTTGAAATGCACCCATCTGATCCATATGAGCAGCTAGCCAATATGCAGAAGGAGATTTCCGACTTACACGGAGCACTCCGTCGAAGCCAGGCTCACACACAGGCAGAAGCTGCTCGTGGACGTCGTGCATGGGACAGAGTTAGTGAGTTGGAACACTCTTCCACACCCAGCCAAGACCACTGTCATCAAGAGCAAAGATCTACTCCTTATTCAGTGTGTCCTCAGCATCCACACAGTGACTATGCTCCAAATACCAAGAGAAACCATAGTTCCACCTCTCCCCCATGCCATTGTCATGAATATATGCGTTTCAACCACCATACATCCCCTCATTGTCCAATTAACAATCCTATTCCTTGTTCTATCCTCAATGCAGTCCAAAGACAGGCTTCCTGCCCCGTCTCATGCATCCAGACTGCTCAGAATGCCCCTGTATTGATGGAGAATTCACTTGCCTATATTCACCAAACTATTCCATCACCATATGAAGTATCTCCACTGTTGTATCCACACTAGGAATACCCACTCCTTGAAACACCTCTTGAAGCAGACAGCCTGCTCCATTCCTCCCAGACCATTGGAGACTGGCCTTCTGCTTGAAGGGTTCAGTACTTATGCCTAGCCATTCATAGAGCAGCAATGCTCTCGCTTCCCCTACCACCTGGTTGCCAGCATATCCAGACAATGCCGAATAAGCTTCCCAAGTGGATTCATAATGCCATCACTGCTGACGCTCTCTATCATAATGATGCACAGACCCAGTTTCCATGGCAAAAGAACTACCTACACATCAAGCCTGCCAAGTCTCATATGAAGCCCGAAGATCAGGCCCCATGGTTTGCACTTCACTTGAACCCAATTGCCTTTCCAGGTGTTTCTATTGCAACAAACCTAGTGGTTGACCTTGCCACCATTCCTGGGTTCAACTTGTACTCAGAACCTCGTCCCAAAAATCGCTCCACCACTGACATTCTTCCCTCTAATACCCGCCATCACTGGCTTTATGTCTTCCTGTGCATATTTGTGCTGCCAGGGCTATTTGATCAACTGATCCATGATCATGGCATCATCATCGCAAACAGCCTCAAAGAAGGTGCCAATCTTTACTTCCCAGGCAATGATGCCGCAAATATCAACCTAACAGATATGATTGTTGGTATGGCTGAACATGTCATCACTATCAAACAGGTGAACACTGCCAACGAATGGGCTCTCAATTGCATTGAGGATGCATTCATTATCTATCCTGAGTATCACCCTCAATGGACTGAACTTAAGTCCCGCATTTCCAAATGCTTTCACATCTATGGCAACCCTCCTTCCACTGTTCCCAATGATGCAGCTCGGATCTGGATTCCCCCACCTTCATGGAACATGCATGCCCTTTTCAATGACCGCAAATTGTCAATTATGCAGGCTGGGCAGGCATCTTGAAAAAGATTCGACCCAAATAACTCCTGCAGTCAATACTTTAAGCAGTTGAGCATCTCAGACTTGGCCAGTGCCCAACTATCGTTGGAACATGACTGAGAACCATCCTCCAATCCTGAAAATCCATTTTCTGCCGCTCAATCATCCCAGCCTAGCACCAGCATGCAGCCTTGACCGTGTAGATGCCGGATATACAGTCTCGAAGCCCATATGCCCGCAACCTTTTGTCCATATCAAGGAGATACCCTGAAGATACCCTTTGAAATCTTTTTTCCCATTTTCTACATTCATTACAGACCATCCTTGCACCTACTGTCACCCTCCCATGTCTCATCTATGCATCTACCAGATTCCCGCTTTAGTATTTGTGCTCCTTATTTACTACAAATTGACCTGTTGGTGATTTGGCCAGGGAGAGTGTAACGTGCCCGTTACCTATATGGTATATCTAATTGTTATCTGTCTATACTTATTTAGCTAAAGCCTTTACATTACATACTTACCCTGCCATGTCGTACTTACTTACTTGTCTTTTACTCTCACTACCTCGTCACACAATCTTATTGTTGTCATGCTCTATATGCCATAGGGCGTCCTCTGTGNGATGCCAGATATACTGTCTCGAAGCCCATATGCCTGCAACCTTTTGTCCATATCAAGGAGATACCCTGAAGATACCCTTTGAAATCTATTTTCCCATTTTCTACATTCATTACAGACCATCCTTGCACTTACCGTCACCCTCCCATGTCTCATCTATGCATCTACCAGATTCCTGCTTTAGTATTCGTGCTCCTTATTTACTACAAATTGACCCGTTGGTGATTTGGCCAGGGAGAGTGTAACGTGCCTGTTACCTATATGGTATATCTAATTGTTATCTGTCTATACTTATTTAGCTAAAGCCTTTACATTACATACTTACCCTGCCATGTCGTACTTACTTACTTGTCTTTTACTCTCACTACCTCGTCACACAATCTTATTGTTGTCATGCTCTATATGCCATAGGGCGTCCTCTGTGTGCTTGAGTAGTCAAGTACTGACCACCTTACAGACCTGTTTTGGAAGGTTCCCAATACATAGGTATTTTCTTTCGGTTACTTTGCACAATGCCTTTGACATGTAGGAAATCCACTCAAACAACTGGTAATGTTGCCTTCACTGCTTATACATCAGCAAATCATGCACTTAATGAGCATGGATGATAATCTATTTTGGTCTATATCATGTACAATAATAGACAAAAATGATTTTGGTTGATAATCATGGATGAGCATAGCATAAAATGAGGGAAAATGATTTTGGTCAATGATCATGGAAGAAAATGGGAGAAAATGGGCAGAAATGATTTCAGTCACTGATCATGGGCGAAAATGGAAGAAAATGGATGATCATAAGACCCAATTTTTTTCTGCCTTCTAAAACACAGAGAGAGGGGTCTATATGGTAGAGAGGACTTATTGGTTAGTTTTCTGATTGATAAAAACACTAGCCAAGGCTGGGGGGATGCAGGTTTTCCCTGAATTAGCTCTGGAGGTGAGGGGATATATTGTACTGTGTACACTAAAATGTTATATCGCACTTTGGCACAGTGGTTATGTTGTGGCCTGAGCTCCTGCATTGGCTGACAAAGCAGTGCTGGTGTCACTGGTTCAATTCTGCCAGGTGGCAGTATACATTTTCTCTGTCTGGCGAAAATGGGCAATCATGGGCAAAATGGATGATAATGGCGGAAATGGGTGATCATGGGCAGAATATGATCACCCATTCTGCCCATGATCTCCCATGATCACTAGGCAGGGTCTGTTTTCTGCCATTATCAAGGCCCAAATGGGTAATAATGTATTTTGCCCATGAGCACCTATTTCAGTCATTTTCTGCCATGATCATTAGGTGTTCGATTTGCTGATGTACAAGTTAAATGATAGATATCTAATTCTTACAGTATCTCATTTATGCATCCTGAGCCAATCAAACCACCCTGATGTGCAAATTGATTTCTGGTTAGCAAGCCCGGGCTGAGCCCGAGCCCTGCCTAAGGCTTGGGCTTTACAGGGCTCAGGGCTCGGGCTCAATGTTCGACAAGCCCAAGCCCTCCGAAGCCCTGCCCTGCCTCAGGGTATCGAGCCCAGCCCGGCCCGCAACATCACTAGTCTGTAGAGGGCTCATCGATGCGAAAGGCGGCACCTCTCTGCTATGCAAGGAACGGCACACACAGTTGCAAGCTGATTGGGAGGTACCTAGACGCTGTGGGCTCTGACACGATCATAACGAAGGAAAGCACTGAAATTTCCGATGGCGTGCGGGGACAAAGCGGTGGTAACGCTTGATACGTATATATTTCTATGTACAGGTGTGAAGACTGGATGATCTAGTTGTAGATACTGCTTGGAGTGGGACAGGCTTCAATCGCGGTGTCAAATACAAATCTCTTCTCCAACAGTGCATAGGCCTTTTCCTGCTCCTGGCTTCTGGCGAAATAGTCAACCTCAAACATGTCACGAATGAAATTGAGCGAATTGCGGTGTGCAAGTTGTGTCTCCAATCCAACCAACTCTTGCTCCTCCTTTGGTAGAAAACCATTGGGTCTACGGGCCTTCTTGGACTTCATTTGAGCGATACGTGCAGTGGTTTCAGAAGTGTTGAGGGTAAATGAGTCCCTCAGGTACCAAATATCTTCCACCACAACTGAGTTGACGCCCGAGAAAATCTCTGCACGACGGGCCATGTCTTTCTCCAGCTTCCGCAGTGCTCCCGTTCGCCTTGCGACAATTGATTCCCAACTCTGCTGCTTCCACACCTCAAATTCAGGTGGTCGAACCTGAAGTAACTTGCCATTCCGAAAGCGAGCCAGGATCCAAATTAAAACCAAAAATAACGATTCAGTGTCGTGTCGGTAGACCCTGATTACTGCGCCTTCCCTACCCTCATCAGTGAGCAAGTCATTAGCCATGAAAATGAGGGTTCCGGTGTTGGAAAACCCAGCCGGTCGTGGCTCTCCAGTGAAGTGACTGAGATCCCAGTCACATAGCTTAGGCCAAGAGGTCTTGGTGCAGAATCTAAGGTTAGCCTCGCTGATATCACCGTGTTCGACACCAAGAAGCCACAAAATGGCATGGGCTAAAAACAACATTAGAAAGTTGCTTATAGTCACTATACAGCGACGCACCTAACATGATCTTGCGATAATCTATGAGGAAAATAGGCATATTCTGCGTGCGAGAAGTAACCGGCTCGTAAAATGGAAAGACTATAGCTCGTGGAATACGGGCTGCATTGGGTTTCCCCTTAACTGAGAGTTTCTTCCGGATAAAGTCTGTTCTGAATTCCTCCAAATCTTGGCTGCATAGAACTTCTGGTAGACACTTCAGTGCATCGTCTGCATCCGACCCGACATACTCGCATCGTTTCCTTGCAACACCAATGACAGCTTGTTCTGGTGGACGAGAGATCTCGGGATGCGAAACCTTCATAACAGCCACTTGACCACCAACAGTACCCTTCAGGACTTGCGTGCAACGACCAGAGAGTCCGTAATGGGAATGTATCATTGCATTCTTCTCATCTGGGACGAATTCCACGGGCCCGCCTGAGGTCTCGAAAACAATTCTCTTCTTATCAAGTTCTGGAATAAAACCCCAGCCGGCTGGAGGGAGACGCTGAAGAATAAATAACAAGAGGAGGAACGTGGGCAGTTCCTCGATGAAGTCGAAACCTTTGCTCTGTAGGGGTGATTCATGATCAAAGTGCCAGATATGAATGGTGCAGCCTGTTGAGGATGACGCGTCAATGAAGTGCTGTGACCATCAGAGTCGGCCGCTCACCTCTGACGACAAAGTTCATCATAAACGACCTTGCCACGCTAAAGTTGAACGCCTCTGCAGCGTAGTCTGCCACCTGAACTACGGCAGGAACCGCTCTTGTCCCTTTGACTCCACGAGACGCTTCACCCGACGTCGGCCTGCTATTTTCAGAACCTCGAGGTGTTTTACGACTTCCAGTCCCATTGTCTGACATATGTTTTCTCTTGCCCGTTCTACTCGCTGTACCTACGGCGATTCAAAGCAGAATCAGATCCATGAATGGAATTGGCGGTACCGACCAACTCACTATCGACTCTGCTCCCAGAGACACTAGCCACTTCTTCAAACAGACGTTAGTCGGATCAATGAAAGTCTTCACAACTTTGTCTCATTTACCTTGGGAATCTTGATTTTCATTCATATTCCATGTTTCATGAGCCAGGTAGGTGCGAACGTGAGCTTCGTAAGTCTGNTCCCGCGAAATACCAGAAGGAACAAGATCCCAAACCGTCGTAACCAACCCAAATCCAAATAGGACGAGATTCTCGCCATAACAGCACAATGGCACTATACGCTCTGACTCGACGACCACACGCACACACGCGTGCTTACCAGTCAGACCATTTTCGCCCTTGTTATCCATTCAAGCTTTTGGGATAAAACGACACGCCCGTGAATGCAATGAAGATGGGTAGCTTCAGAGCAGGCTGTGTCCCTAATTCTTCGAGTCGCCATGCCGTGTGCCCTGAAAGCAAAATTTTTGTGGCTTCCATACTCAGCTATATGACTCCTCGCCAGGCATCTTGCTACAGCTTGTAAACAGTCGGAGTCAACTGACGGAACTACTAGTTATCGTCGACTTCGACCTCTTTTTTTTTNTCCCGCGAAATACCAGAAGGAACAAGATCCCAAACCGTCGTAACCAACCCAAATCCAAATAGGACGAGATTCTCGCCATAACAGCACAATGGCACTATACGCTCTGACTCGACGACCACACGCACACACGCGCGTGCTTACCAGTCAGGCCATTTTCGCCCTTGTTATCCATTCAAGCTTCTGAGATGAAATGACTCGCCTGTGAATGCAATGAAGATCGGTGCGGCAATCACGATTGGCAGTAGCTTCAGAGCAGGCTGTGTCCCTTATTCTTCAAGTCGCCATGCCGTGTGCCCTGAGCAAACCCTTTGTGGCTTCCATACTCAGCTATATGACTCCTCGCCAGGCATCTTGCTACAGCTTGTAAACAGTCGGAGTCAACTGACGGAACTACTAGTTATCGCCGACTTCGACCTCTTTTTTTATTTTTTTTGGCTCTAGCTCTATGTAGAGAGGCGGTGTAAGTGTAAGATTAGTCCATTTGCTCTCGGATCGTCACAAGGACCACCTCTTAAACAATCTAGCATACTTGCAATCGAACCTGGTCGGCGTTGAATTCCGGGTCCTTTTAATTGCTTCAAAGGCTGCAGTCTTCTTCGGAAACAAAATCCTTGCTGATTGCTGTGCTGACAAGTTCCCGCTAGTTCGCTGCCGTTCTTCTGATCTTTCTGCAAAGCTGTCTCTGACTGTAATCAAGAAAAATTCGCATCGAAGAAGCTTCCTCGACCTAATCACATTCACATGGTCTGTAGTACCTCATTCAATGCGCCTTGAGTTGACGATGACCATCACATTGGACACTCTGCTCTCGCTGAGCCCAATAGTTTGTGCCTGTTCCTATCGAATTCCCGCCGCTCTACGCATTTCTTTGGCTGGTCGACATGCACATATGCCCTTTCGCCACATTTGCATCCCAGTCGAGTCAGGCAACGCACCATCAGAGAAGCCACCTATGGTTCCCAGGTAAGCCGGCACATTAGACGGCGCGTCAACGTTTTATGTGCCTTCTAAGGTGCGTCATTTCCTAAGAAAAAACCTGTACGCGAATATCACTGAGATACAAGCCTCGAATACGCCAATATCTCTGCTTCCTTTCCTCTCAAAATCTCCAAGTCCCTCGGTGAGTCGGTCCATGTTACCATTTCCTTTCAGAGCAAAATTCAACCGTATCACGCCATAGATTTTTCCACCATGAGCTTCCTCATCGTCTCCCCCAACGTCAATGGCCTCAATCATAGAGAACGAGACTTAGTCACCCAGGTGCGTCCCAAATTTTTCAATTAATTATTATTTCGCTAATTTGACCTCAGTCATGATGATACAAGGGCTTTCAAACACGAGATGTTTAACTCTTCCTCATTGACGCCCTTCATAATGGCACAAGATCTTTCGTTCATACCTCAGCTCTTTCTGTATATAGGCCGGCGTCCAATACATATAATTTTTGCTCCATTCACTTCGACTCGGACTATCTACACAGCTGGTGAAACACAAACGGCACTTAAGACACGGCACCACGATAAGCAGGCTTAGGCCTGGGATGGGACCCTGATGCTGCACTATCTATGTCAGTCACATTATCCCTACGTCTCTCATCTTTCTTTCCTCCACTACGGCCCTTCTTCGGCTTCACAGCTCTGGCTGGCGGGTCGAGTAATGGATTGAAGGGCAGGGGCGGGAGTCTGGCTCGCTTGGGTCGGTTGCCAGCGACATCGTCAGCAGGACCCGAGTCGGGATTGGTGATGGAAATGCAACCAGGTGGAGGCGTAGCATTCAGGATCCGAGGATCAATCGCACTCAGGTCAGGAAATGGGTTTGGCAAGCGCTGTGGCCGGGGTTGTGTGAGGGGCAGACCGGTCCGCGGGACGGAAAGGGTCTGGACCTCTACTAAGGACGAGGAACGAGGGTTTGAGGTGCTGAAGAAGCAAGAGCTTTCGAGGAGAATATTAGAGAGGGAAAGATTAGAGTTGATTTGACTAAGGAACTAGGTAATTACAAGACTCTTAAATACTAGTACTGTGGTTAAGATATCAAATAAGTGAAACGAGTACAGAGTATGGTGAGTGTGGATAATGCGGATAAAGGAAGTAAGAGATATGAGACTTGCGTACTTCGGATGTGTGACTATGGTGAAATAGAGCCCGGATCGTGACAGGTTGATCAAGACATTGGGCAGGAGGTGTAGATGAGCGTGTAGGTGAGCGTGTAGGTGAGCGTGTAGGAGGAGTAGGAGAGCGTGTAGGAGGAATAGGAGAGCGTGTAGGAGGAGTAGGAGAGCATGTAGGAGGGGTAGGAGAGCGTGCAGGAGGCGGGTGTACGGTAATTCGGATGAGATGTGTGTCTCCCTGATAATCTTTGCCGCTTTTTGTATTGATATTTTCTAGCACGTCGTCTTCATGACAACCCAGCTTTGTATACAGATCCATGGAAACGAATGCCCCAGCTTCAAACTTCTTGAACAAATATGCCAAGACACTGCACACGTCACCTACAGTGAAGGCGAGCGGCACTGTTCCCTACATCCATTCGTTCGTGCAAGGTAGCTCAGATCTTAATAGCGGTATGAATGACCATTCAGAATCAATATGATCCTGCCTCTCAGATCACCCAATTATAACTCCTTGCACTTAGACTCTAGAGTTTGTCCCAGCCTCCTGTTGACATCAGCAGGTGCACACACCTCCAAAATATGACTGCCCAACCCTGTGCTTGCAGTGAATGTTTGTGCTCTGCAAGGGATGGCTCTCCCGTTGATCTCGGGACTGCAGCAGTGAAGGACCCACCGACATTTGCGGCAAACAGTGTTTCAACATCCCATTCACCAGTGGTACTTGGTGATATGCAGTGTGTATAACCTTCCAATTAACTATGAATGGCTAGCTGACTTTTGTTTCCTAGATATATGAGAGCTCTTGTCTCAGTGTACTCGCAACAGAGATCATGGTACAGCTGTGATGAACACTAATGTAGACTATACCGGATGTATAATAAAAGTAGAGATGATAATAAATACTATTGCTTTGAAGTATGTATCTTGTTTGAATAAGTTTTGTTGAGCCAGAGATTGTTGAGATCATAGCGCACTGAAACCTCGCCTCGGACATCTCGGAATCATGCCCAAATTCCAAAAAAAGTTCACCTATTGTTCTATTCTCATTGAGACATCTTCAGATCTTGGGTATAAGTTCAGTGTATACCAAAAAATGATTAATGATAGTATCTCGCCGATTGAAAAGGTAAGAATTTTTGGTGCTACAGATAGGTGGTTGTATTAACAATATCAACCTGCAATCGATGCGTCTTACTCACCATTCAACAGAAATAAATTCGGGGCTGGACAGAAGTGATGTGAAATATCATATACAGTTCAGATTAGCTCTATGAAACAGTTTAGTTCCATTCCAAGGCTTGGGAGGCAAGTAATAGGCAAATTGTTCACTGTGGTGATGTGTGGTGATCACAAGAAATCTTTTCAGTATCGCTGCCCCTCCTACTTTCTACCGTCCACCGTGCTACTCTACACACTTGAAGAGTTTAAGGTACTCTTTAAAGTGCGCTGATGCACAACGGTCAGTGAGTGTAGGTCAGATGCAAACCTTAGATGCAGATCCATGGGAATGGATGTCTTCTCAGAATCTTTGACTTAGTTCGCACAGGTTTCAACACAAAGGAGCAATGGTATGCATTGGCTGGACTTACAATGTCATACATGGGATAATCTAGTTATAGACAGAACATAGAGAATCGTGACTGTGGTGATGGATGCTTTTTATACCTCACATATCCTTGCATCTGCATACCCACAATAATCCAAGAATGAAGGTAACCTTGAAATATCGGGTTGTCCTTGAAAACTGGCCTTTGGGAAAGATCGAGAACCTGAGCAAGGTCAGCAGTGCGGTGGCCCCTCTCGAAAGGGCTTTAGCTATGATCAAAGAGGGAAAATGTGGTTTCCACCGCATGGAGGACGGGGAGTATGCCAAGTGGAAGTCTGCCTATCTTGCCAATCTGCCTAACATCCAGTCTGAGCCCCAGGTAGACAAGAATGCCATTCAACGCCATTCCAACGGCCGTCGCGTCCAAAATGACAAAAACACCACACGAGGTCCCAGAGAGAAGAACTCGAAGTCAGCAAAGACAGGTGGGAAAGGGAGTAAAGCCAAGAAACGTACTGCCAAAGCCATGGAGCATGATGAGACTTCAGCGCCTCCTGCATGCTCTCCTACCCCTACCTCTCCTACACGCTCTCCTACTCCTCCGACATGCTCTCCTACCTCACCTACACGCTCACCTACATGCTCATCTACATGCTCATCTACACCTCTTGCCCAATGTCTTGATCAACCCCAGCCACAGCGCTTGCCAAGCCCATTTCCTGACCCGAGTGCGATTGATCCTTGGATCCTGAACACCACGCCTCCACCTGGTTGCACTAATCTCAACTCGGGTCCTGCCGACGATGTCGCTGGCAACTGACCCAAGCAAGCCAGACTCCTGCCCTCACCCTTGAATCCATTACTCGACCCGCCAGCCAGAACTGTGAAGCTGAAGAGGGGCCGTAGTGGAGGAAAGAAGAAAGATGAGAGACATAGGGATAATGTGACTGATGGAGATATTGCAGCATCAGGCTCCTGTCCCAGGCCTAAGCCTGCTTATCGTGGTGCCATGTCTTAAGTGCCGTTTGTGTTTCACCAGCTGTGTAGATAGTCCGAGTCAAAGTGAATGGAGCAAAAATTATATGTATTGGACGCCGGCCTATATACAGAAAGAGCTGAGGTATAAATGAGGGATGTAGTGCCATTATGAAGAGTGTCAATGAGGAAGAATTTGAACATCCCGCGCTTGAAAGTCCTTGTACCAGCATGACTATGAGGTCGAATTAATGAAATAATAATTAATTGAAGAATTTGGGACACACCTGGATGACTAAGTCTCGTTCTCCATGATTGAGCCGTCGATGTTAGGGGAGATGATGAGGAAGCACAGTTTGAACATCTCGTGTTTGAAAGTCCTTGTATCAGCATAGGTCAAATTAACGAAATGATAATTAATTGAAGAATTTGGGACACACCTGGGTGACTAAGTCTTGTTCTCCATGATCGAGGCCGTCGACGTTGGGGGAGACAATGAGGAAGCACATGGTGGAAAAATCTATGGCGTGATATGGTTGGATTTCGCTCTAAAAGGAAATGGTAATGTGGGCAGGCTCACTGAGGGACTTGGAGATTTTGAGAGGAAAGGAAGCAGAGATATTGGCATATTCGAGGTTTGTATGTCAATGATATTTGTGTACAGGCTTTTTCTTGGGAAATGATGCACCTTAGAAGGCACATCAAACGTTGACGTGCCGTCTAATGTGCCAGCTTACCTGGGAACCATAGGTGGAGAAGCCTGCACCAATTAATCAAATTCAGTCTAGCGTCAATTCTGATCCTTCGGGTCCTTAAGGCTTCTTTTCTGGACAACAAAGAAGAATAATACTATTGATGATTTGTGTTATTCCATTTTTTCTGATATACCTTTCCGAACCTGGATGTAGCAGCATACATACCATCCAGTGAATTAGACCATACCGACCTCGAATCTCTGTTAAGCCCTCATGTTCAGTGGCATTTCCAAGACAGGTGGAAATCACAATCCAATGGAGGTTTGAGTCAGGAAATAAGCGAACCTCATTGCTACCTCGTCTTCTGGTTGTGGGCGAGACGCTCACTGTTCAGACGCAAGATCATTGCAAGATCACCTCTCTGTCTTTTCTAGGGTAGTTGATCCCAAACACAATGATTCGACTCAACACAGAACAAAGATCAAGTGCCTCACTTGAGCTGCCCTATGCAGAATCATTTGAATGATTCTGTGGGACCATCATGCGTTCCTCCTTGTCTTGCTTTTGATCTGCATCACCTGGAGACAGTTTGGTCCTTCAAGTGAATAACCTCAGGCTTCCCTTACGATGATTCACGACAACTCAAAGATCCAGGAAGCCAGAGGTTAAGGAATACAAAGGCTCCACTAGCTTCACTGATTGTGTGTCATGAATGGTACCATATGTCGAAGTGGTATGGGGCAAGAGGACATCGAGCATGGCTCTTAGTTGTTGCCAGCAGCATAGCAGCGCAGCGGTGTAATGTGTCTTCGACTCACATTGTTATATGGAGTAGTTCCTATATATGACTTGCTTGTTGCTTGTGACGATATGTAGAAGAGAGTAGTATTTACTACTGTGGACACCTTAATCCTAATAGATCTATGTCTATCTATGGTGAACAATAAGTATCTAACTATAGATCTTATTGTTCTGTATGACTGGGACAATAAGCTGCTGTGCCCATAGTCTGAGTCTACCAGATATAGGCAGTACTCTAAAAGGCAGTCTGCAGCACAGTACAATAGAGTTCCTATAATAGCTATCTTATTGTTCTAAGTATAGCTTCTCTATTGTTCTCCTAGTTGACTCGAACTGAGTCGAACTGCTTCTAGGATCTTGAGATCGAATGGCATTGCACCATTCATGAGTACAAGATCAAGGGGATGGTCTTGTGGTGTGTGCCCTTGACTACACCCCACCACTGGATTTCCAGCTACATTTTCACAGACCAGGGTGCAGACGGTATTTCTGCAGACATGTACAGGCCCAAGTGCCACAAATGGACCCAGAGAAATCAGACTAACTACTATGGTTTGCTCAAGATTACACATTGATCATCCAATAAGGTGATCTCCACCCACACACCACTGAAGATAGAGATCCCCTTNACCAGTTCGGGTACGGCGAGTGTACATGCAACCACGAAGGATGCTAGCTGCACGAGGGCTATCCTGGGTCTGTATGTAGACATAACCAGAACTGCAAGATCTGGGTTGAGTGAGAGAAAAGATGTTGTCTTCAGGGTGTTTCTTCTGGTAGCCTTCAATGAAGTTTATGACGTCCTGTTCGCGATAAGGCTAGACAACATTAGATAGTGAAAGGATACCGAGTAGGAATGGACATACCTTACACTTGACCAACCAAACTTCTTGTGAGCAATACCTCTTGACGTTAGGATCATCCTCATCGAACTCGAGTGCTGATCCTTCAACACCACTGCTTTCTTGATCCAACACCAGCCCAGAACCTCCATCAATAGCAGAATCGTCACCAGCAGATTTATCTTGTGGCTCTGAAAAGAGCAAATCCTGGTCTGAGAATAGCGAGTCATGATCGTTGGCGTCCAGGGCTCTATTGAGAGCCTGATAGTTGATGGGCCTCCCTACATCATTGTCGTCGTCATTTATGAACCCATCTGCTGTAGAACAAGTGTACATTAGCTTGACAATGATAGCTGAATGTCAAAATGTCCATACTGCCTTCATCATCCTCAGAATCGTATCCCTCTCTATCAATGGCAGCCTCCAGATCCAAGAATTGACGGACATTGGTCTGGGCAACCTCTTCAGCTTGCTGAGACAACGACGACTCCATATTGCCTACGAAAAATGTCTTTCAGCATGCATTTTCCCTGTTTTTTTCATCCAAGAGAAAATTTCTCAAATTCAATTTTTTGGTCTTTTCAATGCTCAGGGTATATAATAATGTATTCAACTTCTATTCTATGGTAATCTAGGTTTTAAAAAAATACTTACTGGAGGCGGCAGCAAGGGAAGGAGCTCAGCACCTGCGTTGATGATGGTGGTTGTGGAAAAAGCAAAAAAAATGTTAAGTCCCATGTGCACAGCAGTATTGGTCTGAATAATCTTGAGGTGGTCAACTCACGTGAGTTGACCAGCTCAACATTACTCAGGCTATCATACGCTCATGTCGGAGTTTGAATCATTTTTCCTTCTTGCTTGCTACCTCCACAATCGACAACAATGGTAAGTTTTCATTGTGCCCAAGTACAGTAGAAATAGTATAGATAATAAAATGATTTTCAATGATGTTCAATCTTGTAAGAAAGTGGTCAAAGGCTACATTAAAAAAAATAATATTGACTATAATTATGTGCTATCATACGTGATGCTGACCGCCATTTACACCAGTGGACGACTACTACCACGTTATACAGTTATACCCCATTATATGGACATACCATAGAACGTTATACGATCTTTACTCATGAGTGATTGCTAGTGCTGCATATCTGATTATCGTTTATAACCATTTTTCTAGTATCCACTCTTTCAAATGCCGAAGAATTATCAATGCAGTTTTTGCACAAAATCTTTCAATAAATCTAATGGCCTTCGAGTTCATGAAAAGACATGTCTGGAAAGGATGCAGGGATCTTCAGAGTTTAGCGATCGTATGAGGGAATTCATTCCTGCATGAGTGAGTTCTGATGCCAGTTTCAATGCGGTACCACACTAATGACAACAATTAGCGCAGAGTACCACCCCCACTCCTAGTGCCAGATCTATCACCACTACTTGAACATGAACTTGAATCACTACCCAAACCCAAACCCAAACCCAAACCCAAACTCAAACCCAAACCCAATCCCAAACCCAATCCCATACCAGAACCAGAACCAGAACCAGAACCAATACCAGAGCCAGAGCTAGGAATGTGGGCAAAGTCTTGATGCATTTGTCGGAAGAATGTTCTTTTTAATGATTATGATCCTCACTCTCCTTCTGTGTTTGTGAAAGGAGTACGGAAGCCCAAGTCCATTGCTCCAAGTTGCATGGTTTCTCCAGAACTTCCAGCGATTCCAGATGCTGAGATGTACGAGAATCCAGACATTCCAGAGATGGATATGACAGGTATTCAAGAACCTGCAGAACCTGATCCCTCTCCACATCACATATATTTCAAGTCTACACCAAACGAATGGGGACTATTCCGCATTTACAACAATGCCCCACCTTCATGCTATCCAGAACAGCTGGGGATATCATGAACGACAGTACTTCCAAGGAGAGCTGCTCTTCCACTGAAGAGGATTGGTTGGCTGCTGCGATGGGTGGAATCTGGATAACTTCTGATGCCGAAGCCCCAGTAGAACCATCTGTGACTGATCCTTTGTCTTATGCACCTTTCCCAAACATCACAACTTTCCATCTCATCCATTTCTTATACAATGAGAAATCCATTCCTGCGTCGGTTGCTACCAAACTCGTCAAGGACGTCTTCCTTCAGCCCGAATTTGAAAAGTCAGATCTTGACAATTTCAACACCGAAAGGGATTTGAGGCGTCTTGACAGACATTTGGCAGAGCGTGCAACTGCCAAAAGCACACTTCCCTTCGAATCGAGTGATGTGTGGCATAAGACAGAATTGTCTATACCAATGCCCTGTCCCAATCACAAGTATGCTTCTGAGGATGATGTGCCACAGCTCAAAGTTCCGTTCTGGCACAGAAAGCTCATGCCTCTCATCCGTGAACTGGTTAAAGACGAAATCTTCTTCCAGTACCACGTCAAACCTCACAAGCTGTTCGTGCAGAAGACTGAGTCTTCTCAGCCAATGCGAGTTTACAGGAAAGTCTATACCTCCAATCGAGCAATGAGGATAAGCCGTGAGAAGCAAGTCAACTCCAAGGGTCTCGAGCTGCTGTTTATATGGCTTATGTTCAGCTCTGATGCTACTCATCTCACGAATTTTGGCACAGCCTCTCTGTGGCCTATTTACATTGTTCCTGGAAATCTGTCCAAGTATCCTCGTGGAATGCCGACCGCTCATACTTTCTCTCATCTAGGTATCTTCCTCATGTGAGTATCCCTTCTTCCATTACATTGATGATATGATGCTTATTCCCTTATAGCTGCCAGATTTGATCAAGGACGTTTATCGTGCACATTATGGTCAAGCACCGTTGGAGGAGACACAANTTGACTTTATATTTGGTAATATAATCACTCATACGCAGTCTAGCATTTTCATGGTCCTAAATGACCTTAAATTATTTTTTCCCATCAAGATGACTATTCCCGACAATAAGTGCCCAAGAGCACTCATCTCTGCAGTCCAAAGTGATTTTTTTGGACAATAAATGCCAATAATACGGGCGCTTATTATCCGAAATAACTTTTTCATCAATCCTGACAATAAGCGCCCAAGATCACCTGTAGAATTGGCATTTATACATTAAAGTCTACATGATCGCAAACCGACCAACACAACATACTCCGATGACTCCAAATTCGTAATCTATGCCTCAGAAAATCCTTATACCGACTTTTTGAACACGTTAAATGTGTCGTTGGGGGCTGCACAGGTTCATTTGGTATTGTTTGTGGTACCTGAAAATGCACTGCCTGCCCTTTGCCTGCCCTTTCCTTTACACTGCGATGACTCTCCCGCTCTACGCACTCGATCTTGTTCGTTATTGAATGGATCTTCGAGATGTCTTCTTCTATAACATCCTGGGTAAGTCCTTTGACTTTTCTGATCGTTTTTTTTGGCTGATGGCTTGTAGATTGCATCTTCTGCCGACAAATTCAAATCAACGTTCTTCAAAGCCTTCAGCTACTTCAATAAACGTGGGACAATATACTCATTCCATATTGTGGACAACGAGGAATCAGTACTCCTTTTCAAAGTTGGAAGAATAAGCTGGCCACTGGAGGAGAGGAAGACTGAGTGGGACCAACAGTGCCTGAGCAAGCCGCACATTTGGTCACCTTTGGTTCCCACCCAGAACGTTATATCTGATGGGCCAGAAGGGGGACACCAGTCCATCAGATTTGATGTAAGAATTTTTTTCTGGCCACACACAGAAACCACTCTCACATATCTCAAATAGTTTCGATAAATTTCCAGCTTGCTCACCAAGTCTTCAAGCTCTCACTGAAGTCCCTCTGCCCTCTCAGCTCAGCATTCCCCATACTGTATGTTGTCACCTTTCAAATTCTNCGACAGGGTTGATGTCAACCATTCACATCGCGTCAGTGAGTTTTTTTGTGTTTTCTTCGTTTTCAAAATGCTAACACAAACTCTAGAGCACTTGGTTCACCTCGCATTGATGTCTCGCGGGTACAAGAGAGTCATTACACGTCGCCCTGATTGTAAGTTTTTTGTCTGCCTTCGATTCGTGTACTGATACTTTGTAGGCAGGAAAAAACATCAAGAAATTTTTTGTCTCCTGAGCCTGGATGCTTGGGAGACAATAATTAATCCTTTGATTCACAAAGTGAACAGGAGGGTGGAGAATAAGTCATAGTTTACTGTATTGTTTTTGCTGTTTTCTTGTCGCTTTGTATGCTTTTTTGTTATCGAATCACTATTAGCTAAAACTGTTTGTATTCTACAAAATTAGCCATACTCTACAAAAGTAGCTGTATTCTAAAAATTAGTTGTATCATATATATCTTGTTATATTCTGAAGCAACTGTCCTGAGGCCTTGTAATGAGATTTTGGTGTTATAATGCCCTCTGACTGTAATAGAGGGATATAACCCATCATTACAGTTACAAGGGGTTATAACCCTGTTTACAACTCTGGTTACACCCAGCATTATAACCTTCCATTGCCATCATGAGGGGTTATAACTGGGTTATGACCAGAGTTATATCCACGGTTATAACTCCCATTCATAGTCATGGGGGTTATAACACATATTGTATTCTCAAGGTACGGTAATGGGGTATTATATACGTGGTTACAATACTAACGGACTCATAGGCAACACATATCAGGCATCATTTCCCCTGCTAACCTGCTATACCAGTCTCCAGATTTTGCTGATGATTCCGACAACTGAGGTGAGGTTATACTCTGAGGAGTCCATGTAGCAGTATTGGAATGATTCAGGTGCAGAGCACACGGAGCCATTGCAATGACTGAGTGTGTCCTCCACATGGTGCATGTCATTACAATGATGGGTGCTCTGAAGCACTCAGCTGCCCTTCGGTTTGATAAGTGTTCATTGTAATGATTTTTCATAGTCATTCAAATGATTTCCTGCTGTACGAAAAACTGTCCACAGCCTATATTGGAATGCTTTGAAACTAACATGACATGTTGAGAGAAGCATTTGAATGAATGCGGGCCATCTCTGGCAGCTCAAAAAATTATTATCGGAGTTTTCCGAAATTCTATTTTCAACATACAAAAAAATCATAAAAATAAATAGATACTGTGGTCACCCAGCCTTAATGAGAGCTAAACGTTAAACATAAACTCTTGTGATACTCACCTGGTTCTCTAAGAACAGATGAATGTTGAATAGTTTCGGGACAAGTACTAGCAGTAATGTCCCCTGGTATGTTTTGGAATAGTGCCTGTGGGGATAGTATCCATCTAACAGCTTGTGCTACTCCATACCTACAATAAGTACATGAGAGCAAAGGCAACCTGTTGTACATACAGTAGAATGAGGAGCAAGTAATGAGGACAATTCCACTATTAGCGCCAGTTAAGTGCCCAAACTCCAGCTTGTCAGAACAGAAATCGGAAACATATTTTTGTTATCCTCACCCTTTGCGACTCCAAAACCCTTAGACAAGGCTACTACCTGACTTGGCATATTGAGTAGGTCAAACAGTTTGTTTACTGTGTCATATTATGGTCTAATGAAAAGGTCAAACACTCTGAACAAGCCAAAGGTGATTTCATTCACTCTTTCTTCCCTACTTTCATGCCTTGATAGTATCAGGTCAAACACTATCACATCCAAAATGTCAAATCAGTATTATTCTGTTTTATCAGTGCTCAGCATATTCTCAGGTGTGTTTTGAGTGCTTTATTATCATTCTATATGCTCATTGAGATGCCAATCAAGACAGGACNTAGCACCCAAATAAATATGTAGACTGCAGTTGATGTAATTCAGCACAGAGGACATCATATAGTTGAAGGATGACTTACTGATCCCAGAAAACGGCAAACAGAAGACTACACTCGATATCTCGGCGATAAATCCAGAAAGGGAAGGGTGCTCGGGACTGGCTGAGGCAAGATGACAATGGTTCGATGTCAAGAGGCGGCTGTTGATGAATATTTGTGCGGTTGATGGTTGGGACAATGCCGAGGCAACAGCGACAGAACTTGAAAGGTGATGACATACAGTATGAGGAATGCTGAGCTGAGAGGGCAGAGGGACTTCAGTGAGAGCTTGAAGACTTGGTGAGCAAGCTGGAAATTTATCGAAACTATTTGAGATATGCAAGGGTGGTTTCTGTGTGTGGCCAGAAAAAAATTCTAACATCAAATCTGATGGACCAGTGTCCCCCTTCTGGCCCATCAGATATGACATTCTGGGTGGGAACCAAAGGTGCATTTGGTACGACAGGGTTGATGTCAACCATTCACATCGCGTCAGTGAGTTTTTTTGTGTTTTCTTCGTTTTCAAAATGCTAACACAAACTGCCTTCGATTCGTGTACTGATACTTTGTAGGCAGGAAAAAACATCAAGAAATTTTTTGTCTCCTGAGCCTGGATGCTTGGGAGACAATAATTAATCCTTTGATTCACAAAGTGAACAGGAGGGTGGAGAATAAGTCATAGTTTACTGTATTGTTTTTGCTGTTTTCTTGTCGCTTTGTATGCTTTTTTGTTATTGAATCACTATTAGCTAAAACTGTTTGTATTCTACAAAATTAGCCGTACTCTACAAAAGTAGCTGTATTCTAAAAATTAGTTGTATCATATATATCTTGTTATATTCTGAAGCAACTGTCCTGAGGCCTTGTAATGAGATTTTGGTGTTATAATGCCCTCTGACTGTAATAGAGGGTTATAACCCTGTTTACAACTCTGGTTACACCCAGCATTATAACCTTCCATTGCCATCATGAGGGGTTATAACTGGGTTATGACCAGAGTTATATCCACGGTTATAACTCCCATTCATAGTCATGGGGGTTATAACACATATTGTATTCTCAAGGTATGGTAATGGGGTATTATATATGTGGTTACAATACTAACGGACTCATAGGCAATGCGTATCAGGCGTCATTTCCCCTGCTAACCTGCTATACCAGTCTCCAGATTTTGCTGATGATTCTGACAACTGAGGTGAGGTTATACTCTGAGGAGTCCATGTAGCGGTATTGGAATGATTCAGGCGCAGAGCACATGGAGCCATTGCAATGACTGAGTGTGTCCTCCACATGGTGCATGTCATTACAATGATGGGTGCTCTGAAGCGCTCAGCTGCCCTTCGGTTTGATAAGTGTTCATTGTAATGATTTTTCATAGTCATTCAAATGATTTCCTGCTGTACGAAAAACTGTCCACAGCCTATATTGGAATGCTTTGAAACTAACATGACATGTTGAGAGAAGCATTTGAATGAATGCGGGCCATCTCTGGCAGCTCAAAAAATTATTATTGGAGTTTTCCGAAATTCTATTTTCAACATACAAAAAAATCATAAAAATAAATAGATACTGTGGTCACCCAGCCTTAATGAGAGCTAAACGTTAAACATAAACCCTTGTGATACTCGCCTGGTTCTCTAAGAACAGATGAACGTTGAATAGTTTTGGGACAAGTACTAGCAGTAATGTCCCCTGGTATGTTTTGAAATAGTGCCTGTGGGGATAGTATCCATCTAACAGCTTGTGCTACTCCATACCTACAATAAGTACATGAGAGCAAAGGCAACCTGTTGTACATACAGTAGAATGAGGAGCAAGTAATGAGGACAATTCCACTATTAGCGCCAGTTNGAAAGATATTCCTTCCATCTAGTTTGTTCTTTTGTGCAGAACATCCTGAGATAAACTTCGACCTCTCTGTTTACTCGTTCCGTTTCTCCATCGGTTTGTGGATGGAAAGCTGTGCTCATAGAATGTTTGATGGAAAGTTGTTTCCCCATTTCCTGAAACACTTCCACGGAAAATCTGGGGTCTCGATCGGATATGATCCGGTCTGGTAGTCCGAATCTTTTGTAGAGATGTTGGATTAACATTTCCGCAACTTTCGTAGCATCCGTTGTCTTGGTGCATGGAGTAAAAATTACCCCCTTCGTAGATGAGTGGTCCACCACAACCAAAATAGAATCCATTCCGTCACATTCGGGAAGGTCGGTGATAAGATCCATGGTGCATACCTGAAAGGGAAACGAATTCTGGGGTGCCTGTATCGGCTGAATCGGAGTTCGTGTAGGATGTGTATTGATCTTGGACTGTTGACATGTGGCACAGCCGTCGACGAAGTTCTTGATGAATTTGACCATTCCAGGCCAACAAAAATCCCGTTGTACTTGTTCCGTGGTATTCCATTGCCCTGGGTGTCCTACACCCGGTGTTTCGTGAATTGATTGGACTATGCGTCGTCGAAGGTCGGTGTCATTTGGGACATATACTCGGTTTTGGAAGAAAAGCAGGTCGTCCTCGATTTTCCAATCCGATAACGCTGACTTGATTGGCGGCACGCCTTGGTGCAATAACTGCTCCAAAGCCGATTTATGAAAATCGTCCAGGCCCAATCGTTCCACAATATCGTTTTTCAGTTCTAGATCGATTCCTCTAATAAAAAGCCGATCCGGTAGGACAACCACGTCTTCGTTGTCGTTGTCTATTTCATCTTGTTCGTTACTACGTCTTGACAGAGCATCTGCCTGCGAAATGGACTTCCCCGGCACATGGACTAATCCGAGATCGAATTCTGATAAGAAAAGACTCCATCTTGCTTGACGTCGATTCAGCTTTTGCGCCGTTCGGAAGTAAGTCAGATTCTTGTGGTCTGAGAGAATTATGACCTTGAACTTCCCTCCCATAAGGTAGTGGCGCCATTCCATAAGTGCTCTATAAATCGCAAGAAGTTCGCGATCGTAGATTTCGTAATTCCGTTCGTCAGGGGAGAACGACTTTGATAAATATCCACATGGATGCCATTCGCCATCTGCCCCTTTCTGTCTGAGAACCGCCCCTGTAGCCCATTTCGAAGCATCGGCTTCTATAACAAAGGGCTTGTCAACATCTGGCATGATGAGTATTGGTTCCAATAGAAATTTCGCTTTCAAGAGGTCGAAAGCTATTTGACATTGTGGCGTCCATTTGAACCTTCGGTTCTTCTGGAGAAGATCGTTCAAAGGTCTTGTGACGTGCGCGTATTTCCCTATGAACTTCCTATAGAAATTTCCGAAGCCCAAGAATGCACGAACCCCTTTCACGGTCTGGGGTGGTTCCCAATCGGCTATTCCTGCGAGCTTAACAGGGTCCATAGCGATGTATCCGGGCCTGATAACCATTCCTAAGAATACTACCTCCGTCACATCAAACTCGCACTTCTCCGGTTTGAGGAATAGGTCGTAATCTTTGAGACGTTGCATTAACCGTTTCGTTCGTTTTCTGTGTTCCTCCGGTTTTTTTGAAAAAATGAGAATGTCGTCCATGTACACCACACACCATCCTTCATCGATGAAGTCGGAAAGAACATCGTTCATGAACGCTTGGAATGTGGCAGGGGAGTTGCTTAACCCGAAGAACATCACAGTTGGTTCGAATAGTCCTCTATTGGTTTTGAAAGCTGCCTTCCATTGATCGCCATCTTTTATCCTAACGTTATTATATCCGTTCCTTAGATCGAGTTTCGTAAAGACAGTGGCTCCTTTTAGTTTATCGAGAAGTTCTGAAATTAGAGGAAGGGGATAGGCGTTCTTCACTGTTCCTTTGTTGAGTTCCCTGTAATCCTGCGTCGGCCTAAGTGCCCCCTTCTCCTTTTTTGCCACAAAGAAGAAGGGAGAGGCCATTGGAGACTTGGATTTCCTGATGTATCCTTTCCTCAAGTTCTCTTCAAGGAACTTATCCTGTTCTTGTTGTTCTACCGGGCTCAACGGATATAGTTTGCAATTTCTGGGAACGAAATCGGGTTTAAGATCGATGGCGTGGTCGTATGATCGAGAAGGCGGGAATCGCTCCGCTTTTCCTTTTTCGAATCGATCTTTGTACCCTAGTAAATAATCTGGGACGAGTTCCTCTATGTCTCGTTTCACCGTGTGATGTTGATGAGCCNTGAGAACTTCGGGTTCCAACGTATCTAGAACTCCTGTGAACCTCCTGACTTGGATTCGTCGACGAGGCTGGAACTGAATTTCTCCAGTTTGCCAGTCGATTACAGGATTGTGATGCCTTAACCATGGAAGTCCCAGAATGATTTCCTCGTCGCCGATTCCCGAAATCATGAAGTGTTCCTTGAACTCCTTTCCTGCAATTTGGAATTCCAATTCTACTACATGTGTGATCCATGCAGTTTTGTTGGCCGTTCCATCCACGTTGAACACTCGGATCTTCTCCGGTAGTCGTATCCATCTTTTTCCTAATGTCCTGGCCGCACCTGGACTTATAAATCTCCCTCCCGCTCCTGAATCCAATAGGGCTTTTGTTTCGATGTCTTTCGTTCCCACTTTGTACTTGAGCGGAATGTGCATAGAATTTCGATCCAGTTTAGCTAGTACAAAGTGTGAAATAATGACCGGCGGCGGAGCCATCGTCCTCGTTCGCCGTTTTAAAAACCCTCTTGCTCCATTAAGTCAATCAGAAAGTCCTTGTCTTCCTTTGGTTGGTCGTTTACTAAGGCTCGGATTTTAGCGAACCTTTCCTCCTTCGTCATCTTCCTTGGTTCTTCCTTTTTCTGTTCATCTTTCTTCGGCATGTCCGGGCAATCCCTGATCCTGTGTCCTGCTCTTCCGCATCTGAAACAAAGTCCTTTCGACATATACTCCTTTCGGTCGATTTCGCCGATCTGCTTGATGGCTACATCTTCCTTCTTCCTAAAGCTTCTCTGCTTCTTTCCTCCATGTTCTTCGTCCCAGGTCTTTCCGTACTCCAATGCCTGCTTATAGCTTTCATCGAAGATGATGGCCGCATTTATCCAATCCTTGATGGTGGTGGGGGCGCCCTCTGGTCTTGTCATAATTTTGAATATGAGGCTCTTCGGTAACCCCCGTTTAAATGCTACTATTTGTGCCGCATCATTGTATCCGGTCTGCTTTGCAAGGTAAATAAACTGGTAGGTGTATTCGTCGGCCCTCTCCTTCATTTTCAGGTCCTTGAGTTCCAACTGCGCTTTTAAGGCAGGATCAAGAGGTTCGAACGATGTCCTGAAATCGTCCAAAAACTCCGACCACGTCACCTTCTCAGCTTCAGGGTCAAAAGCCAGCAGAAGGTCGGCTTTGTCGTTCTTCCAGAATTCTCCCGCCCCATCCGTCATGTATGAAAGAAGGAAGAGCTTCTTTGACCTATCATCTGGAAATGCCTTTGGGTTGAGCGCCACATAAATCAGCACTTCTCTCAGAAATCTCTTCGCTTCTCCTCGTGATCCCGTAAAGGCTCTTAGGAGTGCGGCTTTTACCTCTCTTACCGCCGAAACTACCTGTACCGGCATCGCGGAGCCTATAACTGCTTCTTCGGCTACAGGTTCTTCTCTCCTAGGTCTGCTTCCTGATGGTTTCTTATCTTCCGCCATTGTTTCCGTCTGTACTTTTGGCGATCGAGGGCTGTTCTTTAGGCCTTGTAGTAATCGTTGAAATGGATCTAGTTCCTCCTGAGAGTCGGTAGATATATTCAANATACTAACGGACTCATAGGCAACACATATCAGGCATCATTTCCCCTGCTAACCTGCTATACCAGTCTCCAGATTTTGCTGATGATTCTGACAACTGAGGTGAGGTTATACTCTGAGGAGTCCATGTAGCGGTATTGGAATGATTCAGGCGCAGAGCACATGGAGCCATTGCAATGACTGAGTGTGTCCTCCACATGGTGCATGTCATTACAATGATGGGTGCTCTGAAGCGCTCAGCTGCCCTTCGGTTTGATAAGTGTTCATTGTAATGATTTTTCATAGTCATTCAAATGATTTCCTGCTGTACGAAAAACTGTCCACAGCCTATATTGGAATGCTTTGAAACTAACATGACATGTTGAGAGAAGCATTTGAATGAATGCGGGCCATCTCTGGCAGCTCAAAAAATTATTATCGGAGTTTTCCGAAATTCTATTTTCAACATACAAAAAAATCATAAAAATAAATAGATACTGTGGTCACCCAGCCTTAATGAGAGCTAAACGTTAAACATAAACTCTTGTGATACTCACCTGGTTCTCTAAGAACAGATGAATGTTGAATAGTTTCGGGACAAGTACTAGCAGTAATGTCCCCTGGTATGTTTTGGAATAGTGCCTGTGGGGATAGTATCCATCTAACAGCTTGTGCTACTCCATACCTACAATAAGTACATGAGAGCAAAGGCAACCTGTTGTACATACAGTAGAATGAGGAGCAAGTAATGAGGACAATTCCACTATTAGCGCCAGTTAAGTGCCCAAACTCCAGCTTGTCAGAACAGAAATCGGAAACATATTTTTGTTATCCTCACCCTTTGCGACTCCAAAACCCTTAGACAAGGCTACTACCTGACTTGGCATATTGAGTAGGTCAAACAGTTTGTTTACTGTGTCATATTATGGTCTAATGAAAAGGTCAAACACTCTGAACAAGCCAAAGGTGATTTCATTCACTCTTTCTTCCCTACTTTCATGCCTTGATAGTATCAGGTCAAACACTATCACATCCAAAATGTCAAATCAGTATTATTCTGTTTTATCAGTGCTCAGCATATTCTCAGGTGTGTTTTGAGTGCTTTATTATCATTCTATCTGCTCACTGAGATGCCAATCAAGACAGGACACAAGATCTTCCCGTCTCTTCAAACCTCTCTTTCAGTCAATCCATTCCTACAGGACTCTTTGGAGGTGATTGTAGGACATGCTTCATGGCTTCTGGGATTTGGAGAGGTCATATTGAAGAATCAAAGAGGTTGAAAAGTTGAGGTGGTGGATTTGCCATCATTGGATCACTATGGTGCACATTCAATACTCTTGATACCTATCACCTCTAATTCTTCCTTTAGATTGAACCAACCACTCCTTATCTCAGTCTGGCTTACACCTGGCTTTTGGCTTAAATGTTCAATGTCCAGAAATCTGCCGAGCAAGCTATTTCAAATGCAAACATTTTTCCCCTATGCAGTGGATAGCACCAGGCTCCAAATTCAACAAAACAGCATGCCTGATTATTTAAATTCATGACATGATACCTCTTCCCATCGTGAACAAGCCTGTAATCCAGGATTCAACATCAATTCAGAAGGTCATCAGAGGGCCAGAGCATTGCTAGCAGCACCAAGTCAACATTCAATCCTGTCTGTCTCAGCTTCACCAATTCTATCTTTACCTGCTCAAGAGCATGTACACCAGCCCTATTGCAGCACAACCCAAGTGCAACCCACCCAGTGCCCTCTCAGGCTACTTGAGACACATCACCACTGCTTGTCCTTGTTGTTCTACCCCATTTGGGCCTAGACTCCGAGGGTTTCATGGCTGAGACAATACAGAGAAGCATTCAAATGGATTCCTGCCACGGATCTCATTTTAATAATAATAAGTAGTGTATAATGCTTATGTTCATTTAAACGAAGTCCTAATATGAGTTTTCATGATACACTGTTGGTGTCATTACAATGGGCACACCATTAGGATGGATTGACTTGGAAGAGTCTTCATTCCAATGAGATTCTTGATCAGCGTACTGAATGCAATCATTGTAATAACAATGTAGGCAATTTGCTTGGCTCATTGCAATGGTGCTACACCCTGTGTTCATACTCTACCTCGCTTCAAATGATATTCACGATAGTCGCATCATAGCCTCACTAACGTTGAGTCAGGATCAAAAATTGGTGCGTTTCTTTTTTTTCACTCTGCTCATCTCATGTTCATATGCGCATTTACAGACACCATCTAACTGTATTCCAGGACCAGATCCCTACTGCCATGGCCAACTCTTGGTAACCACAATGGAAAGCTCTTCATCGCAGATGCAGACAACTCCTGCAGCTCAAATGATAACACCACCGAGCAATGAGACGCTCATTTAAACACTGCTCTTCACACCACTACCTTCTCCTTCCCCTCTGAACAAGACAAGAAAAGCATTGATGCTTTGCCACATCGCTGTTCCATCATTTTTGTGTAGCTTGAGGTCTGCTCATCTGCCAAATCCTCGAGACTCACTCAAGAGACCTTGTACATTGCGAGCTCCCAAAATATCGACTACACACTCTAGAGAACACAGTTTGGCTGGTACGGTGGACAGAGCGTGGGCATGCAACTCGTATGCAAGTCCTAGAGAAAGTAAAAAAAGGAAACCTTCACATTTGGCAGGGACTAATATGTCATTATCCAGAGCTGATGAACATGAAGATGGTGACTTGGAGAAGGTGAGCACCCATTGCTCGCAACAGAAGCCTTTGGAAAATGACGGCGCGATAGATGCTATAGAGATTGGTGATGAAGACGGCAAATACTCCAAGGTTGGTAGCGATGAAGAGATATGGCCCATTCGCTTGCAAAACTCCACTTCATCTACTATCGCAGGCTCCACCCCTTCCAATTCCGATAACACCGACAACCTCCTGCCTCCCAATGATGAGATATTCGACTATAGCATACAAGACACAGAAGAATTGCCCATTTCTTTTGATGACCTATTGGGAAAATCGTTGCACAGAGTCAAACCTGATGCAGTATCCTGGTTCAACACACGGTTCACTCGTAGTGGAAAAAGTTGTTACAATCCCGTCACTGATGTGGATTCACATGGATATATGGCTAAAACTGCTGGACGTTCTTGGTGTCTGCTTGCTATCGAACAGCGACTTGAGGATGGTGGAGATGATCCAATCATGTACAGTGTTTGACTGAGTACCAACTTAAAGTCAATTGAACAACTTTCACGGGGTTTGAACCCTACTTCTCCTATGATGGTGGTCAATGTGAGGACGTGGCATAAGGTGAAGGCGTTGGGCAAAAGGAAGGTGGTCCTAATAAAAGAGCAGCCCTCTTTAGACCATCTANTGCTAAAAACACTACCTGGTTCCAGAAGAGGCTCGAACCAACTTTTTCATTCACACCTGGACTATCATATCCCCAGCCACTGCTCCCAGAACATCATCCCAACTCTCATGATACTGCACTGTTCTTGTCTATCAGCCCATCCTCACCTCTCAACATCACGATACCTGAACCATTGGTCAGAGATCAGAGTGTATTGCTCGGTATGGATCTATCTCATCATGGAGCCCACAAAGAATTTGATTTATTATAGGACCCAAGTTATAACCCATTCATGGAGGGCAAGGGTCCTGTTGCTAGACATGGACATGGATTTCTGGATGCAGAGATGTCCATACTCTCATCTGTCATGTCGAATGGTATGACTGGCCTTTGGGAGGTTCAATGCAAACAATGTTTCTAGCAGTTGGGATGTGCAGCCAACACTCTCTCCTCATTCTTCTCCACAGTTGTCCCACCAAAGACCCTCCCGTCCCCATCAACTTTATCATGCATGAAATCAACATCAGTAACCCCTACACCTTCCTCTTCCTCAAACGCGGCATCCTCCAATATGTCCAACTCAAACCTTTTCTCGCTATCGCAACCATGATTCTCAAAGCCCTCAATAAATACAACAAAGGGGATTTATGTGCCAACTCGGGATACCTATACATCAGCATCATATACAACTTTTCAATTTGCCTATCCCTATACTGTCTAGCCATGTTTTGGATCTGCATCTCTACAGATCTAAAACCCTTCCACCCTGTCCCCAAATTCCTCTGTGTCAAGGGCATCCTATGCACCTGCAAAAAGTACATCACATTATAATAGGGTTATAACCCCCATAATGCATTATGAGATACATAATCATTAGTGACCCTGTTATATGCCAAGTCAGATATGATAACTTAGTTGTAATGTGGTTATAAGGTAGTTGTAACATACTGTAATAATTATAAGTCCCATAATAAGTTGCAACAACATTATAACCCAAAGAGTGTGTTACAACCACATTACAACTCTACTGGACAGCAAATAGGTACTGAACCCTTATCAGAATCACTCACAATAAATGTAAAACTACCTATATTGAACTGCACTACAATACACAATTACATAATAGTACGAACATACACAAAACACTATATATATACTCCAGATGGATGAAAACTACCATTCTTGCATGCCTGGAATAGGTGGAGATGCCTCGCATATCCATTGGAGATGCCTGCAGATTGTTAAGTTAGGTTTGTCATGGGAAAGATGAGACACAAAGTGGCGGGGAAAGAAGCAGGCAAAAATGCCAAAGGTGTAGAGGTAGACAGCTACTCATGGAACTTCATTACACAGATCATCCACATTACTCATTGTTCCTATGAAGATCACCAAGAGAGTCAGGCCTATGATTAATGTTGGCTGCCCAGCTCATCAAGGTTTGGCCACACATTTCAAGAGCATTGTCGTCTAGGTTGTGCCATACAATGTCAGTTGGCAAGAGGTCAGCGTGAGCTCAGGAGGTAAAGAGGCATAGTGGTAGAAAGATAGCAAGGTAGGTGAGTGATCACGAAAACATGAAGTGGGCAAACAGGTGTAAAAGAGCATGAAAACTACCTTTAGAGTTGACTTCCATCTACTTGTCGACCATTCTCAACAGTTCATGCCAGCTAACATACTGAGCAAGAATATGTGCACCCAACTGGAGATTAGTTCTGATGAATATACTTCCTATAGCCCCATCGTTAGCCTTCGTCACTCCTGAACAGCAGATAAACACAACTCATGCAAAAACTTAGTCTTCCTGCTCAACATCTTCCTCCACTCGTCAATCTCTCTATTCAACCTTCCAATTTCCTCAGCACACCACTCAATCATATCAACTTCCATACCACACATGCCCAAAAACCCTGCTTTATGCTTCAGTCTCTTTGCCAGAGGTACTAGCTCTTCCAATGTCAGCAGAGGTATCACCACTGAAGCACCTTCGATATCCTTCTTATGTTTCTTGTGGAGATGACGATACTCTCTGGAGGCTAGCTTGAGTACTTCAGTAACAGCCTTCTCCAACATCTCACATGCATCTTCCCGCTTTTTGTATAGTTTGTTCAGTTCCCGTGTATTGCGATATAACCATATGTGGTCGATAGCACCTATGTCATTATTAGGGCTGGGAAGGTGATGTGGAAAGGGGGAACCACATACTAGGCATGAATGACGCAAACTGTCTAATCTTATGTTCACTGTCCAAGGTTTGAGGTACACTTGTTATGAGAACCGTCTGAGCCTGTGCGAGCTGGCTATGTGGAGGTATGAGGAGGTACTCGTGTCATAGCTTGGTGAAGGATGCCATTTTGTGGGATATAGTGTAGAAGACAAAGACTGCATCACAGGCGTCAGCTGCCGTTTGTTTGGAGCGAACGAGATTTGAAACATACATGTCAAGAGATACACCACAACGACATGTGCAGCAAATTGGGGTTGATGTTCTGGTGATAGTGGTGGTGGTAGTGGTCAAAGGTCGGCATGTGCATAGCCCCAGGTTGAGATGTACAAAGGCATGTTGTCTCTTGGTCATTGGCAGATGACACGTACCTGACAATGTGTCTCTCTCTCCGTTATAGCCTACTAAACACTTCTAGGATCATATGGAGTTGAGATCAGCAGTCAAAGAGAACATCTATAAGGGTAAAATCTGCATTAGTGAGCCAGTAGGACCAGCAATGGTATTGGAGCCATTTTCAATTTGACGTACCTTTATACCTTGAATGAGCCTGTTATTGGTGTTGAATATTGTAGTTGACCTTGCTGAGACCAGAACTGGTGATTTTTGAGCTTGATGGAGAGGAAACGGGGGAGCTGTCATCAATGTCATTCATTGATGGTGGTGGTTTGGGCAAAGGGTTAGGCATGGGAATTCACCAGTGTCATGGCATGTTGACTGCTGCGAAGCTGAGGTAGTTGCCTCACATGTTGTGATAAGATGAGAACCCCTTGTCGGAGAGTTGGAAAGCCTCTTGGTGCTCTCTTGACCACCATCTCCCAAACATGACATCATCATGTTCTACCTACACTGGCTTCACAGTATGCAGACAGGCTTTGGAATCAGGGGGAACAGTGCTGAACTTGGTGTGTTATCGTGTTGAGCAGGATTTTACTCTGAGAATTACATTGATATTTGTGATTGTGTCTTAACATGCATGTACTGGAACTGTAACTTGCAGTAATGATTCCCCATGGGTTGTAGTATGGTTGTAATGTGGTTATAAGGTTAAATAATCCTTCCAGGCAGTTGTAATGTGGTCATAAGGGAGTCATAAGGCAGTTAAAGTATTTCAATATACTGTAACTAGGCTATAACATACTTGAAACCTGGACAAATTTATAATGGTACATTGCAGCCCTCATAATTCTGTTGCAACACTATTATGATTCTATGTACTTTTTGCAGGTGGTCTTTTTGTGACCCAACAGGTTTACTGGTCGACTAGCTTTACGGTCTTTCACCGAGGTTACTAATATGAAATAGCTAACCTCTTTATCTTGTCCCCAAGTTCTTCAATATATTACATTACTTTCAAAATACTCTCTACAGAGTTATACTGTTGTATTGTAGTATCATGCTGATAATTTTGCTTCGTTATTCAAGAACCTCAGCCTGTGAGTGTGCGATTTGAGTTGGCCCAAGGGGTGATGTGATTCGATCTCGCTGTTGTACAGAGTCATTTTGGTGATGAAAAGCCAACGTATAGCATTGTCAGCTCATACTAACTATATGTCACCCTTGTCTGCGAGACAACGCATCAACTCTTGCAGTGGCTGGACCACGAACAAGAGCGCGACGCAAAAAAGACATGTACAAGTAAGCAGTGGGTCATTACACTAACACGGAGCACCTATCCACACTGTATACATTATACCAAAAGATAATTGATAAACAAGTCTTGATCGTGTATGTATCATGACGCCCACGGATTTCCTTCCTCCTCCTCCTCCTCCCCAAGAACATATGCAGGCGGTGTCGTGGTTGTCGCCACCTGCCACTGCCAATGCTCATCTACACCAGTGGTTATCTCTACATCTTTTACTCCTGATTCTTGGTCAAGGTCTTGGATGACTTCCTCAACTTGCTTGCCCTCAGACTAAGATTCGATAGCACTAAGAACCTCTTCACCAGTTTCAACTTGTTGTTTGTCCGGCAAACCAGAACCAGAGCCGGCCCCAGAAACCTTAACCTCCCCTTGCTCACCATCAGGTCCAACGAACCCACGTCGATAAATCTTCTTCAGCGGTGGCCGAGAATGTGAGTGTGGAGAGCTGGATGAGTCAGCTTCGACAACAAGGTCAACTGCATCTGGTGGGAGTGGCGTTGGTGATTTGGATTTGGCTGGGGTTGAGGGTGATTTGGCTTGAGAATTGACACAGGATCTGGGTCTGGATGTAGATGTGGAGGGTGGGGAGTGTCTTTGTACCAGAGAGTGTGAGTGTGCTGACCCCGACTGCCGCTGCCACCTCAACTTGACATCCATACCTGCAGACAACGACTCTGCATGTTCAGTATCGTGATCAATCACTCGTTCATCTTTATGTTCCTGCTCCTGATACACACGTCGAGGCTTTGAAGTCCCAATGGCTCCATACTCCTCCCACGCAGGTCGCTCTCTTAGCACCCCCTTGCCTTGGAACCATGCACTCTGTTCATTTCTCAACACCCTCTCCTCTTCCACCCATATTTCATGCCTCACATCCTCTGTACTCACGTCAATCATGGGGTAATTATAATCCCCAAACACGTATTTCTTTGAATCTTCAAAGAGATCTTCATCATCATTGTCCAAATCCCCAAACAGTAATCCAAAATTATCTTGAGCATGCTAAGCAGCCCAAACATCTTCCAACCTTGCATCTGAATCACGTAAATCTGGTGCACTGTGGTATACATCCTCTGCTTCATCTTGTAAGAGAGGTGCATGGACCTCTTCTGCCTGGTCCCACCTAGCGATTTTGGTGATGACTCTGTTGACACCTTGTTCGACCTGCCTTGGAGGCTGTGCTACACCCATTTGGAGTAACCAGTATTTTCATTTTCCACCTTTGCTATACCTCAACTCTGCATGAATTTGGCAATCTTGTCCTAATCCTTAATGGATAAACCCTTCACTTGGGTTGAATTCACAATAATCTATCTCTTGACCGCAAACAGTGGCTTTGGTGTCTTNGAGAATTGACACAGGATCTGGGTCTGGATGTAGATGTGGAGGGTGGGGAGTGTCTTTGTACCAGAGAGTGTGAGTGTGCTGACCCCGACTGCCGCTGCCACCTCAACTTGACATCCATACCTGCAGACAACGACTCTGCATGTTCAGTATCGTGATCAATCACTCGTTCATCTTTATGTTCCTGCTCCTGATACACACGTCGAGGCTTTGAAGTCCCAATGGCTCCATACTCCTCCCACGCAGGTCGCTCTCTTAGCACCCCCTTGCCTTGGAACCATGCACTCTGTTCATTTCTCAACACCCTCTCCTCTTCCACCCATATTTCATGCCTCACATCCTCTGTACTCACGTCAATCATGGGGTAATTATAATCCCCAAACACGTATTTCTTTGAATCTTCAAAGAGATCTTCATCATCATTGTCCAAATCCCCAAACAGTAATCCAAAATTATCTTGAGCATGCTAAGCAGCCCAAACATCTTCCAACCTTGCATCTGAATCACGTAAATCTGGTGCACTGTGGTATACATCCTCTGCTTCATCTTGTAAGAGAGGTGCATGGACCTCTTCTGCTTGGTCCCACCCAGCGATTTTGGTGATGACTCTGTTGACACCTCGTTCGACCTGCCTTGGAGGCTGTGCTACACCCATTTGGGGTAACCAGTATTTTCATTTTCCACCTTTGCTATACCTCAACTCTGCACAAATTTGGCAATCTTGTCCTAATCCTTAATGGATAAACCCTTCACTTGGGTTGAATTCACAATAATCTATCTCTTGACCGCAAACAGTGGCTTTGGTGTCTTCCAATACATCTACATACCCGAATGCATCTCGGAATGCATACGAAATGGACATTAGAGCAATNGCCACTCCCACCAGATGCAGTTGACCTTGTTGTCGAAGCTGACTCATCCAGCTCTCCACACTCACATTCTCGGCCACCGCTGAAGAAGATTTACCGATGTGGGTTCGTTGGACCTGATGGTGAGCAAGGGGAGGTTAAGGTTTCTGGGGCCGGCTCTGGTTCTGGTTTGCCGGACAAACAACAAGTTGAAACTGGTGAAGAGGTTCTTAGTGCTATCGAATCTTAGTCTGAGGGCAAGCAAGTTGAGGAAGTCATCCAAGACCTTGACCAAGAATCAGAAGTAAAAGATGTAGAGATAACCACTGGTGTAGATGAGCATTGGCAGTGGCAGGTGGCGACAACCACGACACCGCCTGCATATGTTCTTGGGGAGGAGGAGGAGGAGGAAGGAAATCTGTGGGCGTCATGATACATACACGATCAAGACTTGTTTATCAATTATCTTTTAGTATAATGTATACAGTGTGGATAGGTGCTCTGTGTTAGTGTAATGACCCACTACTTACTTGTACATGTCTTTTTTGCATCATGCTCTTGTTCGTGGTCCAGCCACTGCAAGAGTTGCTGCATTGTCTTGCAGACAAGGGCGACATATAGCTAGTATGAGCTGACAATACTATACATTGGCTTCATCACCAAAATGACTCTGTACAACAGCAAGATCGAATCACATCACCCCTTGGGCCAACTCAAATCGCACACTCACAGGCTGAGGTTCTTGAATAACGAAGCAAAATTATCAGCATGATACTACAATACAACAGTATAACTCTGTAGAGAGTATTTTGAAAGTAATGTAATATATTGAAGAACTTGGGGACAAGATAAAGAGGTTAGCTATTTCATATTAGTAACCTCGGTGAAAGACCGTAAAGCTAGTCGACCAGTAAACCTGTTGGGTCACAAAAAGACCACCTGCAAAAAGTACATAGAATCATAATAGTGTTGCAACAGAATTATGAGGGCTGCAATGTACCATTATAAATTTGTCCAGGTTTCAAGTATGTTATAGNACAACCACGACACCGCCTGCGTATGTTCTTGGGGAGGGGGAGGAGGAGGAAGGAAATCTGTGGGCGTCATGATACATACACGATCAAGACTTGTTTATCAATTATCTTTTAGTATAATGTATACAGTGTGGATAGGTGCTCTGTGTTAGTGTAATGACCCACTACTTACTTGTACATGTCTTTTTTGCATTGTGCTCTTGTTCGTGGTCCAGCCACTGCAAGAGTTGATGCATTGTCTTGCAGACAAGAGCGACATATAGCTAGTATGAGCTGACGATACTATACATTGGCTTTATCACCAAAATGACTCTGTACAACAGCGAGATCGAATCACATCACCCCTTGGGCCAACTCAAATCGCACACTCACAGGCTGAGGTTCTTGAATAACAAAGCAAAATTATCAGCATGATACTACAATACAACAGTATAACTCTGTAGAGAGTATTTTGAAAGTAATGTAATATATTGAAGAACTTGGGGACAAGATAAAGAGGTTAGCTATTTCATATTAGTAACCTCGGTGAAAGACCGTGAAGCTAGTCGACCAGTAAACCCGTTGGGTCNCACCATCAGGTCCAACGAACCCACGTCGATAAATTTTCTTCAGCGGTGGCCGAGAATGTGAGTGTGGAGAGCTGGATGAGTCAGCTTCGACAACAAGGTCAACTGCATCTGGTGGGAGTGGCGTTGGTGATTTGGATTTGGCTGCGGTTGAGGGTGACTTGGCTTGAGAATTGACGCGGGATCTGGGTCTGGATGTAGATGCGGAGGGTGGGGAGTGTCTTTGTACCGGAGAGTGTGAGTGTGCCGACCCCGACCGCCGCTGCCACCTTAACTTGACATCCATACCTGCAGACGACGACTCTGCACGTTCGGTATCGTGATCAATCACTCGTTCGTCTTTATGTTCCTGCTCCTGATACACACGTCGAGGCTTTGAAGTCCCAACGGCTCCATACCCCTCCCACGCAGGTCGCTCCCTTAGCACCCCCTTGCCTTGGAACCACGCACTCTGTTCATCCCTCAACACCCTCTCCTCTTCCGCCCACATTTCATGCCTCGCATCCTCCGTACTCACATCAATCACGGGGTAATTATAATCCCCAAACACGTATTTCTTTGAATGTTCAAAGAGATCTTCATCGTCATTGTCCAAATCCCCAAACGGTAATCCAAAATCACCTTGAGCATGCTGAGCAGCCCAAACATCTTCCAACCTTGCATCTGAATCACGTAAATCCGGTGCATTGTGGTATACATCCTCTGCTTCGTCTTGTAAGAGAGGTGCGTGAACCTCTTCTGCTTGGTGCCGCCCAGCGATTTTGGTGATGACTCTGTTGACACCTCGTTCGACTTGTCCCGGAGGCTGCGCTACACCCATTTGGGGTAACCAGTATTTTCGTTTTCCGCCTTTGCTATACCTCAACCCTGCGCGAATTCGGCGATCTCGTCCTAATCCTTGATGGATGAACCCTTCACTCGGTTCAAATTCGCGATAATCTATCCCTTGACCGCGAAGAGTGGCTTTGGTGTCCTCCTGTACGTCTACATACCCGAATGCATCTCGGAATGCGTACGAAATGGGCATTCGAGCAATGTAATGTTTATCTCGGTCGATAAAGTCTGTATGACTGAATGCGAATAGGTGGGCTATGGCGAAAAACGGCATTTCGATGCATATTAATGTATCTGTAAGCCCGAGGGAGATGTACTCGTTATCCGTGTAGGGACCTAGTTTCGTGATAACACCCGCAGCGACGAGGATGCTTATCCCGATACTTTGCCAAAACGAGAAGAATAGGATGCCCTTGACGCAGAGGAATTTGGGGACAGGGCAGAAGGGTTTTAGATCTGTAGAGATGCAGATCCAAAACATGGCTAGACAGTATAGGGATAGGCAAATTGAAAAGTTGTATATGATGCTGATGTATAGGTATCCCGAGTTGGCATGTAAATCCCCTTCGTTGTATTTATTGTGGGCTTTGAGAATCATGGTTGCGATAGCGAGAAAAGGTTTGAGTTGGACGTATTGGAGGATGCCGCGTTTGAGGAAGAGGAAGGTGTAGGGGTCGCTGACGTCGATTTCGCGCATGATAAAGTTGATGGGGAGGGGAGGGTCTTTGGGGGGACGACCGTGGAGGAGGATGAGGAGAGAGCGTTGGCCGCCGAGGTAGGAGGTTAGGAGGGTGAAGAAGCAGTATATGACAAAGGCCTACGGGAGTGTTAGTAGGGTAATGGGATAAGCCTGTGTACGCACCTCGTATATATCTCGTACAGCATCAATAAAGAAAGCAGCTCTCAAAGAAAAGAGAGCGATGAATGATGAAACTGCGTAGAGAGGAACCATGACCATTATCCGGACGACCATTCGTTGTAATGCTGGTTTACGATAGTTCTTGAGTTGAAGCCATATTGAAGTGGCTGAAATGGTTACTGCGATGGCTGTTGATACTCCAGAGAGAATGAGTACTGATACTGGTAATCTGGACCCAACGCCAGAGTCTCCAGCACCAGTGGTTGACATGACAGAACAGGAATGATTAAAGAATGACGCTTCACAGCCGCTCGCAGCTGGCCAGTGCAAGTACCAGCCAGCAAGCTACTCTATGTAACACTCGCATGACATTGCCAGGAAAGTGTGACTCTCTGGGCTAAGTTGGTAGAACAGTTTGAAGTTCATTCCTCATCGCTCCACTTGATCTGACTCGGATTGTAGGATAGACCACTTGGAATCCTTCCATTCCATCCAAATGGTGAAACTGATGGTCCAGGAGAAACAGCGGATCCAGATATCTGGAGCGGAGGAGCTGAGGGATATACTTACTCAATGTTGAGGTGGTGCAAATCGTTATTGAAGCATCTGGTGATTCGAATCTTTCACTATCGGTGACGAGTCCCATTGACCAAATCTAACAGTTGACCGGATAGTAGAGGTACAACCGTCGAACGGTGGGTCGATCTTGCGCCAGTTGCTCAATATCCTCATCCTTAGTTTTCTGGCACAGTTGGCAGAATCAACAGATATGCCAGGGAGTCTTTAGTTCAGCAACTGTTTACTCAAATCCAAGCATCCAGTAACCGCAGGGTTCGCAGTTTGAACATAGCCGTTTCGAACCCCGCAGACCCCGCATGACAGTCTGAACCCTTAGCAGAGCCAGTCCCGACATAAGTTCGAACCCACTGTACGTGTGCCTGCCACCGGCGGCCCATTTGAACTGAGGTGAATTCAAACCCAAGACCTGTAATAACCTACACTCAGCACCATGCCAACCACATCCCGCTCGGTTGATACCACGTTGATCATGGCCTTGCACACTTTGTTATTAGCCTACACTACTGCAATATGATTAAAATTGTATAATTTTCATGTGTTCAATATACAGACAAGATGATCTAGTTTAAGTTGTGGCAACTTCTCAGAGCGGGACAGCCTTTAATCGCTGCGTCAAAACCAGATTTATCTCTCAACAGCGCAAAAGCCTTTTCCCGCTCCTGGCTTCCATCGAAAAAACCTTCCTTGAACACTTCCTCGATGAAATCAAGCGAGTTGTAATGCTTGAGGGTCTCCTGCAACTCTGCCTCCTTCTCTGGCGTGAAACGCCGTTTAGCCTTCAGGAAGCTAATATCCGCAGATGCCATGTCAAACGGTCTCCCCAAGAACCAGCTATGAATTTGTAGGGGTTCATCAATGCCCGAGAAAATCTCTGCACGACGCGCTATGTCATCTTCTAGCTGCTGTATTGCTCCCGTTCGCCTTGTGACAATTAATTCCCAACTCTGCTGCTTCCACATCTCAAATTCAGGTGGTCGAGCCTGAAGTAGCTTGCCATCCCGAAAACGGGCCAGGATCCAAATCAAAACCCAATACAATGATTCAGCGTCGTGTCGATAGACTCTGGTCACCGCACCTTTCATACCCTTATCAGTGAGCAAGTCATTAGCCATGAAGATGAGGGTTCCGGTGTTGGAAAACCCAGCCGGTCGTGGCTCTCCAGTGAAGTGGCTGAGATCCCAGTCACATAGCTTGGGCCAAGAGGTCTTGGTGCAGAACCTAAGATTAGCCTCGCTGATGTCACCGTGTTCGACGCCAAGAAGCCACAAAATGGCATGGGCTAAAAACAACATTAGAAAGTTGTTTATAGCCACTATACAGCGACGCACCTAACATGATCTTGCGATAATATATGAGGAAAGTAGGCATATCCTTCGTGCGAGAAGTAATCGGCTCGTAAAACAGAAAGACTATAGCTCGTGGAATACGGGTTGCGTTGGGTCTCTCCTTAACTGAGAGTTTCTTCCGGATACAGTCTGTTCTGAATTCCTCGAAATCTCGGCTGCATAGTACTTCCGGTAGACACTTCAGTGCATCGTCTGCATCCGACCCAACGTACTCGCATCGTTTTCTGACAACATCGATGACAGCTTGTTCTGGTGGACGAGAGATCTCAGGATGCGAAACCTTCATAACAGCCACTTGACCACCAACAGTACCCTTCAGGACTTGCGTGCAACGACCAGAGAGTCCGTAATGGGAATGTATCATTGCATTCTTCTCATCCGGGACGAATTCCATAGGCCTGCCTGAGGTCTCGAAAATAATTCTCCTCTTATCAAGTTCTGGAATAAAACCCCAGCCGGCTGGAGGGAGACGCTGAAGAATAAATAGCAAGAGGAGGAACGTGGGTAGTTCCTCGATGAAGTCGAAACCTTCGCTCTGTAAGGGGTGATTCATGATCAAAGTGCCAGATATGAATGGTGCAGCCTGTTGAGGATGACGCGTCAATGAAGTGCTGTGACCATCAGAGTCGGCCGCTCACCTCTGACGACAAAGTTCATCATAAACGACCTTGCCACGCTAAAGTTGAACGCCTCTGCAGCGTAGTCTGCCACCTGAACTACGGCAGGAACCGCTCTTGTCCCTTTGACTCCACGAGACGCTTCACCCGACGTCGGCCTGCTATTCTCAGAACCTCGAGGTGTTTTACGACTTCCAGTCCCATCGTCTGACATATGTTTTCTCTTGCCCGTTCCACTCGCTGTACCTACGGCGATTCAAAGCAGAATCAGATCCATGAATGGAATTGGCGGTACCGACCAACTCACTATCGACTCTGCTCCCAGAGACACTAGCCACTTCTTCAAACAGACGTTAGTCGGATCAATGAAAGTCTTCACAACTTTGTCTCATTTACCTTGGGAATCTTGATTTTCATTCATATTCCATGTTTCATGAGCCAAGTAGGTGCGAACGTGAGCTTCGTAAGTCTGATCCAGCCGGTGTGTTGGAAGATCATTGGCCGCTCGTGTATTTTTGAACTCCCAACAAGAACGAATGTCGAACCATTCAAACGCCTTTTTAGGCGTATTGTGGGCGAGCTTGAATAGATCGTTCACCTCTGGTCGGTCGGTCGGCTTAAAACCGTGAGCCTTCTGGATGCAAGTCACCGAGCTGTTGATCACGTCGGGTTTGCGATCAGTGATGTTGTCGTGATTTCCGCGGACGTGACGAGGGTCATTACGAGCAAATGCTAACTCGTTACAATCTGGAGGGATGAAGGTTGCTTCCGCACAGTTTTGAAGGGCTTTAAGTCCATGATTGGCGGCGAGTACAAATGGTCCATATTTTTGGCCTTCGTGAGACTTCTTGCAGCTGAGAAAATGATGAACCTCATGGGTGGAAGAACGAAAGATGACCATGAAAGACGCACTATTCACGAAGGTTTTCCTTCATTGTGATGATATCCGTCCCCCCTTCTTCTCCATTAGCGTAACGCGNAGGAGGTCAATTATTATTCGTGGGAACTGACGAGTCCTCGACGCTCAGCGCTTAGCGGCGGAAATACCAGAAACCTCTGCGGTTCATTCACAATGCTTAGACGGTTCCTCGCCTATAAAGGTACAGTTGTGGTAAATCTTGGCCTATCGCATACTTCTACTATTATACAATGAATTTCATTGGTTGTGTCTGCTACTGTGCCTCGGACTTACGTGCGCCATGTTCCCGCGAAATACCAGAAGGAAGATCCCAAACCGTCGTAACCAACCCAAATCCAAATAGGACGAGATTCTTGCCATAACAGCACAATGGCACTATACGCTCTGACTCGACGACCACACGCACACATGCGCGTGCTTACCAGTCAGGCCATTTTCGCCCTTGTTATCCATTCAAGCTTCTGGGATGAAATGACTCGCCTGTGAATGCAATGAAGATCGGTGCGGCAATCACGATTGGCAGTAGCTTCAGAGCAGGCTGTGTCCCTTATTCTTCAAGTGGCCATGCCGTGTGCCCTGAGCAAACCCTTTGTGGCTTCCATACTCAGCTATATGACTCCTCGCCAGGCCGCTCGCAGCAGTACCGGCCGGCAAGCTACTCTACGTAACACTCGCGTGACATTGCCAGGAAAGCGTGACTCTCTGGGCTAAGTTGGTAGGACAGTTTGAAGTTCGTTCCTCATCGCTCCACTTGATCTCACTCGGATTGTAGGGTAGACCACTTGGGATCCTTCCATTCCATCCAAATGGTGAAACTGATGGTCCAGGAGAAACAGCGGACCCAGATATCTGGAGCGGAGGAACTGAAGAAGATACTTACTCGATGTTGAGGTGGTACAAATCGTTATTGAAGCATCTGGTGATTTAAATCTTTCACTATTGGCGACGAGTCCCATTGACCAAATCTAACAGTTGATTGGATAGTAGAGGTACAACCGTCGAACGGTGGGTCGACCTTGCGCCAGTTGCTCAATACTCTCATCCTTAGTTTTCTGGTACAGTTGGCAGAATCAACAGATATGCCGAGGAGTCTTTAGTTGAGCAACTATTTACTCAAATCCAAGCATTCAGTAACCGCAGGGTTCGCAGTTTGAACATAGCCGTTTCGAACCCCGCATGACAGTCTGAACCCTTACATCAGCAAAATGGACACCTAAATATAATAAATTATAATGTATTTTGCTGATTTTAGTCCATTATAATAAATTAAAATCAAGCAATGCTATTACAATACATTAAAATGCATTAAAATGAGACTGGTGTTATTATAATCCATTAAAATATAATAAAATGGGATGGTATTATTATAGTACATTAAAATGCAATAAAATGGGATGGTATTGTTATAGTATATTAAAATGCAATAAAATGAGACAGGGTTATTATAATGTAGTAAAATAGATTGTAACAGAGGCAATCAGAACAGTGCATTTTTATGCCTTCCAGAGGACAGGGAGGGGACTCTATAAAGTGAAGGAAAGCTTTTGGTTGGGGATTTGATCAATAGAAACAGCAAGGGGGTGAAGATAGGTCTTTTGAGTAAGGGGATATATTGTGTGTGCTGATAAGCATATGGCAGTGTGGTACAGTGGTCTTGAGTGCCCAGCAGCTGTCAAGGTTGCTGACTAATCAACCTTGTGGTTGAGGGTTTGACTCATAGGGGTTGCAACAAGTAAATATTATTTCTTTTTGTCCCCGACCCCCAGGTAGGGCCGATGCATTATAACAGCTGAAATACATTATAATAGCCAAAATACATTATAATAGCCAGAATACATTATAATAGCCAGAATACATTATAACCATTTTGCTTCATTTTAATCCATTAAAATAAAGGAACAACAATTATATTACATTAAAATACACCATAATGATTATAATGTATTTCACTCATTTTATTCCAATATATTTAGGTGTCCATTTTGCTGATGTAGCAGAGCCAGTCCTGATATAAGTTCGAACCCACTGTACGTGTGCCTGCCACCGGCGGCCCATTTGAACTGAGGTGAATTCAAACCCAAGACCTGTAATAACCTACACTCAGCACCATGCCAACCACATCCTGCTCAGTTGATACCACATTGATCATGGCCTTGCACACTTCATTATTAGCCTGCACCATTGCAATATGACCAAGGATGATCTGAAACCTGAAGAAATTGTATAATTTTTATGCGTTCAATATACAGACAAGATGATCTAGTTTAAGTTGTGGCAACTTCTCGGAGCGGGACAGCCTTTAATCGCTGCGTCAAAACGAGATTTATCTCTCAACAGCGCAAAAGCCTTTTCCCGCTCCTGGCTTCCATCGAGTAAACCTTCCTTGAACACTTCTTCGATGAAATCAAGTGAGTTGTAATGCTTGAGGTTCTCCTGCAACTCTGCCTCCTTCTCCGGCGTGAACGGTTCATCAATGCCGGAGAAAATCTCTGCGCGACGCGCCATGTCGGCTTCTAGCTGCTGTATTGCTCCAGCCCGCTCTGCCACGATCATATGCCAACTCTCCTGCTTCCACACCTCAAATTCAGGTGGTAGTACTTGGAGTGGCTTGCCATCCCGAAAGCGAGCCAGAATCCAAATTAACACCAAAAATAACGATTCGGCGTCGTGTCGATAGACTCTGGTCACCGCACCTTCCCTACCCTGCCTGGTGAGCAGGTCGTTGGCCATAAAGATGAGGGTTCCGGTGTTGGAAAACCCAGCCGGTCGTGGCTCTCCAGTGAAGTGACTGAGATCCCAGTCACATAGCTTGGGCCAAGAGGTCTTGGTGCAGAACCTAAGATTAGCCTCGCTGATGTCACCGTGTTCGACACCAAGGAGCCACAAAATGGCATGGGCTAAAAACAACATTAGAAAGTTGTTTATAGCCACTATACAGCGACGCACCTAACATGATCTTGCGATAATCTATGAAGAAAGTAGGCATATCCTTCGTGCGAGAAGTAATCGGCTCGTAAAATAGAAAGACTATAGCTCGTGGAATACGGGTTGCATTGGGTCTCCCCTTAACTGAGAGTTTCTTCCGGATACAGTCTGTTCTGAATTCCTCGAAATCTCGGCTGCATAGTACTTCTGGTAGANACAAAATCCTTGCTGATTGCTGTGCCGACAAGTTTCCGCTAGTTCGCTGCCGTTCTTCTGATCTTTCTGCAAAGCTGTCTCTGACTGTAATCAAGAAAAATTCGCATCGAAGAAGCTTCCTCGACCTAATCACATTCACATGTCTGTAGTACCTCATTCAATGCGCCTTGAGTTGACGATGACCATCACATTGGACACTCTGCTCTCGCTGAGCCCAATAGTTTGTGCCTGTTCCTATCGAATTCCCGCCTCTTTACGCAATTCTTTGGCTGATCGACATGCACATATGCCCTTTCGCCACATTTGCATCCTAATCGAGTCGCACCATCAGAGAAGTCCGCACCAATTAATCAGATTCAGTCTAGCGTCAATACTGATCCTTCAGGTCCTTAAGGCTTCTTCTCTGGAAAACAAAGGAGAATAATACCCTTGATGATCTGCGTTGTTCCATTTTTTCTGATATGCCTTTCGGAACCTGGATGTGAAAGCATACATACCACCCCGAATCTCAGTTAAGCCCTCGTGCCCGGTGGCATTTCCAAGACAGGTGGAAGATCCAGCTGGATCTTCGAGTCAGAGGAAATAAGAAGCAGAAGGGAGCGAACCTCGTTGTTCTCTCGTGTTCTGATTGTGGGAGAGACGCTCACCGTTCAGACGCAAGATCACTGCAAGATCACTTCTCCGTCTTTTCTGGGGTATTCGACCCCAAACACCTCGGCAGGCCTCGGAGTTGCGTACAAGGATTTGTCCAAACACGGAACAAGAATCAAGTGCCTCAGAATATCGTTATTTGAGGGTGCTGCCCGGAATCATTTGAATGATTCTGTGGGTCCACCATGTGTTCCTCCTCGTTTCGCCTCTGACAGACGTTGACAAGAAATCAGTCCTTCGCCAAGGACCTGAACAAAGGTTGTGAAGCCAGGATACAAGGAATACGTGTCATAATGAGGCATGTGGCCGCCACTTGTGAGATGTTGATTCTACTCTTTCAGAGTTCCACAGGCTGGGGTTGAAGAGAGGGGCGATGGAAGTTCCTTGTCTGGCTTTCAAAGGTAGTTTCAGTCATAAATCCAATATAGTTACATCCATCCGAATGTCCCCAGAACTTATACTATTCGCCTCGAACAAAGACCCATGCTCTCCACTGTGACTTTTGTGACTTTTGAACCTCGCCAACGATGAACCATCTATGGCAGCTCACAGCTCATCAACAACAGTCATCACTGTAGTTTCACAGACGCGTCCCCAGTCTATAAGCCAAGTGAGCCGTCCTTGGCAAGCATGATATTGGAAGCTCTCGAGTCACCCTGATTGAAGGCCAATGACTAGTCCGTCTCGGAATCATCGAATGGGAAACGCACGTCAAGGGTGCGGGTGTCACATCTGCCTACGAGAAACGCAAATTCGTACAGCTACCCAAGATGTCTATCTGAACGCAGACGAAGTTCTTTGTCGTCAATTGCACAAAAAAAAACCCCGTAACACACCGTCCTCCGATGCCCCCCCTATCCTCGTCATCTGGGGTTCTAAGTGAACGTGGTTATTTGACGTACAACCGTAACGTGCAGACGGCACGAAACCGCACAATCTATCCCAGCTTCGTAGAGCATCGAACGGCGGCTCAATCCGTTTCCGAACGGTAAGGGACATCCTGTTTACTCATACAGTGTGGGTGGTTATATTCTGTAGATACGTGTGGCGCCAGTCACGACACCGAACGGCATCCCCACGGTCCATTCCTCCTAAGGGAGACGTGCTACAATCCTGATTCGCGCCCCTGCATCACCCATCCATCTCAAACAACTGTGTAACCCGTCCGTGTGTTACACGTCCTCGAGGAAAACGGCATCAACCGAAAAACAAGTTTGATTTCGTGTAACCTGGGAAGCAGAGGAGTGCTATAGCTACCCACAATTGTTTGAGGAAAGGCAAAGTGGCGATGCAGTTTGTGTGCTGCTTTGTTGACTCGTACTCCGCCGAGTGGGGGACCAAGGAGCTGAGTATCTGTTATTGGAACCCATTGGAATCAATGGTACACTATTCAAACCCCGAACCTATGAACGCAATATATAACTGTGGCAGTGTGGAATGTCGAGTAAATGGCAGAAGCTCCGCCTTGTTCGCTTTGCAATGACGACGAGCTTCCTGATCCGCCATACCCTGTCGTCGTCATCACCGTCACCGCTAACCTGGCTCAGAGAGTGCTCTTCGGTGTTGAGACACTTGAGCAAGAAAGAGAGCGCACAACCATTACCAGCGCACACTTTAAGGTTCTTTATCTGTTACCGAGGTAAATCTGCATGCGCTGTCAAAGAGCCGTCAGGTTTCACGACCAGGGAAATAAGAGGAAGGGCAGAACGCTGGACAGGCCACAAATATCGTCGTCGGGACAATGGAACCATGTAGCCCCTGGATCACGGTGACCTCTAGATGCTCATTTAGCTCCCTGAATGGGAGTAAAGACCGGATGTGCAAGGACCTCTCGTTGGGCCCCTCCAGCGCCTAGATTCAGAGACTCGGGACCTTGAACATAATGTCGTCGAGGCCACTTAGAGCAAAGTCTATTGTCACAGTCAAAGGACGTGGGAACAATCAAGGAATATGAGTTACTCAAGGAATTATAGCCATGTTATTCTACATGTGATGAGTTGACCGGGTCAGTGACCATAAAATTGAGTTCGAAAAAGTGATTTCCCCAGTACTCACATATCTGTGATAAGAGCGGGCTAGGTGGAATGCAGGCTGGGTCGAGCTTGCACGCCAGACATGTACTTTGCGTGTTTTTCAATACAATGAATATTCCATGAGTCTGACCTGCTGTATCACAATGAAAAGCTGCTTACTTTGCATGATTGTTCTTCACAAGATGACAATCGGGATGAGGCGAGTCAAACTTGAGTCAAATCTTGAGCGTTGCGGCGTAACCGAGCGTACAAAAGAAAGTCACACCAAGGATCGTCACGTCGCGTGACAACGCGTGCTCTCCCCTTCCACAACGAGCTCGCATCCCCCCGGCGATGCCCTCCACCCGTCAACGCGCCTCAGAGGGCCATCGCCCCTCACCAGACAAAACAAGATTATCCTTCCGCGAAAAGCTCGTCCAAAAGGGTTCCTCCACTGATGCCCTGCTCAAGAAACTCAAAGCACTCCACACCGAACTCGCAGAAATGGACCAAGAACTCGTCGACGTGACCTCCCTTTCAAATGTCAAGAAAGACTTGATTACCCATCATATTCTCCATCATAAAGACCGCGGCGTCAGAGCCTACGCTGCCTGCTGTCTCGCCGACATTCTGCGTTTATACGCGCCAGACGCACCTTTTACACAACCCGAGCTCCGAGATATTTTTCAATTTTTCTTTCGACAACTTTCCACGGGAATGAAATCTGGACCTGAGTCCGCTTATTATGATCAGTATTTTCATCTTTTGGAATCGCTCTCGACAGTCAAGAGTGTCGTTTTGGTTTGTGACCTTCCGAATGCAGACGAGGTCATGACGGACATCTTTAAAGACTTCTTTGCACTCGTTCGGAGCAACTTTGCAAAGAAGATCGAACTGTTTATGGCGGATATCCTGGTTGCCATCATCGATGAAGCACAGACTATACCAGAGAACTTGTTGGATTTGATTTTGGCGCAGTTTATGGATAAGGACGCGGTATGTGACATACTCTCTCTTCTAGTCTTTCACGTCATGCTAATTACACTACGCTACCAGAAAATCGAACAACCAGCATACAGACTAGCCGTCCAAGTTTGCAACGAAACCTCTGACAAACTCCAACGACACGTCTCTCTCTACTTTAGCGAAATCCTTCTCTCCCACACCGAAGACGAAACCGAAGCCGCAGAGGATAAGAATATACGCAGCGCACACGAACTCATCAAACGTCTGCACGCGTCTTGTCCTGGGCTTTTACACAGCGTCATACCCCAACTGGAAGAAGAACTCCAGATGTCTAGTCCCCATTTACGGGGCCTCGCCGTACAAGCGTTAGGAGACATGTTTGGCGACAAGAACGGCGGAGAGTTATGGAAAAACTTTCCTAGTACATGGCAAGCGTGGTTATCGAGGGGTAATGATAAAAGCACGGTGGTCAGACTCAAATTTGTCGAGTCGTCAAAAGGGTTATATTCGAGTACGTCGGTGGAGATGAGAGAAGCCTTGGAAAGTACGTGCTCTTCGCGTTTTCTCTCGCAATGGCACTGATCCTGACATTTCGCGATTCTAGATTTATTAAACGTCAAACTCCTCGACCCGGAAGAAAAAGTTCGCGCAGCTGTGTGCAAGCTCTACTCCGAGCTGGACTATGAAACTGCCGCTCATCACGTCTCGATGAAACAACTTGAAGCCGTCATAGCGCGTGTAGCCGATAGGAAAGTTGTTGTGAGGCATGAAGCGGCGATGAGTATAGCGAAGTTGTATAATCTTGCCCAGCCAGAGATGTATGTCCTTTGACCTTCTCTACTCGGGTTTTGGTGCTAACCTTGAGATACAGAGAAAACAACGACCCCATTGCAGTCGAGAAGTTTTCGTGGATACCTGGAAAACTAATAGGAATGGTTAATTTGACAGAATGTCGGTGCGTGCACTCATCCCCGTCCCTCACATTCACTTCAACGCTGCCTGTAGACCGGTTATCGAGCGTGCATTTGCCGAACATATCCTTCCCCTCCCTTCATCTTCGGGTAAAAACTCGACTTCGCCCGAGGTTGACGAAGTAGCATGGACGAATCGTCTCCTTGGTACAATATGTTATGTACCAGAAAAGCTGCTGCAACAGGGGTTCTTGCATTTGACTGGGTTGAGGAGCGTGTACGTCGTTCTCATTTCTTCTAGCTTTTGATGCTGACAAAAATGCCTATGGTAGACATCCGACAAGTTATGAGGTATACATCGATACGTGTATCGCGAATAACGTGTGTTTTGTTTTCTTTGGATGGGACGATTACTGAAAATCTTACAGGGTGGTATAATCGATGAAAACGAGGAACTAATCACTAAACGACTTCGAGGTATAATCCAAGTGATATCTGGTACGTTCACACACCTTTCGTCACCTTCTCACAGCCTGATTCCGTCGTAGCACAATTTCCCGACCCAATAAAAACCTCCGAAGACCTCAACACATTCGCCAAGAACAACGACAAACGGCTGTATAAACTTCTCAAAACCGCTTGCAGTGTTGACACGGATCTCAAATCCCTAATCAAAGCCACCTCCGAATTTTCAAAACGCATCGATACGGGCTTATTACCGACGTTTAAGACGTTTCTTTATAAGGCGTCGTTACGCGCTGTTAATACTAGTTCGGTACCTACACTTTTGAAGGCTATCCAACACCCGTACCAGAACCAGAATAGGAGAAGCACGAATGCTAGGACGAAATCGATACAAGCGGCTGAACACGCGAAGTTGATATTGCAGTGGATATCCAAGTTTTGCCCAGCGTTGTATAAACCGCATGTTGAGCGACTCGTGGAGGTGGTCAAAGACGAAGGGGAAGCCGAAGGAGAAGGTGGCATGGTGGAAGCGGGGTTACAGGCGTTAGCTGCTGTGGTGAGAGTGGATCCGACGCTGGCACCGCATGAGAAGGAGACCATTGCACGAACAAGGGAGCTGGCGTTGAGTGGGAGTTGGAGGCATGCAAAGTTTGCGACGAGGTTTTTGGCGTTCTGTGAAGATGAAGAGAATGAAGGTGTTTGCGGGGCTTTGGCTGAGGTGCGTTTGGGTTTACTTCTGCTCCTTTCCAACCTTCGAAGTAACTTTCGACTTAGGAGATTGCAGAATCACTTGATCTCGCGGATGAATCTCGATTGGTGGCACATGTTACTGCGCTTGACCAGCTGGTGCAGTTTGCTCCGAATGCGTTTGAAAGCAAGAGCGATGTGATCACAAAGTTTTTGCTGAAAAAGTTGTTGATGGTTCCGAATCCTTCACCTGTACGCTTTCGTGATCCTACAGCATGAAGGTGATATTGACATAGCAACAGGACGACGACATGGATGATGGAGAAGAATGGTGTGAAGACGCTGTTCTCCCGGATCTCACGCGAGCCAAAGTGACAGCTTTGAAGGTTTTCCGACATCGGAGTCTGTCACATAAAGATAAGCCAAATGCGTTGGAGTTGTCTACACCGGTGTTGAAGATGCTAGCTATGTTGCTCGACCAGGAGGGGACACTGGCTACTGATGCGGATCAAGAGTGCGTCTGGTTAGATACTTTTCCTCGTTTCATGCTTATGGTCGTAAAGTCGCAAGGTACTCTCACGAATGCGGTTACAAGCAGCGGTGTCGCTGGTTCATCTATCTACAGTGGAGAGATACGCGGACGCTTTGGTGCCAAAGTTCTTGAAGTTGACTTTGATCATTCAGGTGTGTTGTTTGCTTTTCGTAATTAAAGGAAGGCTAATCATTCATTTTACTAGGACGCGTGTTTTGAGGTCCGATTAGGGTTCGTGCAAAAATTGGTGAACCTTATGGCACTGCATAGACTTCCTGATCGGTTCTATGTCATACCGTTCTTGACGGCTCATGATCCTGAGGAGGAGGTTAAGCGTTATGTAAGTGTATGCCCTCTGTTTAGTCCTCGAGTGCTCACGAAATTTTGGGATAGGCAATGACCTACGTTACGTCACAATTGAGGCGTGTATCTCCCAGTGAGTGCCGTCTTATGAATTTACGATCGGGCGACTGATAAGGATTATGAAGCAATGAGAGTGAAATACTTTGACATGATCTTCATTCGACTACTACATCTACTGGCACATCATCCTGATTACCCCGAAGTGATCACGAAGAACACACTGAGTGATATCTCTTTGTGCGTTTCCGAGTTTTCCTAGCCCTTTGCACCTTTACTCACCTCCCTCTTCGCAAGATATATCGTATTCTACGTCGACCTCGTCGCCAACCAAGACACAGTATCATTATTGTATCACCTTGCAATGAAAGGCAAAACGGTGCAAGATGCAGAGGGGGATCCTTATAGTGAGGTACGGATTTTGCTCTATGTGCCTGTTCTGCATTACTTATCCTGCTGGATCACAGAACTTGTACGTTCTCTGTGAAATTGCGCAAGAGCTCCTCAAAGCCCGCGCTCACCAAAAGGGATGGAATGTAACAAGTTATCCTGGGAAGGTCAAGTTGCCATCGGATATCTTGAGGCCGTTACCTAGTGCCGAAGTGGTCAATAAGGTGTGCTCTCTCTCTATTTATTTCTACTTTCGGCTGACTCGAAACTTTGTTAGGTCGTAAAGACTACTTATCTACCCGAGGAGGCAGGTCCATGGGTTAAGGAGTTGGTCGAACCCCAGAAGGTACGAAGTTGTTTAAAATTGACTTTCGTACTTGACTGAAGGAACGGTGTCAATAGGAGAAACGAGAAAGGAAGGCGCCGAAACGGAGGGCACCAGCGGCTACGTCGAACGGTCAAGCCAAGTAAGGGTCGATGAAACTCTTCACTGACAGTCTTCATTAATTCACCTCCCCAGGCGGTCACGAAAGAGGAAACGGCGTTCAGCTATGAGCGATGACGATGGAGAGGAAGATGCTGTATCAAGCGACGTGGATGTCGAAATGGCAGATGTAAGGACGTCTTCTCCGGAACCAGATGGTCAGGAGGAGGAACGGTCGGGTGATGAAGAGGAGTTGGGCAGAGGAGCGCGTGGAAGAGCAAAGGTATGTCAGGATGCTCCATACAATGGCTTGATGCTTAAAGACTTGCCAGGCCAAGGCGAAGAGAAAGGCACAGACTAAGACAAAGGCGCAGAAGACTAAAGAGAAGGCAAAAGATGATAGTCCGCCCCTGTCGCCGTTATCTGATGAATGATGACCTTACGACTGACATGATAATTTTCCTCGACTCTGCATCTTGCTCTCGTTTATCGTTACATTTATCCTTGCTTTGTTGTATTGTATCCAATCGCTCTTGGGACTTTCTATCGTTATTTTTTCCCGTCTTACTATTGCAGACGTTTGCTTGTCTAATCTTTACCCATCTCGTCGTGGTACACCTTATCCAATATCAAGAACCTCGAAACTCAGATCTCAGGGTGCGCTTCATTGAGCGACGACGGGCTTCTACTTGAGCTTGACTTTCAGTCACCTCCATTACAGTAACACAACCACCTTTCACTCGAATTTCTTCTCAGCCACAAGCTTTTAAACCTAACTCGCGGTACGATATCCACCTCTCACAACAATATCACGGCTCAGTTCTCCTTTGAAAAAAGCCGTAAAGTGTATGATCGCAACAGAACGCAGTGACACGAACACGAACATGCAAAATGGAACCACCTCATCGAATCGTGTTTTGGCGATGGAAAGGCTCTTTCGCAACACGATTACACCTTCAGACTGCGCGATAATCTCCCGGTTTCTGAAGAGCGCGGAAGCAGAGTTAAGGGGTTATCAAGACGAGATTTTCAGGCTTAAGTCGGCTATGGTGTCCTTGGAGAACAAGAGAGACGGTTTGAAGAAGAAGATGGCGAAATGTCGTTCTCTGCTGTCCCCGATAAACCGAATGCCACCGGAAATACTTCGAATCGTGTTCGCCTTTGTGTGCGAAGAAAATTGGTTGGAAAGAACACAGTGCCCCAGCGCTTGTACTGTCTGCGACTTGTGGACGTTGGAGGGAAATTGTGCTAGCTACGCCGTCGTTGTGGTCCTCAATCTGCATCGACTCTGCCAATTGGGATGAGGATTTTCGCCTCCTGGAGCACTATACGCGACTTTTTCTGGATCGGTCCAGAACGGCACCCTTAGAAGTGTCCATAGACTTTGGCTGCGCCGAATCCCTTGCTACAGACGTGATACCGAGCTTAGAAGCGCTTGTCTCGCATTCGAACCGCTGGAAAAGCCTTGAAATCAGTTCGGTTAAGCGAGGAGTCATTGCTCACTCTGTCTTTCACCCTATACGAGGGAATCTTCCTATTCTCTCATATCTAGCAATAAGCGGGCCGGGAGGGTATAGCGATACTTCCGCGGTTTTTCGATGTGACATATTCGATACCTGCCCAACTCTCTCCTCCCTTCTCATCAAGCCCAATTGTCCTCTCACAGAGCATTGTACGCTTCCGTGGGGACAGATCACATCGCTGCGGCTAAAGTGTTGCTATAATGCGTCCGGACTAGCCTTTCTGGCTCTGTCCAGCAACGTTAAAAATTTAGAAGTCGACGAATTTGGCGGCGCCGAATTGAACTCGGATGAAGATCCTCATCCGGAAGATCATTTCGTCTCCGAGGTCGAGCGGCTCTCCATAATTGCATCAGAAGAATCTGAATTTTCCTGCATGTTAGAGAATTCGACTCTTGGTCACCTATTGTCGCTGGAAATCTCAGGATCTCAGAGGTGGCCGCTCCGCAAGTGGCAACGATGGGACCAGCAATGTATCACCAATTTCCTCCAGCGTTCGTCATGTACACTCACCTCCCTCTCCTTAAAATGGGTACCCATCACAGACACCCAGGCCATCTCTCTGCTAAGAAGACTGCCTACGTTGGCGGAATTTCATATCGAGGAATACAGCTCCACAAGCGAATTCGGAAACAGGGTCATTACACGTACGCTACTTGACGAAATGACTTTTGACCACGAAAACATAACTACCCCTTTCCTTCCTAAACTTACCAGTCTATCACTCGTGGCACATACGTCTGGGCTAGACAAGCCAGCTCTTGTGAGAACTATAACATCAAGATGGATCCAGGATTTCGTATACGCAACAGAGGCTGGTATCTGCTGTATCAAGGCAGTCAATATCGTTGTGTTGGGCAAAGGGTCTAAAGAGGTAGGAACTGTATTGGAATCAGAATTATGTTGGATAGGAAGTGCTGGCGCTCGTTTGGTGGTATCAACTGCTCCTGTCGTAGAGTGACCGGCTGAAGAACAGGAACCGGACGATGGAAATCTCGATGAAGACATGTTTTTGAATTCGTTATTCATCATTTATTCATTTCGAGTATATATATACGCGAGAGAAGATCCGTGATATGATTTATGTTACGGTGTGTAGTAAATAAAAATTGGAATGTAGGTAGTAATTGATACAACTATAGAGTAAAAGCAAGAAACAATCTCCAACTTTCCAAACAGTGCCCTCGATTCCTGGCATTTGGCCAGAAATACCTAGAGGTTATTATCCTACGTGCCAGCCGCTGTGTAAAACGAAATGGGAGTAGGCGAATAATGAAGCGACCGAGTGTTCTCTATAATACAAGTGAGGAAGGGTGAATTGGGTCAATTCACGGTTTCTCTAATGAATAAGGGGGCAATGAAGCAGTTGATGATGAGGGTGTCAGCGATGGCAAAGGTTTCATTCCCTTTGCCGAGACCAATTGAAGTTGGTCAACGGGATTAGGTCCCGGGGTGGCGGGAAGGGAGCTGGCGGGTGTGTTGGCCTGCGATCGGTTGTGGACAAGGTGTGCGCGGACGAGGTGACCAGCTGCGAGCGCACTGAGAAGGGAGAGTTCACCAGCCATGCATGCGGAAGCGATGAGACGGGCGAGACTTTGAGCGTTCTGACCAGGTCTCGTCGGGTGTGCACCCTTGAATCCGAGCATTTCGAGGACTGCTCCTTGAGGGGCGAGCACTGTACCACCACCAACTGTACCGACTTCGATACAGGGCATGGTGACAGTCATGAGGAGGTCCTTGCCATTGTTAACCCTAAGAAATGAACATTAGATATCGTTCAGGTTGATTTCACAGAAATGCTCACGGTTCCATGAGAGTCATACAGTTTGAACTCTCAACATTTTGCGCAGGATCTTGACCAGTAGCCAAGAAGACGGCGGTGAGGATGTTGGCCGCGTGTGCATTGAATCCTCCGACGGAGCCAGCCATAGCCGAACCAACCAAATTTTTCTTGATGTTCAAATTGCACAAGGCATCCACAGTCGTCTTCAAGACAGTCTCGACAACCTTGCCAGGAATGACGGCTTCAGCGACAATGCTCTTTCCACGGCCTTCGATCCAGTTGATCGCAGCAGGCTTCTTGTCTGTGCAATAGTTACCAGACAAGGCCAGTGTGATCATTTCAGGGAAGTTCTTCTGCATCACTTCCAAAGCCTTCTCCGTGCCCTTGGAGATCATGTTCATTCCCATAGCATCACCGGTGGCAGTTGCGAACCGAACAAACATGGTACGTCCAGCCAATGCTACCTTCAGACTTTGGAGTTTGGCGAAACGCGAAGTCGACTCGAAGGCTTCCTTTATGATGTCATAACCTTCGCCATCAATCCAAGCCTTTGCTTTCGCGGCTTCGACGACAGAAGGGAATTCGATAGCCGGGCCACGGGTCATGCCATCCTTGACTAGAACGGTGGTAACACCTCCACCAGCGTTCAAGGCCTTGCATCCACGAGATGTCGATGCAACGAGTGTGCCTTCGGCGGTAGCCATGGGAATGGGGAAGAGATGACCATCGATTTTGAGGGGACCGGCGATACCGAGAGGAAGAGGGATGTATCCGACAACGTTTTCACAGCAAGCACCCATGACTCGGGAGTAGTCGTAGTCGCTCATGGGGATATCGGAGTGCTCCAAGGTCTTGGTGACGGATGCACGAGCTGCAAACTCATGTCAGATCCAAAGCAAGGGGCGAGAAAAAAAGGTAGCAACAACTTACAAATAAGTGCCCTTCTGATCCTGACGGCTCTCTCGAGTTCCGAGTTTCCGAGAACCTTCTCCAATGCGTGTGCGGCAATCTTTCCATTCTGGCACAACAGGATAACTTCCTCGTCGTTCAACAAGCCCAATGAAACACTCAAAGGCCTTGGTCCGTTCTCGAACACATCGATACACTCTTCCAAAGATCTAACAGTTTCTTCGGTTGGAGAATCTTCATTGTCCGATGAAGTGGTGCTGGTAGAAGAAAGTGGAGACATAGTGAGCCTGCGGGCCCTAAGACGGCGATCGACATCATCCAAGGTGAAGGTTGTAGGTCGCTTGGATGGCGAACGCGGGGGAGACATCACAGCGGGTGGTGTAGGAGGTGAAATCTTGGCAATCTCGATTTCCTTCTTGAGAGGTGCTGCAATAGGTGCAGGTGCAGGCGCGGGTGCAGGCGCGGGTGTCTCCTCCTCGGTGCTTCCGCTGAATCTTACACCAGACCCCTTGGTAGCTCCTTTGCCGGCCAAACCAGCTGCGATACCCTTCAACAAGTAACCGTTCAAGCTGATGCTGATAGCCAAAACGACAACGATCCACTTGGACATGAGAGGATCACCGACGAGACGAGACCAGTTGGTCATAAAGCTTTCGAGGTAGTCGGCAGAGGTCTCGACCTTGGTGGATTCGGCTGCGGCGAGAAGGGCCTGGGGAGGCACAACTCGAACGTGGACGGGAGGGTTGACCTTGAATAACATGGGATTAAGTTTTTCTTCGGTCTCGTAGATGGCACCCTCTCCGGTGGCAGCGAGTGCACTCAAAGCATGTCGGAAAGCGGGGGTAGACGCATCGACTGTTCGAGTAGCGACATTGTTGATACCGTTGTGGCTGACTCTGGTCTGCTGAGTGAGAGGAGCACAGAGGTTGAGAATGTGGAGGGTGAGGAAAGTAGCAATCTTCATTAAAGTTGTATCAGTATGTATCGCAAAGATTAAATCGTGCGCGCGTAGTTGTATGACTCACCAAAAGAAGCTTTAATCTCGCGACCGGGCTTTCTTGCTTTGCCTCCCGGGTACCTTGGGCCGGAAGGCTGGATCCTTTAACACCCAACACCATCTTTGACAGCTTCCTGCTCAAGCTGGGTGGAGCCTTTGAGTCAGTGCCCTTGGTGGAGGAGCCGTCCGGGAAAGTAACAGCTTCGGTAGACTTGGCTGTAGAGTTGTTGCGGACGTTCTGAATTCTTCTGACCTGTTGATGATCGAGGTTAGCATCTGTATCAGAGAGTAACACCGAAACGGAGATATGACTCCTAGAGCGGAGCACTGCAAAATTCCACACACAGTCACATGGGATTGCCTTACAGGCACGGAACCAAAAAGAGAAAAAGGAATCCGAAATAAACGCTCACCTCGATCATGATGCACAAAATGGACGCCAAAAATGTGCACAACAAAAGACAGTCGATCGCGAGTACCAAAGCGGCGAGGGCACAGACCTCCTTCAAACCGCTAACCTTGCTGTTGGCACCAATGACCAAAACCGCAATCTCGAGAACGTAGTCTCGCAGAATGGGGCTGTAGATGTTGGACAGGGACTCCAAAATGATTTCGCCAGCGGGCTTGAGCATTCCACCGGAGCTTGCGCCACCCACAGGGCTAGTGAGATGAGGGTGGCTGAACACAGCCCGAGCGAAACGAAGGGGTTTATCAAAGCCGATGGTGCAAACGAGGAAGGGAAGCGCCTCGGTGAGTGCAACAGGGTCCATCGGGATCCGGAGCCATGTGGCAATAGGAAGTGCAAGAAGCAAAGCGAGAACGGCGGAACAAAAAATAGATAAAGGCAGTGAAAAATTGGATCCAAGCCGCCGGGAACGGGCGAAGAGAAGGAAGAATGTCACATGCATCAAAATGTATCCAGCAAGAATGAGCATGATGTCAAGGGAATCGGCCTTCTGTACTCGGATGAAAAAAAATAATCCCATTTAGATCATGATCGTACGTGAAAAAAAAAGTAAATGGTCTGACCTTTGTCAAATCCCAGAATCGTACGACCAATGCCCTTGCAGCATATGCAACCCACTTGCTATTCTTCATTTCACTAATAGTCTCCGATTGTTTGGCTTCGACCTCGAATTGAACATCAACATCACCGACGGATGCCTTCAATACACGGTTAAGTGCAGGCGTGAATTCATCCTTCAGACCAGGAACGAACGCCAAGGTTTGGTGAATTGAGCGTGCATTGACTACTTCATCAGTGAAGCACGGAAGTAGAGCATCGGCATTCAAAAATTCGATGCCAGATGAGGGCCGGTAGCAAGAAGTGCCAAAGTTGCGACCTGACGCTGATTGCAGAGAATGGGGCAAGTGTTTTGTAACGTTTGATACGGCATCCGATAACTCGTTTATAGCAAAAGTTATGGATTCCGGAACGATCTTTGGAGCGTGTTATTTCCAACCATCCATATGAGAAAGATTGTTTAATGACTTACATCACTACCGTGCACCGAGTCCAGAGAGAAAACAACCTGCTGTAATTCGATAGGTGTCACAGCGCTTTCTGACCCAGTCTTCGCGTGAAGATTCCAAACTGTCTCCTTGACCTGCTTCCAGTCATTGTTACGATGTAAGAGATATGCCGGGCGAAGTGTTGCAGGATGTGATGGGGCGAAGAAGGTGGAATGCTTTATGGTGGACAGGACATGGAAGTATGCAAGAGTCGCGAGCACGAAGAAGAATACGATAGTTTCTATGGGTGAATACGCCGCGTGTATTGCGAACGGCTTGAATAGCGCGCGCATGTTGAAGGAAAAAGAAAAGATGCGCTGTCCCCTCGTCTAAAGCAAGTCTATATGTATATTTAATTTAGAAGGCTGTTCATAGGACAATGTCAACAACATAGCCAAACTGAACAGGGCGGAGAAATGATCCTTACCTGCCGCGGATGATGGTGGTAAGAGGAAAGAAGGTTTGCTCCAAGGGACACGGAGCAAGGAAAGTTGGAGGCGGAGGGAGAGAGAAATTGGGGCGGTGGTCAGATTTCTTGTTCCCAGACTTTTTATGCGACCCTGGTTATGACTAAGCACTTTCATCACTCCCATTGGCTTAAGCGCTATCCGCAGATTGTTGTTCAAATCCGTAGCCAGCTCCGTCAAACACTCTACGCTCAAGCATTCGACCAAACATGATTTACTTTTTATGGTCGACAGTCTACTGGGCTCAGTGTCTATTCTGCAAAATGTCTCTTCTGCTCGCTCAACTACGGTTAGCTTTGCTATCCACACTTTCCGAAAGGCGAAAAACACCTTCCGGTACCCGAATCCTTATCTCAATTGTTATCTTTCTCTAAGGGTCCAGATTCACACAACAACCTCTCGCCTTCAAGGGTTCTCTGACGGCCGCTTAATTCATTTTCTCTGCGAAATCCCACAAAAAAGAAAAAATCCAGGATTTCCATGGAGGTCCGCATGTCGCCAACGGCCTCAATTTCCTTTTTGGAAGTGTTTAGATTTTCTGTCAACGACCCAGTGATCCAACTCCAAGTCAATCGCTGTGCTACCGGGAACTTGCACGATCATCTTTGCATCACATCGATGTCCTCCTTGAGCCACTGACAATCCAGAATGATACTGATACTTATCGATACTTGCATCATCCCGCTCACTGAAGCGCAATTCCTCAATCTCTGAATATATACATATATATTTTTGACCCCTCAGGATGCAAGCCTGCATTATATACTGCGACCAGCACGCATCTGAACCCTCTCCGCCTTGAACCCTCTCCGCCTTGAACCCCCTCCGCTCCTGCGTATCGCACCTCTCTCGTTCAGCGCTCGAGATTTGCGCTTGGCCCGTTAAACCAATTACAAGTGGCTATCCGGCTTGTCTCGGGCATGTTGCCTTGATGTTGCCACTTTCCGCCCGTACCTCGTCATTGAATCAGTTTATATATTAACCGCTATGTAGAAAGTCGCTCCAGACCCCACATCCTGCTATCGGCGAAGGTTCGTCATATAACCGCAACCGATCTAGATAGCTATCGCCGGTCTCGTATACTATCTCTCCTCGCATACGATATACAGCACATTCATTATCTAAAAGGCTTTCTTCCCCCCCCTCCCCTCCCCCCTCCTCGCTATGTTACTGTACTCCTTGCGTGTCTCGAAATCTGCTGCATGACGGATGATTCACTGACTCGGACAAAAGATACTTTGCTAGATCGAGCGTTGGAGCGAATCGAGAATGTTGCACACCACTCGCACACCTGCTGCAGGGGCGCTTCATTGACCGGGAATCATATGCAGCTCCCAGGCTAAATTAGAGAACAAACTACAAGTACATTCTCCAAACTCGTATGTACCTGTACATAATTAGCCTAACCGAATGACTGAAGGTATCCTGAGGCACGCCTAAAACATATAACAACATGGATAACAAGCCATTCTTCACGTACCATCCCTGTTGTAGCATGACCCGAACCTTGACCACTGGCATCTACGGTATCGGTATTGGGATTGTCGGTTCATAAACAGTCAAGACCAAAGATGAAGATGAAGATTAACATTCCATTCTCCAAGTAAACATCTTGCTGTATCCCTTCCTGGGCCCGGCGTCTGCAGTATAGAGAGGCGCTCAGTGTGAGATACCGTCGGTCCGTACTCCGTAGCCCTGAATCTGAACGTTTATTTTTCAATCTCTCGGTCGGTTATCGGAAAGAGGCACACCCCGGTGGTGGCTCACCGGCACCAACGGGATGCCCAGTGCACTACCTCAACTGTCGTGTTTCAATCTTTTTCGGTTAAGCATGGAGCAGTGCTGTACTGAGGTTTGGAATGCAAAAATGATATACCCGAAAAAAGCCAGTGCATGTGCAAATACATGAGTTTCAACCTCTGACGTTGGAATGTTCCCCCGTTGGAATCGTGTCGACTGTTCGCTGCTATAACCGAATCTCGCATCCGACGGACATGATTCGGAGGCAGGAGGAATGGTTTTTTTCTGTATGGGGTGCAGCACGAGTTGTACCATATGACGCTCGAGTACAACGCAAGACAAAAAGAGACAGTATTGCCATGGTTAATGAATCTACTACTTATCAGTGAATGAGTCGGCGACAATGGAATTGCGCGCGCGCTCTACACCGGAAATACAGGAATCCAAACTTTTTGTCTTGCCTGTCATCGCCATGAAGGTCAAAGTCATCAAGTGGGCCAGCCTACCTACTATGACTTACACGATATGAAACAAAGTTCGCGGCGCTTTCCCGTTATGACAGTAAGCCAAGGCTCGTGTCGTCATTTCCAAGTTGATACTCTTATCTGATGAATGCCATTTTGAGGTTGCTGGGAAGCCAACTGCTTTTGCGAGTATCCGATGTAGGTCGAAAACACACGTTGCTGCCCTTTGGTCGTGATGACCACTGATTAGGCAAACAGGTGAGAGTGAGCAAGCTCTGGTAGAAGATAAGCTAATGGTCGAGCCCATCGCGCCTCGAAAAATAGAAGAGCCGATGATTGAAAGATCTCCAGTGATGAAGCCTTGAATGACCACACGTCCGTACCAACCATTGGTTCTGAAGAAAAGCGCAGGATTGCATAGATTGGAACATATAAAGATCATTGCGTGCATGGTGGAGGCATATCGTATTGCTTAGCTGTATGCATAATACACAAGTGCGACAGGACGAGTAACAGAGAGAGCCGAGGAACATGACGCAATTACTGTGAAGCGAAGAAAATACATCAGCACAAGGTATCGAACAACTTTGAGCATGGAAACATACGAAAGTAAGCGCAGCTCCTTTCGTCTTCTTCTCACCACCAAGCTCGAAGCTGTAAAGAGAAAATACCAATCAGAAGATATTTTTGTCCCTCGTGACAAAACCACGTACTGCTTGCAACGCTTCAAAGCGAGTTGCATTTTGTATTTGCAGACTGTGCACTCCAGCCGTAGCACGACCTTCTTTGTTGTCTTTGCCTATAGTAGCACCACCTTTTTTTTAGCAACTGAACGAACCTAGACGATTAATCGACGCACCTTCTTGTGGAAAACGGGCTTGGTCTGACCACCATAACCGGACTGCTTTCGGTCGTAACGACGCTTTCCCTGTGCAAACAGCGAATCCTTGCCCTTCTTGTATTGCGTCACCTTGTGGGGACTAGATAGAAAGAATGAGGGCTGTATCATTATCAATACAACTCGAGACGTACGTGTGCTTCTTGCAGGTTTTACCCTTGCAATCTATTCACCGCAAATACCCTCAATATTCCATCTTCCGACCAATATCAAAATTGAAACTCACATGTTCTACGGGTCCTAGAAACCAGGAATGAACGGTCAGCGATGTATGTCTATATGTATAGTACGATCACAAGCTCACTTGGGAATGTTGACCATTTTGTTGTTGCCGGCGACGTCAAAGGGCTTGTCCTTGTCGAGTTTCTGTTGTCACTATGCCCTGAAGGCGTGACTTGCTCCCTCCCCAAAGAGGAAACTGTATAGTCAGTGGTGGCTGAGATTCAAGCTCCGCCGGCCCTTGCCGTTCGGGACGCGCGTCAAAGTGGAGGCGCTCTTAGACTTTCGGCCAAACCTTAACAGCTCTGAGAAGGGGTGCCGAAGCAAGTAGGAGCGAGTTATACAGATACTAATGAGATAATGCGCTTCATGTTCTTCGTATGTAAAGTAAAGGTCCAGTTTCTACCGACGGTAAGCCCCTCACGAGTCACATACTTAACTAGTTACCACGACGTCGTTAGGCGACGTTCGATTAAACTCCTCGTACTTGGGACATAGTTCCTTCCATGCCTCTGTAATGCATCAAATCCTGGGTCAGCGAGAATCTTAAGGACAAAAGGCGGAGATAACCTGGAACGGGATCGGCAAACTTCGTGCCTTCTGGGTCTTCCGCAAACACGACTGCTAATCCGCTGTTCACTTGTCAATCAATATGCTGTGGGTGGGTGGTTGATGCTTACTCTTCGAGATGGAAGTCTTTGTGGCTATCAGAAGGATGAGATCAGTCCTTTGCCAATTGCACAATAGAACAGAATGCATACCAATGTACAAACCAAGGTCCTGGGTTGTCCGTCCTAAAACGAATGACTGTCAAGTTGCCCTGAGCGACAGAAGTGACATCCCGGCGAACCTAAAGCCCCGAGCGCGGACAGTCAATGATGACTGAAAATCAAAGCATTAAGCTAGACCCACGGGATTGTTAAAGTTGTAGGCATCACTATCTGCGCTCTTAACGACACTAAAAGCATGCTTGACATTTGATCAGAACAAAAAAAAAGAGTAAAGGAGCTACAGCCCATTGAAGCTCACCCCATGTAAATGGAACGGATGAGGCCCACTCTGCGCGTTCCCTCCGTAAAAATTCACCTGGATGGTCTTGTTCCTCGGTAAAGTATAAACCAAACCAGGCGGCAACAGCTCCTGTGCACTCTTTGCCCCACTGAGCATCTGAGTCAGCACAGGAACTACTGGCGGTATCCATTGCACACCGTTCATGTAAAAGTGTGCAGGGAGATCAAAACCGAGGGTTATATCGATGGTATAGTCAGCACCTCCTGGAGACGGTTTGCCAGGCGCGGCCGGGTCTTCTAATGCGTGAAGATCGGCTTCACGCAGAAGGATCTCTGGATATCCTGGTTTGGACGCAGGCTCCCTGTGTGGCGCACCGACATATCTTAAGATCGCCATGTTGATGCCGTCCTTGTATCCCACTGGTCCCTCATCGGGAGAGGCTCTGATCCAGTAGTTGTTTGGTCGTTGGTCCGCATACAGAACAAACGAGTACCTTTGTGCTGCCAGCAGAGGAACTGTAGTGACGGTGTGTGGCTTGGTATATTGCCCATCCGCCTCAATAATCGTCAGATTGTGGCCATCGATAGAGAAAAAGTGTAAGGGATCGCAAGACATGGAGATGAGGCGGAAACGGTAGCGCTTATGAGGGTGTACTTGAATGACTGTCAGAGGTGCTGTGGGCTAGGAGTAATTTGAGTAAAAGACACGAGCGTACGTAGTAACAGCTACTCACGTTCTCCGGATAACGTCCCTTCCCATTAATAAGGGTTGAGTTCTCAACTACCGGCACGAGAGTGGCTTGGAGTTGACGAGCGGTCGGGTGATACCTGTACAATGACATGTCAGAAGACGCACAGGTTGCTTATATGAGCCGACATTTACCAATCAGAGATCGTAATAATGGTTGATTCTGCAAGGGGGTCAGTCACCAGCTCATACAACTCATTTGAGACATTACCATCGTCGACGTCGTACCAATGCCTGTAAGGATCCTTAGGATCATAGACCACCAGTGGTCCTCTTAGACCGTCGCAATACTGTACTGAAATATGTGAATGATACCAATAAGTGCCAGGATCCGGGACGTGAAAGTCGTAAAGGAACGATTCTCCCGGGATGATGGGACATTGAGTTACTAGAGCAACACCGTCGGCGAAGTTGGTGTGACGTTGCAGGATGCCGTGCCAGTGCTGTAAGAATACAGTTGTTAGTTCTTTAAGGTTAGAGTGTGAGAACTAGTCTCCTTACGATACTGGTAGCCCGAACCATAGTTTTGTCTGTCAGATGGTCGATAACGTTGATCTTCAATCTGTCTCCCTGTGATAGCACTTAGGCGTGAGTGGGGTCAAAAAAGTCGGACATAAAATCACTCACTTTCTTTGCCTTGATGAGCGGGCCAGGGAAGGCCACACTTTCCGTTGTTTTTCCCGCAAGTACGGCTCTGGGTACCATGTTAACATTCGCCATAGTTGCAATAACAATCAAACGTACGCGCGCGGCCAACCATCGGGAGCAATCCACTTGTTTGCGACATGCAAGTTGCCTTCTTTGTGGATAACTTCTAGTGCCCAATTAGAAGATGGCCAGTAGAGTAGGAAACACGAGAGCAAAGCAAAAGAAGTACGCATGATGCGAATGAGAGAAAGACCGTGCAGCAAGAAAGATTCTTTGGGTGTGTTTAAGAAGGCACAGTGCTCGAGAATACCAGGAACATAATGTGATCGGGATAGCCATTACCAGGGTCAAGAAGTTACAAGTTCGTACGACAACGTCCGAGCCGAGGAGAGCATAAGGCACTTATCAAACCGTGAAATAGCACACTGCGGGAAGGACCATAAAAGGAGGTGAATGCTCTGAATTATGTCTGCTGCCAAGAGCAAAATTGGGTTTGCTAGGGGCGATGTTCTTGGATGTATGTACGAGCCATGTCAGTTAGAATTAAGGAGTTTGGCCTGTCGGTGGTCTCGTAGCATCACTGTGGGGCTTGAAGAGCATGACGGGAAGATCTTATCACCTGCTCAGGATCTGATTCAGGAAGAGATGCGACACACTAAACAGGACGAAAGTATCAGCCAGGAATCCTGCATTCTTCTCACCGTTGTCCCGTTAACTCCTCCATCCAAGGCATTCATCGCAAGAGTCTATCTCTCGCACTTAACCCCTCGAACCTCGATTGCGGATTTACGTCCTTGAGAACACATAAATCATGGCGCCTGTCACCCTTCTGTCCGAGTATGTCTCCGTCGTCGAGAAATTTAGAGCGAAACTTCCCCGGTGTAGATATTGGGATTGTGGTTCAGGAAGAATGCTGATCCACTGGCTTCACGAAACCGACCTAGAATTCCAAATAACTTCCTCAGCATAAGCTATGTTCGCTGAGCTATGAAATGACGCGTGTCCGAGAGACAGGCCGTCATCGCCCTAGAGGTCCTCTAGAAGCTGAAATGTGCGTGTCGAGTCGCGTTGGAGATGAGGTGTGAGTTCTTGACAAAATTCCCAGGGTCAGAAAAAAAAGGTTACGCCGCGTGATACACCTCACAAGACGAAGTACGGTGTACGATTTGGCCAACACGACGAGTACCGCGACTTGGGAGGTAGGCAAGCCATTTGACCCTCACCCTCGGTCTGACGATGCTCAGCGAGTCCCGGAATCTCTTTGCAATATCAGTGGTCGAAAACTGAGTTTTTTTGGGTGGTGAGTTGACATGGACGAGAGCATCGTCGAAACATTAACAATTTTTTCACGTTTGCAGCTCTTACCAAGACCTACATGGCCAGATCATCGTCAAAGCGCGGTTGAGGAGAACGATATACCCGCCATACTTTAGCATCTCAACATCGCACTTCGACACACTTCGACACACTTCGACACGGGTTTCATCAAGGTTTCATGTAGACCCGTCCCATTGAAGCAATGCGATGTTCCAAAGATTTTTTTCTACACACACCGTGTCATTCAAGTCGCGACCCTTCCCTTATGGCAGAAGACCACCACCGGGCCAAAATCGATCTCAGAGAACGGTGTTTTACCGTCACCAACCAGCGACCTACAGGAATAAATATTGCTCCAACGGACTGGTTTTGGTGATCAGTAGAGTTACGGGACCAGGAATGCTGTACACGCAGCATGACTCTTCTCAAAGAGTTTACTGGAAAGAGCATGAAGTAGTAGCGGTGTCTGTGGAGTACCCGGGCAATAGTCATCTCACAACGACGATATTCTTCGACCGGACGATGAAAAACAGGAATCCCGTCACCATTTGCCTTGCTCTCTCACCCACTGGCTCGTTTGACCATGCAGAGAACGCTGCCCGTGCTCGGGAAGAGGGAATACCATCACCCGCCAACGTCCAATCTCTTCCGTCAGCCTAGACCGCGTCATTTTACTGCCTGAAAGAGATTTCTGGGTTTCTTGTGGGGAAGAGGAGACTTTGAGGAATATAACTCAGCTCGTGTTTGGGGTAGGTAGTCGCTACCGCAAAGTTTACACCATCACATTCCCCAGAACCAATCCCAACATACTCGGCCTCGCCATCGTGCCCTATCAAGTATCACTGATGAAGCCAACCTACAGTCGTCAATTTGTGCTACTTGTATGCAGCTCTTGTCTGCGAGACGATGCTTCGGCTCTTTGACGGGAATAGAGGGCTTGGGAGAAACGTGGTGCAGGAGGTGCACGAGGCGTCGCCCGAGCCATCTCTGACTTTCAGGATGGCTGGAACATACAAGGAAAGAGTACTGGTCAACTATAATTCTCCAGGCTTTGAAGGGGATGTCATCATGCTATGCGAGGCATTTCCACACCAAAAGCAGGAAAAAATCAGATGGATTACCAGGGGACGAGAGGAGATAGTGGCAGCCTTGAGGAGCAGGGAAGAGGCTGAGACAAGAGAACGAGAGGCGAGGCGTGCCAAAGAAGACGTTGAACGAAAATTGCAGGCCGCTCTTCAAAGAGCAGAAGCTGCAGAGAGGCGGGTGGCCTCGTTACAAAATCCGGCCACAGTTGTGGCTTGAAAGCGCGTGATTCCTCCTATCGTATTGCTATGCGCTGTATATAATGCTTTCCCCAAGATTATACTTGTAGTAGTGTGCTTTATTTGAGTTCCTTCTATTAACGTTAACAATGATTCCGGATTGATATTACATGCTGCCGCGGAAATCTGCCATTACACCACGACTTCATCCAAGCAGTGTAACAAGCAATTTCACGTCTCCTTAGCGAACTGGAAGGTAAGACATTTGTTTGCAAGTCTTTTAAAACGGCGGTTAATATCTACAGCGCATCGGCCGAAATGAGATCTGGGAAGGTTATTTTTGAAATTCGGCTGGAAACTTTAGGTAGCACCCCAGTCGACTTAACTCAGACCGCCTCAGACGAGCGATATCGGCTCATCGACTGCCAAAAATTTGCTCGTGACCAGATTCTCAGCATTGAAGAATTCGATAGTCTTTTCTCCCAGCCATTTGCTGCCATCTCCTACATCTGGCGAGGCAATCCGCCCAACGCCTCATCGAAACCCTCTTCATTCTCAGTAAAAGGAGCCGAGTACGGTGACCCAATTACTCTCGAAGTTCTACATCATGGCTGTATGGCGGCCATGCTCGAAGGTGCGGAAAAGCTCTGGCTTGACCGTCTATGCATTCTGCAGACTAGCCGCATGGACAAAGCATGGCAGATCATGAACATGAGTTCCATTTACAGGCACTGTGTCGCATGCATAGTCTTGCCTGGTGGACTTGCGCGCTTGGTCGACCCTACCGAACGAACAGACTGGATAAATCGCGCTTGGACACTCCAGGAGGTCACGCTTCCCAAGAAGTCGATTGTCCTTTTCGCATGGAGTCACGGATCTGTTGTATGGCGAGACTATGAATTGATGTCAGGGATCCCGGGGGATTCTTTGAAGGTACCAATCACCGAGGTCATACCCGAACAGTCTGCGGTCGCGCCGGTCACGGAGGTGTTGAAAGCATGCTTTCACTTTACTGGAAGTGTTTACTATGACGATAAAGCAACCCAGAAAGGTGCTGTGCTAAAGGTTAACATCCTAGGACCTTCTCGTGCGGCTTCCGTAGCGTCACTTTTGTGGACACTCGAAGCCAACCACCCAATTGCGAAGGAAACGGCGATATGGCAGTCTGCCATCCTGCGTACATCATCACGTCCAGTGGACATGATTTTCAGCATCATGCATTTGTTTAACGTCACCCTGAACCCTCTTGACTTTGGCAAAAACGACCGTATTGGTGCAACGATTGCACTTGCAAAGGAGATCCTACGCTCAGGTGGAAAGCCAGCTTGGCTTGGGGCCACTCTAGACATCAGGCCTTCACAGTATATATCCTCCTTCCCAGAACTACCTCAGACACACGTGGAAGGTGTTGAGAGTGTTGGATGGACCATGGCTAAATCGAACTTCTTCAACTGGAGATATGGTGGAGAACGAGGACCGGACATGACAAGCATCCCGTTATCCGAGCCTGGATGCTGGATGCGAGACATGCCGTCGGGAGAGATGGATGACGAGGGTTATCTATCAATATGCACGAGAGCCACTCCGGTAAGATTCACTGGTCAAGTGCTCGATCGACAAGCACGCTTTGAGATAAGGCTGAAAACTCCTTATCCCGAATGTGTTACCAAGCGAGAAGGCGATCTCGTGCGAGTAATAACGACAGATGGAGAAATCTGGGAGGTTCTCCCAAACGAATTCGTGGTTTCCGAGTCCTCCGAGACGCGAAGAGGCTACATCTTATTTATAGGAAGTACTTGCAGCTACCCGGGTGAGCCGATAGAAGTCTCACTACTCAAGAATATCGTCATCGAGGAGCATCTGTCAGGAAAGTTTCATCGAATTGCAACATGGAGTTTCAGTAAAGAAATGCTCCAGGTTATTGATTTATGGGAAGAACGCACATTCGCGATTGGAGGCCCTCAAAAATGGCCAGCCGCTACAATGTACTAGCTCAGGGAACCTGCAAACAATACAAATATAGAGATATAGGGTTCAGTGCTAACTATTTCCTTGGTTTCGTTTGGCTCACGATCTTGCTGTAGGGAAATTCCATTGCCACCTTTGAAAAATCTTGTCGTTCATCTTGGCTTGCGATACACGCATCATTATTATGCTTACCCTCGTGACCTTTATCATCCTTCTCACTAGCATCAGCGTCATTCTTCGGGCTCTTTCTCATTCCAAATAAGTTGGGCAGGTGGTGAGCGGGCTCCAATGAAAGGATATTATTGAAGCGATGATCTATGTAACATTGTACCCGCAGTGATCTTCATCATCGTGACGTTTTGGTTGATAAGGCTTGACTGCGGCGTCACCGGTGGATCCTGATCACTTGTCCGAAAAAATTGTTGTTTCTTGTCATATTACATCGAGCCAGGAGCCTTCTTCCCACTCCGAATACGGTGCATTACTGATCGCCCGCCCGCCATCAAACCCAAGCGACATAGAAAAATGGTTCCAGATCATGCCTGACAAGGTGTTTGATTGGCTGATGTGCCGGTTGAGGAGAAGCGGTACCATCCAATAGAAGATCCATAGCCACAAAGGGCTTTGTGCCATAATGCCTGGAGAGGCGTGTCCTCGGTACAGATAAACTGAGAAAGGTCAATCATTCAAAACACCACAGATAGTACCATCGTCTTTGATTCGGTGCATCAGATTACCAAGGCTGATATCACGGTGGAGAATTCCAGGGTGGTTGATTATCCACTCATGGCCTGAGGAAAACGATCAGGGACTAGAAATGAGCGGATTCGTACATTTCATTGTGTTGAAAAACGCATTCGGGGTCAGTGAGTCGAGAAATAGGGTGTAATTTTTCATAGACAATAGCCCTCATAACTCTGGCTTTAACACCAATCTCGGCGCCACCAAACGAAGAAGCAAAATCAATGGCATTGATGGGGATATCCTCCCGTGAATGAATCACAGATAGATGGTCAAGAACCCGATTATAACCTGGATGTCCTGCCACATAGGCCCTTGCAGCGTCAATAAAGCTCCTTTCCGGCACCCTAGAGCAGACCTGGCAGGAGAGCTTGAGAATGTAAGTTTTCCGGTTGGCATCAAGGCTCTGTATGCGGATGATCCATGTTTCTTTGCCAATCAACCCTCGAAGAAAGACCAGGATCTGTCGCACCTCGAACTCGATACCAGCTATCTTGAGGTATTGCCCGCTCTTGCTATGAGCCGAAAACATCCGGCGATCTTGGACATACGGAATCATGGGTGCTTGAGGCTCTATAAGAGTCCTTGGCGGGAGTATGTCCAGGATACCCCACTGTAATAGAGACATCTTTGAATACGCGAGGAGGACGACCAGAAACCTGTATGGATCGTGTATAAATGAAAACGGTTTGCTGCGACAGCTCCGGAAGCGTGTATACAGTAGAAGTTCAACCTAGTCGTCGGTTAGGAATGTCCCAATGACATGAGTACGAATCCCTCCGTGGTTGAATATTTCGACGGCATAGCTAGCACACTGTAGAGCATCGTGCGGGAGCTGTTCCTCCTTAGGTTTGCCACGCTTAGGAGGTCGGCACGGAAGGTCAAGTTCATCGTCTGAGAGTGAATGTGTCCGAGCTCGCTTGGCGCAGAAGTAACGTGCACCGATTCCACCGATACAAGAGGATGTGCTCGGAGAGAGTGCAGGACTCTTTTCCGGGGACGAGCTAGAGCTCTCTCTGGCACAGCGGGTGTTACCGCAACCTATACAATATTTCAGCGACATAAAGAGCAAGGTTGAATGGCAGCGCACCTCTACAACTATCAGACTGTCCTTCCGTGACTTCAGAATCCGTACTTATAACTGATCCTAGTGGTGGAAAGTTGACCTAGTTACCACATAAGTATGCTTCGACTCGTCACTTTTCTGCATTCTGTCGATTTTTGAAGATACGCAGCTGAACTCGGTAAAGGAGAGTACGTCGGACCACATGAATGGGATTTCAGGTGACTGCAATACTGCTTCGTCAACAGCTAGCGATACGGCCTCTGCATCAATCCCCTCTTCCTCCCCTGGACGTTCCAGCCTCCCAACTATCGACATCCATGTAACCCCGAGAACATCCGGCTTCTTATCCGACATAGAGCCTCTTAGGAAGATAGGTTCATTCACGCATGTCAGATAATCCAAGTCATTCGCAGTGATACCCTCTTGCACCATCTCCCCGATTGTATAATTCACGATGGCCATGAAGGACGAATAACGGTCAACCTCCTTCGTCATTTCCGTGCAGTACTCGTCCAAAAGATCTTGAAAATTTTGAGATTCTACAATATTTTGCAACACAGTCCTTTCGCGGTCGGACAGTTCGCCCTCTAAAACATGCGATACCTCTTGAATGAACAAGTCAACCTCGACAACTTTCTCGTGTACAAGGTCGCATTGAATAAATGATTCGAGAACATCATGAGTTGGCTCGCCCTCGGAGTTTATGAGGTCTGCAGAACTTTGATTGCTGTCGTCGGATATCGTATACATGGATTGGTCGCCGCTGCTGAACGATGTTCCGGGGGAAGTATGAAGAGTGTCTTCAAGGAGCTCATTGAGAGATGGGTTTGACGAGGATGAGGATGAGGCGGAGGCGGAGGGTGAGTCCATGACGATAATTGTTGTATGAGTGCACCTGGTATTCCCACCACCTTATTGCCTACCACACCCCTTCCCCCTTTCTTCCGTTGTCACTACTCGCAACTCATACCTTTTCACATGCCAAGGATCGATAAATGGAAGGAGGATTATCATATAACGTCAAATGAACCTGATGGCATTACATCGAGAATTACAACGACCGCGACTCAAATTCATTACAGTAAATACAGAGGTGCAGTCACGATAAGTTCCATTCGCGACCACGACCCGGTTCCAAGACTATCTTATCCATGACAATAGTTACATGACCAACCACTGGCATCGCAACTGTGTCTGCACGCGGGGGTAAGTGTGTCCCGTTCTCTGAGGGGAAGCAGCAGATCTGAAGAACTTATTGAGGAATTTTGAGAAGTGGATTGCGAGATGAAGAGAAGATTAGGCGTGTAGTGAAGTATGCAGAGAGTGAGGTTGGGTACATTGGGCAGAGAGCCGCATCGTCATACATTCCTTACGAGATTACCTCTGCATCACCATCAGGTGCACCGCTAGCAGTTCCTTTCGATACTGCAAGAACCTCATCCAGAAGCTTCATGCGCTCCTCTGCCGGTTTGAAAGCCGTCGACAGCTCAAACCTCTCATCACATGCTTTCCTAAACTCCTCTGTCCGCGACGACTTCAACCGTTCGAGGAACGTTATGATATCGAGCGCAGTCTGCGAGAGCGAAGTCATTACTGATTGTACTAAGTGACAAATGGTTGAATCTTACGGCGATATCCAGCTTCACTTCGCTACCAATAGCCATAAATATGACGCCTTCTACTTCATCTAATGGTGATTCCAGAACCTTGTTCAAAACGTTGGCAGCAGCGAGTACTGCTCTTGGGTTAGTCGAGTGTTTTTGAAGGTATTGCGAGTTGAAGTTGGTCAATGACACATCAGAAGGTAATATCTTGTCGATTTCCTCAATAAATATTGAACTTCCGGGAGACGATGATAAGGAAGATTGCGGTAGCAAGGAGGCTTTCGTAGTGGCCAGTAGTTAGTCTCAAAGGAAATGTTGGAGTAGAGGTGACCGCATACCGGTTTTGCGAGCATGCGCAATACGAAGATGGACTTCGGGGTTCTCGGGTTCGAGCTTGCGAGCATGGTATAGCACCTTGAGGGCTTGGAGTAGTTTATCTGCACAGAGAAGATAAGGGAGACGAATGAGCGAACCATTGATGTGACTTACTACGTCGAATAGCAACATCGTAGACGCAGCATAGCACATCGACATCCTCCACGCCCAAGTTCACCAAAGGCTGTAGAAGTTTCGCTGCCCGTTCAAGGGGGTCACTGCATGCGAGGAGCTTGAGCCCATCAGGATCGTCGTCTTTGGCTGGTCCGGGTTCAATGCCCTTGTCTTCGTTTGCATTGGCGTTGGCTGAAAGGGTTGAGCTGAGATGGGAGTGTAGCGAGAAGTTGATTACAGATTCGTACGTTTTTTAGCCTCCTCTTGCACCTTTTGTGCAGCTTTCTTAGCCTTTTTCTTAGCCTTCTTCTCCGCATCGGACAATTTCGCTTTAGATAAACAATAGTAAGTACCGGGCAGTACCACCTAAAGGCTAATACATACTCCCCGAATCATCCGAAGGTTTTGAAAGCTTGGGATCGTCGTGTACCATCACAAATATCTGTAAATTGTGGTCAATTAGAATAGAGATAGGAAGGACTTGAGCCAGCTTACTCGGCTTGCAGACGTCACTGCTTTGATGTAGGCAGGATGTGACTGTAAACGGTCTTCCCATCGTAATAAGCTACAATAAAGTCAGTCTCAAAGCAATATTGCATGGGCTAATGAAGACGAACTTGAGGTAGATGTTGATGTTGAACTTCCGTAGCGAATAGCCATGGAAGTCATACTGGTCGTCTTCAAACTCGCTGAAGATCTGTGTACAATTAGCAGAGAGAGGGGTCCGTATTGCTTTCAACGCCCACCTTTTGCACGGTAACATACTTCTTCAGCGCGAGGTGCAGTTTCCCGCTTCGATATCGTGCATCAGCTTCTTCCGATAGGTAAAGCAATGACTGCATGTCTTCCAAATCGGCACCTGGACTTTGTGCGTCTTTCTAATGGCATGACCAGGCATTAATGTCATGTTGCGTACTTTGAAACTACAACTCACTTTGGTGAAAAGACCAAGCACTCTTTCTGCCTCCTCATTCAGATCAGCACGTAGCAGATACTTCCCAGTCTTGGTATTCAAGAACCGATCCTGACCATCCAATGCCCTCGCTTCATGCATCGCCTTGGCTGCACCAACAAAGTCTCCAGCTCGTTTCAACACTCGTGCACGGAACAAGTATAGCTCTGGGAGAGTGGGTGTGTGCGATAGAGCGGTATCGAGAAGTAACAGTGCCTTGGCGTGTTGTGAGAGGTAGGAGTAATGTTGCGCAAGGTAGTATAAAGTCCAAAGGTATGTCGTGGGTTCTTGGTCCGGTGATGGTGAGGTCGAGGATGAGGGATCGCTTGGTGGTGTGTTTTCTGTTTTTACATTTTCGACGATATCCTGGATAATTTCGAGTTTCGCAGGGTCCGAATAGAGAGACTTAAGGTCAGCGAAAAGCGACGGGATGCCTTTCGTTAATCCAGAGACGATGTAGGCACGCGCCAGGTCGCGGAAGTTAGGTATATCGTTTTCTCCTTCCCATGATGCAGGCGCGATGGTGAGTGCTAGGCGTCGAGGTGCATTAGCTTTGGGCAATTGCTTGGTGAAGTCGCGAAGGACGGAGAGTGCTTGCGAGGGATGGGTTTCCAAGTCCACATTAAGATTAGAGAGGTAACCGTGGTAATAATCGTAACATTCCGGGTTGTGTTCCACGAGCACACGCCAGGCATGCTCAGCGTCCGAGGAACCAAGTTTTGATGTGAGGCGTGCTGTGAAGAGAGCATCTAAGGTCGTGCACGCGACATCAGATGATGGTACACACCTCGAAATTCCATGATGGCTGTTTTGTCAACGATTGCCCGTTCCTTTGCGCTCGTGTCCAATAATGAGAGCGCTTCTGACCATTCACCCAAGTCATCCAAAACCCGAATATGATACAATAGAGTTTCCGAGTGTTCGACATCATAATCAGGGACGTTCTGTGGAATTTGTAAATTACATCCATTCCCAACCGCGAGCAATCAAACAGCTCACCTTGAGCGTTTTTTCATAATTCTCCAGCACGTTTTTCGCTTCGACAAGGTTTCCGCTGAGATGGTAAGCGACTGCGAGTGCAACCCAGTTTTGTCGTACCATCGGGCGCATCTTTAAAAGAGTATGTCTGGTTTCCACTAGCGCATCGTACAGCCGCAGATGGGTTTGCAGCTGTGCAGCGTCGCGCAGAATGTTCAAGTTTTCCTGTGAACATACACCATAAGTAGATCGTGCGTCGCTTAGAAGATTGGAAACGCACCTTGTCGAACTTGAGTGCCTGGGTATAAGATTTCAATGCCTCCTCGTAGTTTTTCTCTCCCTTCTGGATGAGTCCGAAAACGTGCCAGACGATGTGGGACGTAAGGTCGAGTCGGACACCCTTTTTCACCAGATCAATACCCTCTTCCCTCTTGCCCATATGCGTAAGAATAAGGCCCTTCATGCATAGCGTCTCTATACTGTGTCTGTCAGCCTTCGGATGCAATATGGTCTTTTGTAAACCGACCGCCATGTTCAGGGAATTTCTTGAGTATCTGATCGGAGGTTTTGAGCCCTTTTTTCAGCTGTCGGGTCTCGTACAAGGTTAGCAATTCCTTGAACAAAGTAGCCTCCTTGGACGGTAGGACTCTTTTCGGAGGGATTTTATTCATGAGGACGAAGAGGCAAGAATGGTTGTATACAACGATGACAAACAACGCGTGGCCATTGACTCCCACAGCGATGGGTACCACCGCCTTATGGATGTACGAATGAAAACCGATTCAATGAGACACGTATGAGTAAAGGATAGCAGTAATTAGTACATAAACAGAACGACAGAAAACAAGAAGAAAAAAGTATAGGCTAAAAAATCGCGGAAAGATCTTATGATACAGGCAGGTTCTCCTTGTTCACACCCGTAAACTCCTTCACTTGACCTTTCAACACCTTCGTTGGCGAGCTAGCTCGAATAGATATTTCTCCCTCGAAACTGACATCTCCTGGCATCCCAGTCGCCGAGTCCATTATCGTGCTCCAATCCTCTTCCAACAAGCTTGGCAGCATGAGCTGTCCGTCATTGAGCCCAAGCCTGACAGGACTGTTGTCCTCGCCAATACTTGATCTCAAATCTAAATCCGTTTCCGTCGACGAAACAGTCGATGAAGAGGTTGCAGTCGTCATGGACTCGACTGTATCTGTCGAGTCACTGGATGGGAAGGGGAACACCTGATCTGAACTATGATTCTTGCGAGCACGCAAGCTACGCAGCTGCTTCCGCTCCTCAAAGGCGGCAGCAGCGCCTCGAGGCGAAGGCATTGGTGGAACAATACTACTGCCCCTCCGGCTAACTACTGGTGATGAGCTTGGAAGTGTCGTTCCTAGACCCAATGCGTCAAACTTGCTTACGAACGCTGTGAGAGCACGACGCTCATCCTCGAGTTTGATGCGGACCTGCAGAAAAAGACACTGAATCGGACAAATAGACATGGGAAGAATATGCTGCCGACCTGTTTTTCTTTCTCCAACTGCTTGACAACTTCTTCAGTCCATCTCTCACCCTCTTCCCGCTTCCGCTTCTCTTCCTCAATCTTCACCGTCCACTCCTTCTCGGCTGCACCCCTCACTTCCCTTTCCACCTCCTCTCTCATTCTGCGCATCGACTCCGCGACCTCGCCAATGTCGCCTCCGCGTATGATTCCCTCCAGTTCCTTAATTTTCTCAGCCTGCTCAGAAATAAGCTTGTCCTTAGAATCATCAGACACTTTATCGGCAGCCCGTGCCTCGAGTGCTGCTTCAAGGGAAAGAATCTGTCTGGACTGAGTCTCGAGCTGAAGTTTCGCTGAAAGTAGTTCTTGTTGGAGCTGCGAATGGGTTAAGAACCATGTCACAACAAAACCGTAGAAAACCGACCTGATAGGGTGAGAGATCAAAGTCCACCTTGACTGGACTTGCTGGTCGTGAGTCCGATGCACTCTCCTCAACGGTGTTACTTGTAAGGATAAGCTTCGTGAGCTGTTGAATCCGATCGTTAAGGTCCTTCATCGCTTTCGACTCATCCATTTTCTGTGTAGGTCATCAAAATCTGGAGCTTTGTCGACATAACGGCAGGCAAATACCTCTTGGGCTGACAACCTACGGGTCCTAACAGGAGCAGCTTCGCTTGCTGCCTCCTTATCTGCTAGTCTTTTCTTGAGGTCCTCAATTTCCTTGCGGTATCTTTCGATCAGGGCATCAGTGTCAACAATCTCTTTCTTCTGGGCGTTGAGCTACATGGCACCAAATGGGTCAGCAACGAGAGAGGACCATAGTCTGGAAACGTACCTTCACGCCCTTCACACGCTTGGCAAAGCCGAGTGTACTGCTGGTCTCACCCACAGCGCTAGGATCAGGGTTGATTGTACAAATGACGCTGATTCGAGCGTTACCAGCCAATGATGGCTGCAGCATCCGAGTCAACTTGCTGTTCCTGTACGGGACGTAATCACTGGGAAGATGGTAGTTTAATCCACACAAGACATTCTAGGAAACGCCGGGTTTGTTACCTCTTGTTCTTCGCAGCGTTCTCGGACAGTGTTCCAATGACACTTCCCAGCGTCAATAAACTAATCAACAAAGAAGTTTAACCTCTGTGGCTGCACGAGGACGATTTGTTCTTACCTTGTGTTGATGTACTTGCCTTCTCTGGTACGGTCTTTATCTGAGGTAGCCTTCTCAGATCCGGCAAGGTCAATCAAACTCTGAAGATATCATCAGCAGCAGATGGGGGGTCAAAGACAAAGAAACTCACTAAGATCGATGTCTGAACACTTTTTCCGCCTCTTGCCTGCAGACGGGATCCTGCATTACCGGGTCCCGGGGTTGCTCTGCCATTACCAGGCGTGGCTCTCCCACTTCGACTGGGGGCCCGCATGTCTGCGTCGTCCAGAGGACCTGGACCCGAACCTCTTTCTCGGCTCTCGATAACTAGCCTAAAAACGCTGTGGCTCCGACTACTCCTCTCGTTCCAATCCGTGCATGCCGTCCGCCTGTGTCTCTCACCTCTCCTCAAAACTTCGTTTACACCCTTCAAACTAGTCACAACCTCTTCTCGCAGCGGAGTCAGTATGACCTCCATTCCAGTACCCCCTTGTATCTGGACCTGGCTACCAGAGCCGCCCATTGGTGGTGCCAAGAGGTCGTATATGGTCTCGTTGTAAATCTCCAAGTAAGAACATCGGAGAAGATATTCTCTGTCTGGCGTGCGTTTGATGAACCCGAAGACGTCGCGCATTGCACGAGGTATAATTCCAGGCTCGTTCTCGTCACCCGATAACGTGTAGGTCTTCCCTGAGGCAGTTTGTCCGTATGCGAAGATGACGGCATTGAAACCTTCCATAGCGGCATGTACGTGAGAGCGTGCAACGGTGGTGTAAATGGGTTTGTTCGGGATCCCTGTAAGAATGGAGTCGAAATGGTATGTTGTTGGTGGTGCAGTAGACAAAGATGAAGGATTTGATGACATGAGGTTGGGATTCCGGGCATGTGCTGGGTCCAGCTGGATGGAATTAGAGCCTTGAGGAGAGTTCCATGCAGAGTGACCGCTTGTAGGGCGAACTCTAAACACATTGAGATTAGTCTTCACATACAATGACTTGAGTCACAGGGTGCATACCTTATTGAAACCATAACCTTGTCCTGTTTTCCGTGGTCTAACTGGATAGCTCTCAACATTGCTTCGTCCATTTCACCTGACACATCTCCAGGCTCGACTGTCTGGTAGTCCACCAAGACCTCCTCCGGATCGACATTGCTAACGTCCATTTCACTCATAGCCGGCATCAAACTGGGGCTTTCTCTGCCCTGCCTGCTCTTCGAGCGTGGAGTTCCAGGTGTCCTCGGCCGTCCATTGGAGTCACTCGGGCTATCTTTGGTAGGTGTTCCGGGTACCGCAGGGAGCGTTGGTTTCGGTTTTCCGATGTAGTTTCTGGGACGAGATTCAGTTGAAATTGAGGCCTTGTACCGTTTGTGAGTCGAAGATAAGAGATTTTGGGATGAAGGAGTATTCGAGGCTATTGAGGAAGGTCTCTTCGGTGTAAATAGTGTATGCCGAGCAAGCTTTGAGGCCGGGGTGTTCGATGTCGACGACATGGTTCTTGATGAATCTGGCTGGCAACAGACAACTTGGAGATCTCCAACCGTGGGAAGGAAGGAACGGAACTGATTGAAAGAAATCTAATCAGGTGACCGTGATTTGCGGTTCCCTATCAGAGTATAACTCAGTACTAGTTCAAATGGGTCCGACAAGTACGAGTTCGGCCTTCCAGGAGATCCTAAATATTCAAAGAATAGACACCGCAGCTAAAGATACTCGAACCTGAGTCCCCCGCTCCGTCACTTACGCTCCTCCATGCAGTCGTTGATGCATTCATACTCGGAGAAACAGACTTTCCGTTCTCACTACTTTTTTGAATGCATGATCATGTAAAAGGTAAGATAACTCTCCTTATAGATTGAGCGACAGATATACTTAGTCTGTTCTAAGGTTAGTACGGGTACTGTAGGTGCTAAGCACTTCCCAGACGGTCACCTCCGCTCCCGTGAGGGATGACTTTACCGCCACTATTGTAATCGGCTAATGACCGAGGTTGATATAAAAGGATCCTGCCGATACCTCATAACATCTTAGTACTCCCAACGTAGCGCTACCAGAGCATGGAAGGACGCGGTGTATACTATTCAGAGGTGTGAATTCTCTCCATCGCTTCCTTTCAGTATCTTTTGTAACACAGCATACCATGTAGTACTTTATTCATTCTCCCCAGCTTTGCAACCCCGACGCGTTATAATGTTCCCGCTATGTTGTAAGGCCTTGATGAATGATAATTGCTCTCATCCTTTTTTGCAAGCCTGCCTTGGAACAAATAATAATTCGCCCTGGGTGCGAATAATAAGTGGGAAACACCAGCAATGCCAAATTCGGCAGTCGCATTACAGATGTTTTCCACGGTTGGATCCTTACTTCCTCCTTTCATGTTCCTTCCTCTGTCATGCAGTGTAGTGTTCTATGGCTGTGGTGCGTATTCCTGTCATCTCAATGTCTCCCGCATTCTGTGCTTACACTTTATCACAGCACCATCAAATATTACCCCTATGCCACATTATCATTCGTCCAGTGGCGCCCAGCAGTCCCTCATCATTGTTCTCGACACCGTCACCTGTGCGTGTACCATTTATAATCTGTCAATATTCACACTCAATTCCATTCTCTCTCCTGCTAGTTCCCATTATCATCTTCCCGGCCCTCCGTGAACTTTAACTCTCTTCGGACTGTACAGTTCTTGGCTCGGCTCGGAATCATCCGAGTCTATATTTCAAGGAGCCCCCTGAAGCACCCTTTTTGATGTTTTCCCCATCCCGTGGGAGGCTAGTCGGTACCGTCACTTGGGCAGGCAACAAGGAGGTAACAGTGTTGATTGGAAGGTCCGTTTCATATCCTTTCATTGAATTGACAGTTATTACCTAGCGTAGTACTGATCCCGCCGGAACCTGAAGGCACCGAAGACATATATACCCCGCCATAATGCTACCTTACGAAGATTCTGACCCAGACTACATACATATCCCTCACTCTTACTATACTTTACGCTTTACTCATGGCTACTCAACATAACATCTCATAATATAAACTATTTTGGGTATGGAAAAGTTCCCCTGAAGTCTCGAGGCAATATGAGCCTCACTAGCGCGCTATCGTTCACCGACACTCCAAATATAGCAGCCTCTACTACTGAGCACTCAGTAAACATTGGCCAAACGGAACAACATCAGACTACTAGGCTACAGTTCGGTCTCTCAGCAAAGATCGACGNAGCTGGTCTATATGAGAAATCCTCAGTGTTGCCAGCATACCATGTAGTACTTTATTCATTCTCCCCAGCTTTGCAACCCCGACACGTTATAATGTTCCCGCTACGTTGTAAGGCCTTGATGAATGATAATTGCTCCTGTCCTTTTTTGCAAGCCTGCCTTGGAACAAATAATAATTCGCCCTGGGTGCGAATAATAAGTGGGAAAATTCGGCACACTTTCCACGGTTGGATGCTGCTTACTTCCTCCTTTCACGTTCCTTCCTCTGTCATGTGGTGTAGTGTTCTACGGCTGTGGTGCGTATCCCTGTCATATCAATGTCTCCCGTATTCTGTGCTTACACTTTATCATAGCATCACCAAACATTACCCCTATGCCACACTGTTATTCGTCCAGCCAGCACCCTACACTACCCAATTATCATCCAACCTCTTCTTGCATCCAGTGCTCCGCCGCATCACTTGAACCCAAACCTTCACGTCAGTTGGTGCGCCTTATTCCCCTGCACGCATTATAATTCACGCCCTTCAGATGTCTCCGCTACCTCCGTGATTTTAACTCCCTTCGGACTGTACAGTTCTCAGTTTGGAATCATCCGAGTCTGTATTTCAACTCGTGGAGCCCCCTGAAGCACCGTTCTTGATGTTTTTCCCATCCTGTGGGAGGCTAGTCGGTACTGTCACTTGGGCAGGCAACAAGGAGGTAACAGTGTTGATTGGAAGGTGCGTTTCATATCCTTTCGTTGAATTGACAGTTATTATCTAGCGTCGTACCGATCCCGCCGAAACCTGAAGGCACCGAAGACACATATACCCCGCCGTAACGCTACCTTACGAAGATTCTGNAGTATAAAGATCTCGCCATGAAGCAGTTCTCGCTCCAGCATACCATGTAGTACTTTATTCATTCTCCCCAGCTTTGCAACCCCGACGCGTTATAATGTTCCCGCTATGTTGTAAGGCCTTGATGAATGATAATTGCTCTCATCCTTTTTTGCAAGCCTGCCTTGGAACAAATAATAATTCGCCCTGGGTGCGAATAATAAGTGGGAAACACCAGCAATGCCAAATTCGGCAGTCGCATTACAGATGTTTTCCACGGTTGGATCCTTACTTCCTCCTTTCATGTTCCTTCCTCTGTCATGCAGTGTAGTGTTCTATGGCTGTGGTGCGTATTCCTGTCATCTCAATGTCTCCCGCATTCTGTGCTTACACTTTATCACAGCACCATCAAATATTACCCCTATGCCACATTATCATTCGTCCAGTGGCGCCCAGCAGTCCCTCATCATTGTTCTCGACACCGTCACCTGTGCGTGTACCATTTATAATCTGTCAATATTCACACTCAATTCCATTCTCTCTCCTGCTAGTTCCCATTATCATCTTCCCGGCCCTCCGTGAACTTTAACTCTCTTCGGACTGTACAGTTCTTGGCTCGGCTCGGAATCATCCGAGTCTATATTTCAAGGAGCCCCCTGAAGCACCCTTTTTGATGTTTTCCCCATCCCGTGGGAGGCTAGTCGGTACCGTCACTTGGGCAGGCAACAAGGAGGTAACAGTGTTGATTGGAAGGTCCGTTTCATATCCTTTCATTGAATTGACAGTTATTACCTAGCGTAGTACTGATCCCGCCGGAACCTGAAGGCACCGAAGACATATATACCCCGCCATAATGCTACCTTACGAAGATTCTGACCCAGACTACATACATATCCCTCACTCTTACTATACTTTACGCTTTACTCATGGCTACTCAACATAACATCTCATAATATAAACTATTTTGGGTATGGAAAAGTTCCCCTGAAGTCTCGAGGCAATATGAGCCTCACTAGCGCGCTATCGTTCACCGACACTCCAAATATAGCAGCCTCTACTACTGAGCACTCAGTAAACATTGGCCAAACGGAACAACATCAGACTACTAGGCTACAGTTCGGTCTCTCAGCAAAGATCGACGAGCATTGCATAGTGTTGTCAAATTTAGAAATATTAATTGCCTTTTTTGGAAGATTCTTACCTGTTATGGCAAGAATTTTAGAGAGATCATCGGCTGCATTTTCAAATATCCTATTGTACCATAAACGTCCGCAGGGTTTAGTATGGGCTGCAGGTATGTATTGAAACAAATTCTGATGCCTTTGAGATGATATTCAGTTGATTTTCTGTTGTTGGTGTGGGGGGATATTTTTTGTGGCCGTCGAGAGATATAATTTATAAGTAAAGTGTGAACGAAAGCCATTCTGAGCTTGTGTGTCGCTTGACTTTTTCATTTGAGGATCTAATAGCGCTGGGAGCACTCAGTTTGGCCTTTTCTATGCTCCGACTCAAGTGGTAATATCTACCAGGTCTGCAAATGATGTGGTGGATATGTATGAGAAAAGTTCTTCCCTGAACACTAGTTCCGACGAGCCGGACGTAGTTCAATTCCAAGCGTCTATTCAGCGCTTGTGGAATCTTGACGTTACATAAAAGGTAAATAGGTAAAGACTACTCAGTAAATTACCTCATAAAGACTCAGGAATGGCAGCGAGCATGTAGAAGGATCAGGGTAAGTAGAAATGCTGAATGATAATGAGACTGAGTCCATGAAAACAGGCAACAATGCATACCTAAGATATCAAGAAGTGAGGTTTGATGAAATAAGGAAGTTTTGCTTGTGATCGTGAGGCTTAGGATGCCGGGGAAAAAATTCATGAGAGAGCGTGCGCAAAGAGTTCCAGGATTGTCGTATCAGCTGAGGTCGAATGATTATTTGACAGGTATCCGGGACAGGGTACTGTATGTGAATGCTAATAATTCCGTGTCATTCAAAAATAACTTGTACACAACATATCTGAAATCCGAGGAAGCATGAGGTCGAATTATAATTTGCCAAAGTGGTCGGGATAGAAATGTTCGGGGAGAATGATAATTCGATGCGAGCCTGAGAGGCAGGTGGTATCCAGGAGGTAGCCGAGGGACAATTATTAATAGCTCGAGCTGAGCCAAATAATAAAGGTGCGCACCTAGCGGATCAGATCAACACAAAGTGGGGGAGAATGATAATTCTGTATGAGAGGCAGGTATCCGGGAGGTAGCTGAGGGATAATTATTATTATCTCAAGCTCAGCCAAATGATAAACATACGCACCTATGAGCAAAGAGCAGTGAAACCACAGAGGCAGAATGACAATTCAGCAGTGTGTTGTAGATTAATAAATATGGTCAAGGAATGGGAAGGGGGAAATGATAAAGGTACTGGTGGGAATAATAAAGGTACCGAATTTGGTCATGACGTGCAGTTGGCAGGGTCCGCTTTATAACGTGTCGGGGTTGCATTGCTGGGGAGAATTACATTATTTCTACATGGACTGCTCATCTTCATCCCCGAAAACTTGCGCCTGCAGTAGGTGCCTCCCGTTGTAAGACGACCCGCTGACCGTTTCTCGAGAGTACGAGGGTACAAGAGTTTTCAAGATGGCCTGGTCGATATCCCCTGAACATTGGTGGCCCGGTTTGGCGATATGAGTGCTCCAGAAGCCACATTCCGAACCAAGAACACCAAAACGAGCACGAACGAGGTCGAGTACCATCGAGCCATCCAGGGAAAAGACTCTGCAACGGCGCGAAATGTAGGCATCTTGTTCATTTGTTCCTGTTGAATCGTGACACAGAAGGTTATTGATAGGTTAGCTTCACGGAACGCGTCCGCATACCTTGTAAGCTTCACACAAGTACCGATGGTTCCACCTCGTCCAATGCTCTTTTGCACACTACGAGGAGCACAAGATCAGCAAGGTTTCTTCAATGACACGAGAAACGAGCAGCATACCTTTTGCCCACAGTATATGATTGCTTTACATGCTGAACATCGGAAACCTTTCCCTTTGACTGAACTTCGACAAGACGCGCAAGTTGGCGGCATACTGTAGTCTTGTTCCAGTATCCGAGCTGCGTCTGGGTTCCCGGCGCCCATTTTCTCTGCTTCCGCAATTTTTCGAGCTATATGGTTCTGAAATGTGAAATAAAGCTCTGTCTCGTTCAACATGGGAATGAGGCGGGAAAACTGGCAGCGGTAAAACAAGTAATGGGGGTGGCGGTAAAAAGAAAAAAGAAGATTCGATGCGATTCGAGGCCCGCTCTTTACGTCTCCAGGCTGAGGCGATTTTGGATGAATTTGCGGATCCTGATGCATCGATTCTTCGCTAATCCCTGAAGCAAGGAAGATTCGCAACTTTTTGACCCAATGTCCCGCAGGATTCCTGCAAATAGGGTAAATTCTTGCCTGGTTCGGTGTAGGGCTCGTATTTTGACTACCCTATCGTAGTGGTCACTATAAAAAATGGAGAATACGCACCTATTCCAGCTCTGGTTGCGGTCAGTTCACATGTCGTGAGAATTACCACAAGAAGCTGGTGGTTTTCTGCCAGACGTAGTCTCTGTAGAGTCTCTGCAGAGTCTGCTCAAGTGCAATGTGAATTCGAAATTTGCCCGAACCGGGCCGTTCTGGGACCGTGGCCTCGTCCCGACCCTTTCCTCCGTGCAGTCAGGTATGGCCGAAATCCTTGTTGCAGTCCCAACACGCTTCACGCTTCTACTATACCATCATGTCCTCGAACATGGACGCAGTCTACTACCATGGAGTACGCGTCATCTTGCTTTGTTCAACAATGATAATTTACGATCTGAACCTTTCTCCCAGGTCCGAAACTTTGAGATTATTCAGACCGCAATCCCACAGATTAACGATGATCAAGTGCTAATCAAAGGTGTGCATTTTTCTCTCCGAGCCGAAAAGAATGCTACTCAAAGTCTGCAGTTGCTGCTTGTGGAATTTGCGGCACTGATCACCACATCAGTGAAGGAGAATTCATCGCCAAGTTCCCTCTCATTCCGGGTCATGAACTGGTCGGCACTATCGCGAAGATAGGGAAGAACGTGAAGGGTTTCTCAGAGGGTGACCGATGCGTTTCTGATCCTGGAATCACGGTATGTAGCACTTTTATTTTACTCGTGTGCAGCACTGAGATAGTCTTCCAGTGCGACGTCTGCTTTTATTGTCGTCGTGGCCAATCTCTCCTTTGTGAAAAGTTTGATGGTTTGGGAGTCACTGTTGCAGGCGGATTCGCGGGATATGTTGCTGTTCAAAGCAAGAAAGTCTTCAAGATCCACAATCTGAGCGATGAAGAAGCTACATTAGTCGAACCAGCAGCATGTGCCGTTCACGGGGCTGATAAGCTTCAATTAGGTGTTGGGAAGGAGGTGTTGATATTGGGTGCGGGACCAACTGGTACGTTTTCTTATCGACACTGGTAAAATTGCGCGTTAATTGGACCAGGTCTTATTCTCGCACAAATTCTCAAGATTAACGGCGCATCTAAAGTCGTTATTGCAGCTAACAAAGGCATCAAGACGCGTATTGCGCAGGAACTTGAAGCAGCGGATGAGTACATCGAAATTGACCGAAATGATCCTGAGCCTTCATGGAGAAGGTTGAAGGAGGAATATCCTTACGGCTTTGATGCTGTGGTACGCCTTGCAATTGGTTATGATTGTTTTCATGTTCTGCTATTTATTAGCCACTAGGTTGAAGCTACCGGTTCAGAGAAAGTCGCCAACGACTCTATCAACTATGTAAGAAGGGGAGGCACGTTGATGGTTTATGGAGTTTACGCCAACAGCGCGCAGGTCCACTGGTGCGTTTTCTTTACCCGCATATCTAGTCGGCGCGTAACTCACTGTTCTGAACAACAGGGCTCCAAGCAAGATCTTCGGTGACGAGATCAATGTATGTCCCATACTTGACAAGTTTTACTCTTAGCTAACAGGGTCTCGAAGATTGTTGGCTCTTTCGCCCAAACATACTGCTTTCCCCGTGCCATTGAGTATTTGGAGAGCGGCAAAGTCAAGGTTAAGGGTATGGTGAGTCTTGGCCCCTATTTTTGCTACCACTACTATTCGCTCTGACCGAGCGTTTCAGATAACGGACAAGTATGCCATCAAGGATTATCAGAAAGCATTGGACAAGCTAAATAGCAGAGAGGCACTGAAAATTATTGTTAAACAGGAGCTTTAGGGTCACTATATGTCAAAGTCATGTTTTGCTGTAATCTTACAGTTCTGCGTCTTGTACTGAGCGCTCTGCTCGAATATCCGTGCTAGAAATCTTGGAACTAAGGTTGCGAATAAAAGTTGGGTACATGGCCACAGCCTAGGGGTATGTAGGATTTCTAGTCCTGATATAATTCACCGTATCTTGTTTCTTTGACTTTTCAAGGACGAAGTGATGTATCTCACTATTTTCATGACAGAAGAAAGACTATTTGTATAGTCACACGCCTCAGCTTGATTAAATTTCGCCTATGTTAAAAAACGAACAAATAGTTCTAGCAATCCTAAACGGTCTATATCTATGTGTCTATCCCTAAGACAGTCGTTTGGGGACTTCTAGAGTTCAAAAGCGATGAGTTCATTAACATGGAAGATACGGAATGTGGTACATACCAGAGATCCTCTCTCGAGCCTCAGGATTGCATCAGAACCGCATTCTAGTAGCGGTGCTCACCTGGTCTTCAGTAATGACAATTGGAATACATCACTAGATTTAGAAACCTTGAGTCGTAGTCAAATGGAAGATAACCACTCGCACCTGGCCACGCAGACCCTCTACTCCAAGCACCTTTCCCTCTAGTTCCTCAATCCTCTTCAGTTTCACCTCATGAAACTCTTTAAGCATCGTAGCCTGTTCATTCTTCAATTTGTGAAAAGCCGCATCCAACTCGTGATGCCAAGGATACAGGACAGTAGTTTGGAAGGCCAGCGCTGCGCTAGCGATGGTGAAGTTGAGATAAGGCAGAATCTTGCGAGCGGTGGGACCGAGGACCATTGGGGATGATGGGAGTAGGTGAGAGAATAAAAAATTGTCGGAACTCGTCGACATCCGGTATCGATATCGGAGGCTAATGCTTCCGTATGGAGTGCGGTGAAACCCAGAGCAAAAGTCTGGACCAGGAACAGCAGTCGAGACTCGGAGTCTGGCGCTTACTGGGCGCCAATCACGATCTCAGTAGTGTGGAGTAAGAACAGCGCATACAGCTGTTCCGCAGGTCCAGCAGTGGCTTATAAGCACAGCGAATGAGGATATTTGAACCCGACGCAGTTTAATATACTGAGAAGGAACGGCAGCTACTTGATTTGGCTTGGTAGAGGAGAGTAACTGGAGGCCCACAATGAGTGAGTAGTGGTATCCCGGCAAGATACACGCACCAGCTGAGCTGAACGCACGGAGCACAGGGATCGTAGTAGGTCAGTGCGGTAACCTTCCAAAGAACAACATTGCCTTTGCCGTACGCGTCTGTCCTTGGCAAGTCATGGAGTGGGAATTGTAGTAGCTATATCAAAACCCCAAGACATGATTGAGACTAAAGTGTGTATGTTGCTTCTGGTCGAGTAGTAGTAGTAGTAGTAGTAGTAGCGATATAGAAGTTTGAGGCGTGCTGTAAATTGTAAAAAAAAGGGATTGGCTAATATACATATTAGTTCCAATGACCAAAATTAACTTTGCTGTTTGGTGTGTGAGGTACACTTTGCGAGTCCTGCGGTGTAATGATACGAGTGCTGAGGGCGTTGAGAGTGTGCTGGAAAGGCGCGACTGGAAGGCTTAAGCGAGATAAGAGTCGTCCTTGTTAAGGCCCATTTTTGACAATGCATTTTGGTGTTCCAGTGCTGTGGAGAGAAGTTGCGTGACCCAAGCGCTTCCTTGTAAGCGTGAGAACTTTGATTTTGCCTCATTTCCATTTCCATTTCCATTTCCATTTCCGAACCGTTTCTTTCAGAGGCAACTCTCACTCGCGACTCCTCTGCAGTGCAGGACTTGTGCACTTTCGTGCAAGGTATCTAATTCTCTGGCTCACTCGTCATTAGAGCGCTACAAGAAGGCAATGCGGCTTGATTCTGTGATTGATCAATGGGTCATGGATCATTTAGAACCATGGGACGACTGCCTGACATCCCTACCCTGATTCAAGCGCTCGCTCCCGCGGTTTCCTATAAGGTCTCCTTAACACCACCATGGTGACTCCTTCCCGAATGTCCACAGACGCAAGCACTCCGCCTTCCCCCAAGGTCATTCTCAGGAGTGGCCTCCACAATCAGGATGACAACCTAGATGAGCTCGTGGCGCTCTACGAGGAGTTTCAAGTCGCTTCTGTAGAAGCCTCCAATCCCGCAGAGGATTTCCTCACGTTCGCCAGCAGGTGTTTCCATTTTGCAGCCATCTGCAAGCCTGAAGAAGGACTAGTCAAGTACGAAGATACAGAGACTCGGCGTGGGCGCGCACCACCGGTATGTGTTGGCTTCCAACTCATTAACATCGACTTTGGCTCATGGCAATACTTATTTGGCCCGCAGGTTCAATTCAGTGAATCCTATGAACCCAATACCTATCAGACTCGCAACCAATGGGGGTCAACTCGAGTATGCACAGGTTCCCTACAACGTTCTTCGCCCGCTGATAATGCTCAACAGGCTACCTCCTGGAATCAGGCTCGATTCGGTAGCAACGCTCAGATATATTCTGGATGGAGACAGGATTGGGTACGTAGAGGTTCATTTCAACTTTTTTTTTTTCTCACCTGCTCAACACGTTCCAAAGCGTGGCGCTTCTTCGTGTAAGCAGGAATCCTCTAATGAAAACCTTCCAACCTTCGACGACTGCGGCAGGTTCGACTCTAGTCCATCTACCTCCGCTGATAGAAGCACCGACACGTACTGGCCGCATCACACAGCTACAGATTCGCAATTCGTCCCTAACCACCAGTCACCACAATCAACACCGGACAAGTTGATTGGGATGATCTACTTGATAGAATCTCAGCCTCCTCCCGTCCCGGGAACCGTTGGAGAGATGAGCATCGGCATCATCCTACATTCAAACTATCGAGGACTCGGCTATGCCAAAGCAGCTGTGCAAAAGATGCTCAATTTCGCCTTTGATGAACTCAAAGTTCATCGAGTACAAGCTCTCCTGACAGACACTTACTACAAAGATCGTGCCTTGAATTTGTTCACGCAGCTGTACGTGGTTCCCGTTTCTGGCTCGAAATTGGCTGATCATTGACTCTAGATGTTTTGGTCATGAAGGCACGCGCCGCCGCTCTTTCTTCAGTCACCTTGAACAAGAGTACAAAGATATAACGTGTCTTGCCATCCTCGATACTGACTGGGTTATGAGGAGTTATTTCACGGCAGCGCCCAAGAGTTTATGGGACGAGATGCTCCTCCGACATGAACGCGAGCGTGACGAGTTGCTACGCTGGGACACTGAGAGGAAACGCACCCTTCATCGTACTGACAGTGTGGAGACGATCCGCGACGGGGACGCAACTACCACGGAGAGCGATTCCGCGATATCTGATGCAGAATCATCTTCCGGGTCCGCGAGAAGCAAAGGAAAGAAGCGGCTGTTCAGCTGGCAGGAGGATGGTGTTTCAAACATTAGCCAGTATGTGCACTATGGATCTGATCCAGATGACTCGGACGTGGATGGCGATGATCACCTTCGCATGAAGTTCAGGAAGATTGGGACAGACAATGCAGGTCCGAGCACCTCGCAAAGGGATGGCTCCCCGCAATCCAGCGAGGATGGTTATGAAAGCGCTGCGACTTCCGTTCCTTCTACATCATCCGAATGGGATGTCGTAGACGAATGGTCTGATAGCGGCAGTGCTTTCTCGCCGGTTGATGGTGATGATTTATAGAGATCTGCAGGAAATTAAAAGGGTCAAGTTCTTTTGGTTCGCTGTGATAGTCAATCCATTCTCCTTTATCAATTTAGTGTATACTTTTGTGCCGCTGCAAGTCGTCTCGTCCTCATGTACACGTATCAACCCATTCGCACGCAAGTAGAACCTCATGTAGTTTCAAAAACCAAAATATATGTACAACATTGTTTTTGTACAGATATCGTTTCGATCTTATGAACGAGTTACTTTGACATTTCGCACCTGAAAAATCGTGGTACCCTTCGGTCCTGGGCTTCCAGAGGACCCTTCCGTCTGCAAGTACGGTTAGGGTATGTAGCAAAATATATTCGAGTTCGACTAACCTGCAAGTTGATGATCCTGGGCAAAAATGGATCGTAAACACTCCAGACGAGACCGTAAAGGAATGAAACACTCACAACGACATCGGGACATTGACAAAATTAGCCCCATACTGAGTGGTTTTCAGTGCATTATCCAGGTAAAAGTCGATGCGGACATCAGCGTCATTCTCGGCGGTGATGACTGCCTTTAAAGAATGAAACTGCTTGTCATTCGGCCATGGAACGATATCTGATTTGATGATCCGAGACGTGTTGTACGTGTTGAACCAGTTTTCCGGTTTGCCTTTCCATTCACCAATGTCGCATTCCGGCGGCCAAGATCTCTGATTGTTGACATACTCTGCGCTCTGATATTTGGTTGTACATTCAGCGGGACGGGAGAGTCATGGTTTAGGAGAACAATAAACGCACAGTGAGCCAAAAAGCAGGCCACATTCCTGTCGAGCCGGGATGAGTTGGGTTTTCCTTGGGAGAAGATGTTGCGCACCGTTGACAATCGGAGGGATAAACTCTCCGTAGATCGTCCATGAACTCTTCTTTGTGATTGTAATTGTCTCTTTCGCGTGAACCGCACCGCTGGTGGTGTACTCGCTGTCATTTATGAAGATCTAGGACACGTCGTAGACGATTTACCTTGCGTAATGAATTGGCAAATGAGGGGGTTCTCTGCTGTTCGGTGGATTCGGGTTGGATATCGGGTTGGCACGAAGAGTCAAGATCCCAGAGCTGACTTCGACATTGGCTTGGAACATTCTAGCACCTGTCATGTTGAGGATGTATATATATAGTAATAACACTACTATACTCACTTCCGTTGTGATCTGATGGGTTTTGCCTCCAAGGATAAAGATAATTCCAAAACTTTTTGAACTCTTGGGTAGAAGAAAAAGAATTGGATGGTATGACAGTGGTATCCGCATGTGCTCCTGGGGGACCTTGTAGGACGACAAAAACTATCAAGAGGAATGGTAGGCTGGGGGGTGTGAGAAATGGATGAAAAACACTGAGAGAGTTATGTTACCTGAAGAGCATTTTGCGGTGGAATAGTGAACAAGGTAGCCAGTACGGGTTATATAGCCGTCCCCTTCGAATTTGTAAATTGGCAGGGCGGAAGGTTGCGGAAGGAAATAGCCATCACTAATAATAGTGGGAGAGTCTTCATTTTTTCGCGGCTCGGTGGATGATCGATGACTTCCCGCAAAGATTAGTTTAGGCTCGGTTCCAGCCGCGTTCGCAGTACGGGGATAGGTTTTAATACTTGATGGGAGCGAAGGGATACTGCGAAGCAGCTGGTCCCGCTCAGGGGATATGCAATGACACTCCCAGTTGCAATGCCCGTCAGCACATGGGAAGCTGCGACACTTTCCCAGGCTTTCCCCCCCTTTCTTTAAGCATTAATGATATCCTAATTCCGAACCTTGTCCGAACGCCTAATCTATCCCCAGCCGGGGGGCGCTTGATCATGAAATAGCCATCCACCAGAATGAGTCCCCAAACATTTTTCGTGCGACTCGGTAATAATGACTCGGACGAAGCGGTAATGGTTCCGAAAGAATGAACGAATGTCAATGGCTCGTCGTCGCTGCGGTTGACCACTTGATTCAGAGGGCGAGGAGAAAGAGGTAATGCTAATGCGCCGAATTGACAAACTCTGACAATGACATCTGTGAGGCAGATGGCCATGGCCTCACTACTCACTCGTCGATTACCCTAATTCACGGCTTTCCAGCTCCACCCGATTCCTGAGATACCTTTACAAGTAGAGGTGAACGTGAGTGTGCATCCAAGTTATGCAGATTCGGCTCAAGAAGGAAACCTCTCAGCGCCAGAGGGCATGGAAAGGCCGGTGTCTCAGCCGACCTCCAACGGACATTGGGAGTAATTTGGTGCAAGTTGAAAACCCTTGAGGACCCTCTGTGAGGCCGCGGAATGGGATTAGTTACGATGGTTTATACAATCAGATCTTTCAGTTGTGTTGTCATTACGGAACATACTAGCCTCACTCTGGAATAGTTTGCGCAATCCATCTATCCCATAACCCGAATCCCTCCAAGCTCAATTGCCTGAGCGAGTTACTTGAACGTTGCGAGCCTGATAGGTGGCACCCTCAGACGGTCCTGGTGTCCCTGAGCTTCCTTCCATCTGTGAATTTTGAACGCGGCTCGTGAGTCTCCAGTCATATGAGCAACATGAAGTGCGACTTACCTGCAGGTTAATGATTCTGGAGAGGGGGACGAGATGTCAGAAAGACCTCTCGAGTATCATCGAAGATCGAACCACTCACAACCACATGGGTACATCGACAAATCCGGCTCCGTACTGAGTCGCTCTTAGCTCATTGTTCATGTAAAACTCAATGCGAACATCCGCATCATTCTGGGCAGTAAGCACCGCTTTCAAAGATTGGAAAGACAAGTCAGAAGGCCATGGCACCCTATCTGTCCTGACGACCGAAGATGTATTGAAAGTGTTGAACCAGTTTTCTGCTGTACCTTTCCATTCGCCAATGTCGACCTCTGGTGGCCAGCCGATAGCGCTCTACAGTAGTCGGCATTGAGCAAGACAGAAAGTGGACGGTGTGATGAGCGGTGGCTTACAGTGAGCCAGAAGGCCGGCCATGTTCCTGTGAATGGTCGTATGTCTGCAAGTCTTCTTCCACAGGCAAAACTCGACTCACCACGATCAGTTGGAGCACTGAATTCCCCTTCGATTGTCCACGACTTCGACTGGGTAACAGTGATTTGCTCTTTGGCGTGAATAGCACCACTAGCATAGTGGATTGCTGGATGCGGATCTGCTGAGCTTGTCGGTGGGTTTGCATTGGAAGTTGGGGTTGCTCGGAGGGTCAAGGTGCCAGAGCCAACTGCGATGTTTGCTTGAGTCATCCTACCGCCTGTCAAGTGTGCATGACCGGAAGCCGTCTAGGGTTGATACAAAGATACTGACTCCCATTATGATCTTCACCCCATGGGTAAAGATAGTTCCAATACTGTTCAAATGTTCTGGTCGAAGAGAAAGAGTTGGAAGGTACGACAGTAGTCTGGGCTCGGACTACTGGCAATGTGGGCAGCATGGCAGCGAATATTGCGACGAGCGCGAGGCTAAGAGTGGGACACGATGTCAGAAACGCAAAGGAAGGAAAACGACAGCACGTACCTAAACATTTTGAGAGCGGTTCAGAAAACACAAACATGTCCAGTCGTCAGAAGGCACTTTATAGGCACGGCTACAGTCCATAGTAGCAAAGTTTTCCCGGTGTTCACATATGATCCTGCGAAACATTCGCTGGAAGGAGGCATGTGGCAGCGTGAAGTTGGAGTGAGTTTCGCCGTTGCACGCTGGACAGCTGGCATCACTATAGTCGTCCTCAAAACTACGGGAAAACTAGAACCCCTTGCGAAGCAATCTTGATTCTTGTAGCCAGTTTGAAGTCTAAATAATCACCGGTGCCCGCCGCGCCACAAGCATTTTTGAGGAACCATTTGACGTCTGGAACACATCATGGTTATACCTTGGTGATATCCTGACGTATTCCCAACACAAACAACGATATTGGGTCACGATGCTTCCTTGACGTGGTGAATGGTGATGTCAAGATCTCATCTAGAACAACCGTGTCGAATTCTAAAGAAGCACGTTTAGTAACAAGTTACTCAAGTTGAAGATACCAGGTTTGAACACTGGAAGCCTGTGGAGTCTTGACCGAGGTGGGGCTAAATTTGCGCTTGTCTTCTTGTACCGGCGAGCTAACATCTGCGAATTTACTCGAGTTAGTTCCCGCTACTAATCCGAATAACCACATGACATATTACGACGGCTTGGGCGACGAGGAGAGCCGTTGATATCGCTATTGCAACGTCGACTTTTGCACGGCTGAAATTTTCGGTTTTCTGGGACGATGGTGGTCAGAAGGAAAGCCGTCGCTGTCAGCCGCGACGCACGCCGCCTTCTCTTCCTCCGATCTTCATCACAACGCAGGAATTTGACCCAAGTCCCTTCGAAAGGTCTCTCTTATGTCCAAGGCTCGCTTCAACCTCCCCTCGACAATAGGACATTCACAGAATATTTCATTGATGAAATACTTCAGAATCATAGCCAAAGACCTGCCGTAGTATGTCGCACTGAGAAACCTCGCGCTCATGGAGGTCCTCCGTCTCCCAACCTCGGAGGATCATCACATCTTGCGTGGGATTTCGAGGAGTTCAATAGGCATATTGATGCGCTCGCTCGAGGGCTACTTAGTGTTGGTGTTCAAAAGGGAGATCGTATTGGTATAGTTATGGGCAATAACAGGTGCGTTCGTCGAGAAGTCTCCGGAGCTTGTCACAATGTTCAGTTTGGTGCACAGCTCCTATGCCATGCTCCAATGGGCTGCAGCACGTATTGGAAGTATATTGGTCACGATAAACCCTGCATATCGCATAGACGAATTGGTGGGCCGCCAGTATCACTACCAGGGGATATAAGCTCATGCATTTCCAGGCAGCTACTCTCCGAATCGTCGGAGTCAAGCACCTTTTTGTCGTACCCAGAATCCGCACCTCATCCTACCTCGACATGCTCATGTCAAAATTCCCTGACCTTAAACATTCCGCTCCCGGAGAGATAGAGGAGGAAGCTTTGCCCGAGCTGCGAAATCTCATAGTCGTGGACAATAAAGACCTACACAGGGACGAGCTGAGGAAACTCGATATCAGGTCTGTCATTGACTGGCGTGACATTCTTATGTGGAGAGAAGGGACGCAAGAGAAGAGAAGGGTGGAGGAGATATCACGAACAATTCATAAAGACGACGTAGTCAACATGCAGTTCACCAGGTGTGCATAGTCACGAACACCTTGTATTCCTGCTGATCCGCAGTGACCTAGCGGAACAACTGGGCTACCCAAGGCCGTTGCCGTATGCCAATTCAGCTCCTTCACATCAACGCGCCTGACCTCTCCTAGCTGACGCACAGTAATCTGTTAAATAACGCGCTCTCAATAGGGCGCTGCATGCGTCTAACCCACAAAGATATTGTCTGTGAGTCCAGCCACTTAGATCTCTTCACTCCACGCTCTTATCCGGACGTCAGGCAATGTCCCTCCGCTCTTTCACTGCTTTGATAAGTGATACCTCTCACTCGTCACTTCTCATAGTCCTTATCCTTTGCGTCATTACGCCTAGTTCTGGGAAACCTAGCTGCCTGGGTATATGGAGCCGCCATCGTCTACCCTTCCGAGGTATTTCATCCACCTTCCATTATCGACGCCGTCATCGCAGAAAAATGCACTGCCCTACACGGCGTCCCGACACACTTCCTTGGCGTACTGACGGAAGTCGAGAAATGGAAGAAAGAAGGTGACAAACTCGACATGAGTTCACTCAGGTGCCTATCTTCAATCATACGCAATCATGAGAATAATGATCAATACCCCACAGAACTGGTATCGCAGCTGGCTCATCTGTTCCCATTGAGCTAATGAAAAAGCTAATTTCTGACCTCAACTTGAGAGATCTGACGAATGCCTACGGAATGAGTTGAGTTTCTCCATCCTTGTTCGTGCACTAAGTGAATGAACTGTTTTCAAAGCGGAAACTAGCCCAGTATCATTCCAAACGACACCTGATGACCCTATTGTTCACCGTACCGAAACCGTTGGAAGAGTGCAACCCCATGTGAAGGCGAAACTCATTGATCCGGATGGTAATATCGTGCCTATTGGGAAACCAGGAGAGCTTTGTGTTGCAGGGTATCTATTGCAGAAAGGGTACACAGTAACAATCATTCATGTACTGGGGTTGTGAACTGATAAATGATTAAAGGTACTGGGGCGACGAAGAGCAGACACGGAAAGTGATGCGAAAGGACGAGGAAGGTACTCTGTGGATGCACACTGGAGATGAGGGTGTTATGGATCATGATGGGTATTTGAAGAGTAAGCATTGCTTCAGCTGAGGATTTACCGAGTTCGCTCACAATCGCTGCACAGTCGTGGGTCGGATTAAGGTAATACACTCTCCTACAGTGCTTAATCTTCGTCAAACCGACTGACAATCATGATTCATGAATAGGACATTATTATTCGTGGCGGAGAAGTAAGGTTTTTTTCACATAATATCTCGGCTCTCAGTTCACATTCCTCCCTTAGAACCTATTCCCTATCCAGATCGAGGACATCCTGTTGAAAAATCCTGATATTCACGAAGTTGCCGTCATCGCTGTTCCCGACGCCAAGCACGGCGAAGTAGTTGGTGCCTGGGTCGTCCGAACTCCAGGGACCAACGCATCTAGAAATGAAGTCAGAAGGACTGTTTCGGAGAACATGAATCCACAGGTAGGCTCTCGTTCTGTATCGGTATTACGGCTCTAATAATCTTTCTCAGAATGCCCCAGCATGGGTATGGTTTGTCGGAGAAGACGGTAATCCGGACGAGTTGCCCAAGACTGCAAGTGGGAAGGTTATGAAGCACGTGCTAAGGAAGTGGAGTAAGGAACTCGCAGAGAGAGGAGTGGGCGGGGTGTCGAACGGTCGATAGCACCTGTGACTACCAGGGATGGTGATCATCTACCTGATCATTGCACTGCTTCCGTACCGATCTACAAGAAATGTCCTAAGTACATGCAGAAAGAAGACCGCCTGCACTCAGTCCATTGAAGGCAAGTGGCTGTTAAGTTTGAAAACCGTATGAACTTGCCACATCTCGTCCGGTTCCTTTTCTCCTTTAACGTACGGCTCGGACGGGGGAGGCTCATGGAATTCCATGAGCCTGATGTTATGTTTGACATCGACGAAGAGTAGTGTCATGTGGCCTTCGGCAATGACCTTTTTCAAGAGACTGGGGCTGGAAACACCGAGCTGCTCGAGCTTTTCATAGAGTACGGCTCCTGCATCTTTGTATCTGACGGGTTTGGGGTTGTCAGGAGTGGTTTCATCCAATTCGACGCTAATCAGAACGAAATGAGTTGGCTGTTTAGAAGATGCTTACCCTTTCCAAAGCTCGAGTACATGAAAAGCCTTGAGATATAGAGCCGTCAGTTCAGCGACATACGATTTGACAAGCAAACGTACTGTGTGTTCAATGGTGTCACTGTTTTCTCTGTACCAGGTCTGGATAATGATAGGATCATAGAGATTCTTTCCCTCCGCAAGGGCCTCGGCTCTCTTCTTTTCTAATTCAGCCGCGGTCTGCTGTCGCTGCTTGCATATGGTTTCGTGTTCCGGCCAGTTCGCTCTAGATTGCAATTTAGTCAAGGATACAGGTTGCGTTGTTGGGAAGATGTGCTCACGTCTGGCAATCGCGACTATAGAAGGGACCTCAGTCTAGCCAGTGCGAGGATGATAAGGCAGAAAGTCACCTGCAATAGTAGGTCATCTTGCACTTGCCGCAACGAGCGAACATCTTTCCATTGCCTGGACTTTTTCTGCAGTGTCCACAAGGTCGAAGCAGAGAGCCTCGATCCGGGATCGCTTTCTTCAGTTCATCAACAGTCGTAACTACGGGCCCATTTGATCGGTCGTTCAACATGACTACAGATCCCTCTTTGAGTTGACTTGGATCCAGCTAGACATCTTGAAGGTCAACGAGAAAGTCGAATCTCTGCGATAGAAACAAGTGGCACCGTAAAAGAAGCTGCAGTTGTGCCTTTAATGTTGATACTTTCAACATCGGAGACCATTTCGAGTGTAACAAGCAGAAGCAAAGAGAAACTCGGAGAACGGTTGTCGATCGCATAGGTTGACCAGAATGACCAGAATGACCAGAATGACCAGGATGTCTCTGGACAGACCGAGAACGGCCGGGGACAGGCGCCAGACGCGGAGATAATCGGCCAGGCTGGATAAGATTACCGGATTAGTAAAATAAATCTCGTAGTGCTCACCCCATTCCTCCGTGTTTCCAGCTCCATCACCCCCTCAAAAAGGGCCCACGTCTCGCTGTTTCCAGCCCACCATAATGTCAAAACGCAGCTTCCGGATTTTTGACGCAGAGGATCTTTCCACTCACAAGTCCTCGTCAAGTTGCTGGGTATCCCGCAATGGCAGGGTCTACGACATCACGGCTCTCCTACCTGACCATCCTGGAGGAGACGACATTGTTCTAAAATTTGCAGGAGGGGATATCGGAGATGTCATGCAGGACAAGACGGAACATGAGCATTCTGATGCGGCATATGACATGATGGAGGAGTTTTGCATTGGCAGACTGGGGAGCAATGAAAATATTGTTGACGAAAGTATGTGCCCAGATTTTTGTGCAATGAGGCGGTACTGATTGGCTACGAGCAGATTGGGTCGCTACGGACGATTTTCATCCAGATGACACCGAGGTTGACAAGGATTACGCCAAACATCAATTCATCGACTTGCGCAAGCCAATGCTGCGTCAAGTCTGGGAGGCCAACTTCAGGTTTGACGCGTTATTCTTTCTGTGGACCACTACGCCAACTATTTCTTACAGCAAGCAGTACTATCTCCGTCAAATACATCAACCTCGCCATGTACCGGAATCTGCTCGTATGTTTGGACCAGATTATCTAGAGGTGAGTCTTAAACCTAGTTTCACCTTTTGCATAACATACTGAATCCTTGTAAGGTTTTCACCCGGACGAATTGGTATGTCGTACCAATCGTCTGGCTACCAATAGCCGGATACCTCTTCCTCCGTTCCGTCTTCCAGTTTACAATGCCTCTGCCACCATTCCTTGTGAGTCCGGCTCTACCTATGTCTAGGTTATCAGAGGTACCCCCAGATGCGTACGGAAAGACAGCCATCTGTTTCTTCGTAGGCACCATTATCTGGACGCTCCTCGAGTACCTTCTCCATCGATTCCTCTTCCATGTGGATTACTACCTACCGGATAAGCCAGCTTGGCTTACCCTTCATTTCTTAATGCACGGTGTGCACCACTACCTCCCCATGGACAGGCAAGTTGAAGGCTAATCTCGAGTGAAAGACCCTACTTATGAATGCACAATAACAGACTGCGTCTAGTCATGCCTCCACTCCTCTTCACAGTTCTAGAATGGCCATTTACCCGACTTGCGTACATCCTCTTCCCTGTGGCAGTTGCAAACGGGATCATTTCAGGGGCCTTTCTGTTCTGTGCGTCTGGATTCAGTTATCTTCGCTCTCAGCACAAGCTAACTTCACTTACAGACGTGCTCTATGATTGCATGCACTATGCGTACGTTGTTCCTATTCCGTCGCCATTCTTCATGTTCAATATGATATCTTTCTCCTCAGCCTTCATCACACTCAACTGCCCGCTTATCTGAAGGAGATGAAGAAATACCACCTTGGCCACCACTACAAGAATTATGAACTCGGATTTGGTGTTACGAGTGAGTTGTCATTATTACTCGATTTATCAATCATTCAACCTCGTTTTGCAGGCAAAGTTTGGGATATTGTTTTCAATACATACCTGCCCGTCTGAGGCTTCAACTTATACTTAGAGTAGACGCAGATGACCCTTGACTACGGTGGACTTCCTGGTTGTTCTTACTATTATATAGTCAAGCCTTTAATAATAATAGCCTTCCTTGAGAGTACCATGTCCCGGTTTTAAAACTGCCACGATTACAGTCGGATTGAGTGCGGTTGTAACCATAACCACTGCTGTTGACAACGGGCGCTTTTTCGATTGACGCTGGTCTTTTCTTCCCAACATCCTCAACCTGCATGCCCAAACTCAACTTCAATGTCGACGAAGCAACGCTCTTGCGGTCATACAAACTCTCCTCATTAAATCCTGAGTATGGAACTCTCGACAAATGGTACTGGGTCAAGGTTAAACTTTTTCTAGGAAATGGGAAGAGGTTGACCATGATTTGGAAGACTCCTTGGCTGGAGCATTGACGAATACAGGTGGAGAAAGAGAGGGAGATCCCCTGGGTATCGGTTCAAATGTCAAGTGAGTACCATTCCTATGCGAAGAGCACCCTCTCATTGGATACTTGCTAGTGTGCAAGACATGGATATGGAATCAAGTTTGTAGAGACTCGCGATCTCGGTTTTTGGGCTACTCTCAATACGTATTCACAGAGGCTTCCGTTCTTATTACCTCCAAATCATTCGATCCAAAGGCATTCTTGTCTGTTGTTCACCCAAACGCAACGTATCAGGATCTTGCGGCAGGCATCGCAAATCTTCAAGCCTCGATTGACGCTCGGTCTGAAGCTATCAGGATTTTAGTGGAGGAAAACTTCGATCGTTTCGTTGCTGTCAAGGCCTCTACTGACGGTGCGTATTCATCAACACTTCACGTATAACGCTTCCTTATTTACCTTTCCTTCTCCGACCAGCATTATACGTGGAAATGAAGGAGGGTCTACTCGAACCATCTACGGAATACGCATCGAAGCCTCTACGTGACGAACTCAAACGTACGTTAACGTACAACAATCTTTCAGCTTAATGATTTGCTGAGCGAATGAATCTGGCAGAGGCTGCTGTAAAGGCAAATCAGGTGTTCCTACCGGTGCTCGAAAATGCTTCCAAGGCGCACAAGTTACGGACGACAATGGGGGTTTTTGAGCGTTCAAAGTTCTTTTTTAACTTGCCTGGGTTTATCATTGAATCTATCGAAGCTGTACGTTCACAGAATGTTTGCTAGTTGCACTGCGTATTGATGAGTATTAGGGCCGATACGACCTCGCCATGAGAGATTATAAAAAGGGTAAATTTCTCTTGGAGTCAAGACCAGGACAGCTTCTACCTATTAGCATTCCGAAAGATGGGCGGGCATCTGCATCTGCCGAACAGCAACAGAAACGAATATTGGAAAAAGTTTGGGCAAGCGTTGAGAAAGCGATGGGAGAAATGAGAGCCGTTCTCATGTCACAATTACAAGATCACAGTAGGAGCATCGAAGAGCAGGAAAAGACACTCGAGTAAGCACCACTTCGCTCGGCTCATTACAACCTCATTAATGGATGTTTGTCAGACTTCTTTTAGAGCTATCGTCCAGCGATGATCCGGTGTGGACGTACTTTGACAGTCAGCACAAGCATATTTTAGATCAGATGAATAAAGCCTATAGATCATCTGTTGTTGCTGTGAATGGTAGGCCATCGTAGTCGCTGATTTACAGATTGTGCTGACAATATAACCTTACATAGTCGCTCGAGAAAAGGCAGCACTAGAAATCACGGGTCCCGATTCTCTGACTCTGATGTTAGCTAGTCAATTGCAGCTTTCCATCGCTGCGTTAGAGGCCAAACGACCCGATACCGTTGTCGGTAAGCTATTTTACTTCACCAGTGATGTTGAGCTTGACAATACTTCCAGCCAAATCACCTGGTGAACCGGTATGGCAGGCTATTCTGGAGCTGGTAAAGAACGTGTCAGAGAGCATGGTTTCATCGCTGCCCAGTTTCTGGAAGATATCCTCTAGCTTTATCGAGGGGAAATTCAAAAAGGTAAGCTCTTGCCGTCACAAACTTTTAACGACGCTCAAAGTCTGAGTAGTTCCAAACGTCCTCGGGGGTGCGACGAAGCCCTACACAGTGCAAAATCATGGCCCTCGACATTGTGAAGCTCTATGTGACCCTCATTTCGGAATTCTTCACGCTCTCTGATATGGCTGTCATGGCTTCTCCTAATCCCTCCGCTGGCTCTATTTCCCTAGTACCTGTCAACACGACGTCTTTCACCACCGCCCACTATCTCATGAAAATACTAGGAGAGATTCAGGAATGCGTGAATGAACTAAACTCGATGGAAATATCGAACGAAGTTTCCTCGAGCCTTAGGGGTCTTTTGGAAAGTGCCAAGTGGCGTTTTGAGGACATTCTTGTCACAGCATGGCTGCGAGGTAAGCCCTTCATTTCCTGTCCTGATAGGCCTGCTGGACCGGTGATTGCCAGATGCCAACATATTTTACCACCTCGAAGCATGGGTTGCCAGTCCGGCCGACCCGTCCGCTACGCATTATCTCACTCAAATGGAGCTCTTCCAAAGACATGTCACGACTGCTGCCTTTAAGCTCGCCGGTGGCGTCGACCTTTCGTCTTCTTCCCTCACGAAGCCCCTTAAGCAAAATCCGATTCCGTCCGCTTTCGTTAGCAAAATCACGAAAGCCTTCTTGGACGCATTATACGCCTTTCTGGATGGCCTCGTGCATTTAGCTTCGGAAGAATCTCCGATTGCTACGGGGTCCCGACCTGTCGCTGCCGCAGCCACCACAAACACGACGAATCCAGTAGAACTTTTGGACCTTTCTAACGCAGTTGAGTTCATCATGGGTCATGCCTCTCCTATTTCTAATGAAAGACACCGTGATAGGATAACCGATTATTATTGGTTCTCTCGAATTTCGGTCATTTGTCAACGTCTGCTTTCCCTAGTATGATTACTCAACTAGAAAGCGCTTTTGGTGTTGCGATAGCAGATGACAGACAGGTGCATTACATTTCGGTCCAATCCCCGATCTAACAACCCTGATCAATTACAGACTCTAATGACTGTTGTGCAAGAGCTCGATAAAACTCTGTTTGAAGGATATGCGAAGCCGCGAGCCTCGGTTGCTACAAGTCTGCTTCGTAGTGGAATTCTAGACGAGGAAATGGATTGGTACGAGACCCCCCAGCCAAGAGGTAAGCATACCCCTCCTGACCCTCTTATCTTTGTTCAGACATTCACATTATGGCAGACATCAGACCGTACATGTACGAGACCTTGATGTACCTTGTTGGTGTCCACGCGCAAGTTAGCGGTGCAGCAGAAGGGCTCCTTGAAAGGACCCTAAAATACTTAGCCGAGGAATTAGCTGACGAAGCCCTGCGTTGTTTCAGGCAAGTCAAACGATTCGGTATGGGTGGGATGCTCCGCGTAAGTTGGACCCGTACCGTTATGAGGGCTCGCTTTGACCCCTTTCGGTGTGTTTAGGCAACCCTTGAAATTGAATTTATGCACCAAACGCTCGGGAAATATGTCAGTCCATCAGCCGCAAAAACACTTTCTGATCTCTACTCCAAAATCTCTCAGGCGTACGCACGCCGCCCCGGAGACGAGAACCTACAGAGTCACCTTGATGGTGTCAAGAAGACTCTGGCAGATACCAGACGTGCAACGGGTATTGAATTCTTGTGTTTCCGCCAGACTAAATCGTCCAGTCGCTCGGGTACTTCGAAAGCCCGAGAGAAATCCCAGCTCGACCGGTCTGACGGAGTGCGGTCGACCACAAGGAAACACGAGTAATGTCCTTGTGTCTGAATGATAATTTATTAATCCGGAGTTGTACCTGTAGATGTGTATATGTGCCTGTACTGTAATGCAATGGATATATTGGAATCATTACGAATGTCGTTACCGTCAGATGTCCGTATCAGAAGGATAAAACGTATCTGGCAACAACTTATGAAAACGCCGCGGTCGGCGAGCGTGGCGGGATCTAGGCCAAGAGATCGACGAGTATAGTGACAATCCCTAGCACTGAAGGTGGTTTAGAATTCTGATATGTGTTGTTATAGGGGGTGTGCCCACATACCTATCTCAATACCAATCAATGCAATTACGATCTGTTCTAAACGCTCCGCATGTTTACTTGACACGGATTCCTTCAAAAGCTGGAGCATATCTTGAAGAACCTGACGGGAAGTGATCAGCCGTGTTCAGTGGCTCAGGGAAAGCGGCAACTACTTCGACACGAGTATTCAAGAGATTGATTCGTTGAGGAATTTCGAGGTAACTTCTTGCGGCATCATACAGTGGCTGTTGATCAGGATAACTCTGTGTTGATTCGTGTTGTTTAGTCGGGAGATAGGAGATTGGTTTTGTGGCGTACCCAAAACACTTCCTGCAAGGAAAACCGATGAGTCCCCATGAACGTGCTATAGTATAAATGGGCTTTCACAGACCGGTGAATCCAAAACGGAACCAACGGAGTTGATATTCGTTCTGAGCAGGAATAGTTGGCCAATCTGCTGCATGATTTCTTTTCGTTATCTAGTTGAGATGACATCATAATGCAGGAGACGGTTTCTACTGCACCTTTGTGAGGCATTCCAATTTTACCAGTCTCGCTGATGATCTCGGGAATGTCCTTGGTCTCCTCTACCGTATTCGATATTAGCTTCTCAAACTGATGTCGGCGTTAGACGCAGTCGGGGTAAAGCGTGGGTGCAAAACGTACTAGAGATATCTTGACTGATTGCGAGAGTGCGTGTGACAGGGAAAGTTTTGTCCTGCGATGTTTTAGTAGAAAGAAGGAGCGGAGATGTGACAACGCACATGTAATTCGAGCCCTTTCGCAAAGTGATGACGTCGTTGTAAATTCTGGATGCAGAATGCATAAGGACTGGGCGTTCGTCATAATCGCTTCGAATCACCTGCTGTAGTTGGCGTAGTAATAATTCAGGTCTTCCATTTCGACGTCCTCTGGAGCTACCCGTGTAATGGTAAGCCCTGTTTTATTACGGGGAGTAGATGATAACCTACCGAGCTTTTCCACCTCGAATCGCTTTCTGGCCAGCCTTTAGAGTTTAGAATTTTACAACAGGACGACGAACTCACAACGAAGAGAGAAACCGCCTCTCCTGAGCTTCTGACATCCCCCAGATAACGACAGTACCATACTCGAATAGGAAAATTTCAGCTTCATTACTTGATGCTTCAAACTTGCTCTTCCTCTTGACCGTCCTCATCTCATCCCCAACACCGAGTTGTAACTCGGGTACACCAAGAAGATCTCCTTCATGTGGGATCCTTGACTGAGTACTGGAGTTGGGAGCATCATCGTTGGAAGGACCTTGATAACTATAGGGAGAGTACAGAACATCGTCAATGAGGCGAACGTTGGTTCCATAAGCCGTTCTTCGGGCATTCAGGAACTTCATGACATCGTCCATACGAAAAGAGCTGGGATGCATATTTAGCGTCGAATGGGATCGATATCATGTGGCCCACCTGGCAGTAGCATACGCGGTGACTCTAGGTAACGATTTGGCTTTCTTTTTGGTCAACCTGATAGCGTCACGACGCGCTGTTCCTTCAGGAATGAGAGATATTTGGTTGTAAACCTAATGGAATTCAATCTAAGCTTCACTAGACGAGTATCATCCGCACCTCGACAGTTTCCCCCTCATCTGAGTCCTCGTCAATATCGCCGTCGTCGCTATCTCCAGTGGTAGCAGTTGCAGTTTCGTCTTGAGTATCTGATACGTGAATTCGTTTTCCTCTGCTCTTGACATCCAAAACCGGTGGTTCTGGTTGCTCGGGAAGGACTTTGAGTTTGCCTGGGATAATTACCGGAATTAGCGTTATTACAAAGGAACAGACATCTGCGTCTACGATATACCTGCGACTTTAGTTGACCTATTGGCACCCCTTGCCTTGGACTCGTTATTGGGTTCCAGAGGCATATTACCGCGTCGTGGTCACGAAGTGAGAAGTGAAAGGCCTACTATAGCTCAAGGTCAGAGCTGCGTCAGACCAAACTTAGGGTGACGTTCACGTTCACTAGACGGCACGTGATAGCTGGTACCCCAATTTCTAACTTGGAACGCGGATGACCATCATCCAACCACTTCAAACCTACTGCAACTGGATTGATACTTGTACAATTCTGACTATTCATGATTTCCTACGTTTTTTGGAGCCCTTAGACCCTCGAGAATCACCAGTTGCCTTTCTCTTTCCTGACGACAAACCCTCAAGTTTTGCGAGGCTTTCTTGATACTCTTCCCTCAATTTACCATCTACGCTGCCGTCAAGAACCTCTTCATCGGCTCCGTGATAACCGGCCTTATAGCACGCTTTCATTCGTGCCATGCATCTCTTCTTCTCCACCTCGTCATTCAACATCGGAAAAGGGTAACTTTCACCGATGATGCATCCCGCCTTCTCTTGGACAGCTCTCGGAGCCAGGTGAGGAGCATAAATGTGCTGGAACCGTTCATCTTAACCGTGGCCTGCATCAGACAGCAGTACAGAGTGACTTGCCTGATCAGGATATTTGGAAAGCTCAGGGCAAAACTTTCGAACAAGAGCGCCGGACTTGTCCCATTTGGCGGGAAAAGCCGTTGGACTGTAAATGCGATCTAAAGTCTTTTTTAAGAAATGGGGGCTCATGCCAAAATTCACACTCACAGTACATGCTGTAGAAGGCAGAAGCAGATAACCCTAAAAGGCTGTAATGTCGGTGATTCTGAAATTATCATCGACGCACGCGGAATGACTCACACATCCAATTTCCAGGATTAGAGCATGGATCCCAATCAATGAGATACTCTGGGAACATGAGTTGAGGACGTCATGGAGAATCACATAGCCATCCACTCGCTTACCATCGAATACCTCAGCGCCCCGCTCCCAAGAGATGTAGCATTGTCCGCGAGTCAGGAAACACTATGAAATGAACTGTTTGGTCAATGAAAGTGACGAGAGAAGCCTGTCTTACCGCGACTGAATGTCTAGCAAGGTGATGGATCCAACCTTCCTGCCGAAGTTGTCGCATTATCGCGTCAATCCACGGAAAACCAGTCCGGCCCTCCTTCTGTTATGAAAGGCATGAGATACATTCTTCTTTATATGAAGGTGGACCTTACCCATGCGAGGAACCTGTCCTCAGCTTCAGATTCCCCGCGCGGTCTAGGAACAATGATTTTACCATCTCCGTCATATTGGTTCTAGAAACCCAGTGATTATAAGCGCCACCATTTCTTGAAAACCACCTTGTACACACCTGCAAGTGCCAATCGATGTAACTAACCGCATGGGAGCCTCAGCGACGGAGAAGATGGAAACGTCTGCTCGTCTCACCGACAAATGGAGTTTCCCCGAATTTGTCCAAACTCAGTCCCTTGTGCAAACTCTGCGGCATAGTACATCTCTCGAAAGGCGAGCTGTCCTTCTAGGTTTTCGGGTTCTGCGGGGGCTGTTGGTCAGAGACAAAAGACCCAAGAGAGAAGCACACCTTTGGAAGCTTTGGAGGCATTTTTCGATGACTTCTTCCATTCCGAAATAGTATCTCGCACACGCCACAGGAATTCGTGGACACCCAAACAACCAAACTTGAGGTACGGCGAAAGCAAGGTCGTCGCTGGTGGATCAAACTCGGCGGGACTAGTCTTCGGTTTGGCGAATAGAGCTACTTGTTCTTTGTTCTTGCAAAACTCCTCCAATCGCCGCAATGCTTCCTTCTCACCACCTCTTATGGAAGTTGTAGCTTCGGGGAGACCGAGTTCTTCCAAAGTCGGTATCTCAAAATTATGTGATGGCCCTGCGATTGAGTCTGGGGCTTCCATTGGACTCGTGATGGAGTATCGTGGGCCAGGACGTACCATAACAAGTTACTTGACTGAGTCTTGTTTCTTCATTGATATCGACATCACCGCTTGCCCTTTTGGAGTGATCGGATACATTCAAGTCTGATATAGTTGTATCTCCTGGCGGTGGGAGACTTTTGGGCGCCGGGAGCGGTCGAGGCGGTTCTTGCAATTTCTTCACTGCCTAAATGAAAGCATCTTAGTCCTCAAATCTCCTGGTAACGTCGATCACGGACCGAATGCCAGGACGATAACGAGAGGGTCGCTTTACCCCCGTTGGATTTGACGACTTGTTCTGGATCGTAAAGAGTATGCCCGAGAACATCAACTACTTCAACGCCAGCTTCGGAGACGATACGTTTGATTTCAGCGTCCCGGATACAAGCATACCCAGCGGTATCCTTTTCGTAAACAAGGTGGCTGATACGCCACTCTTTGATTAGAGCAGGTATGATTGCTTGGGGTTTACCCCTGACTACGTGTAACTTCGACTTCGAGTTACAGACAGTGAGTGACCTCGAAAGATCATGGATACTCTCCAGAAGAAAATTAAACCTAATTCCCTTCAGTACTCGTACGACGGTTTGCAGAAGACTACAGACTCACCGGTTTACTCCTACTCTGTGAGCGTAGACGTATTCTGGATCCCACGTCCATATCTGAATAGTCAATGATTAAATGAACGGCATAGCTGATGAAAACACGTACAGGATATAGTACTTCCGGCTGCAGGCTCAGGGCTGCATGCAGCGCAGGAGATGAATGCAACCGAAGGTCGGTTCGAAACCAGTACAGGACTCGAGGTTTGCTCATTGTTGGCTTTGGAACCAAGCAATATATCCGCTTTTATAGTACAAATACGCTGTCTTGAATGACCTGATCGATCCCTGCGTGTGCACTACGTCATATGACCCCTATTGAATCCCAAGACTCTAGATACATATTGTGCAAGTCCGTGAAGTAGATAAGTCCAGAGATGTCTAATATACAGTGTTTGTGAATAATAGCGTTACAGAGCACGAGAAAGAAGAAAGCAATGCATTCTACGAAGCAAGAAGACAACTCGGTGATGATGTCAACCTAAAAGCGTCGAGGATTGGTGGTATTAAAGCGACGCAATAACTGTTCGTCAACAGGATCGCGTCGCGGAGGGGGTGCACTTTGCAGATGCTCTAGGGGCACCAGCTGCCCGGGCAATCCAAGTGCTGAATGTGTTGAGACCGGGCTCGAATTACTGGAGGATGTAGTCGATGCAGGCCGGTACCCAGCCAATGTCGAGCCTCCCATTGACGGCGCATGGTGTTGAGAATGATGCGATTCGATAGTCGGATAGTAAGCATTTGCATCCGTTGCTTGAATGTTCACTGGGTATAGCCCGTCGCGAGGATCGCGCCGCATTTTGCTGGCACGGGCGCTCCGAAAGATGCCCTCTGGCACTGGCACATCACCAATCCCACGAATGGCATCGATGGTCGCAAGTCGGTTCAGTCCCTCCTGACTGAAGTATGCCGCTTGGACGGCAAGGTCAGGCAAAATCACGACAGGACAAATGGAACATACTTAGGTGCCATTTCCGGACGATCCCGCGAGGTCTGTCGGCAGGAAGAGAAACATGAACACTATAGGTCTGCTTGACCAGTCGTTCTGGCTCACTGGACTGTGAGTCTGTTTTGGGGTGTCGCGAAGAAGTGTCCCGTCGCCTGCAGGCATCTGGTCAGTCAAGAAGGGGGTAACAGAAAGAGAAACAAACTTCAGCAGCTGCGCCCAGGGGGTGATGGGATTGAGCGGGTCGTCCTCCACATCGGACTCTTTCTGGTGGTAAAACAAGACTAGGAAGGCTTCAGTAAAGAGCCATTAATGACATGCAGTCGTACATTCATCGCGCACTCCTGATAGATTCATGATTAGTGTCGTTGACAGTGTTATCAGGGCATACTCACTGCTGGGGCCCCATCCCATACCGTCGGTCCTTCGAGGTACCAGTCAATATCACAAGCTGATATGCTTCTCATGCAACATACCAGCGTTCCATGCCAATGCCTATCAAATGAAGGTCAGTTACGCATCAAACAGGAAAGAAAGGACAGTTCGCCACCAATTGTCTCTGTATTGCTTCCCCTCTCCTCCCATACATAAACGTTTCCGGGTACAATCGCTCGTCGCTCTTCCGCATCCAAACGCCTTGTTATGAGAGGGAGTTTATTGGTCGCAACGCCGTAAAACACCTGGAGTGCATCTCTTGTGGAGCGTATCCGAACACTTTCTAATGTTGGTCGTTGCATGGTTTGAGATGAGAAGGGGGAGGGTAACTAGGCGTCGGTCAGATTTTATTTGTAGAGAAAAGATGGATCATTCTGCATAAATACCGGTAATAAGAATCCCAGGGCTAAGGACCTTGACAAACAGGGTCGTACAGAGATCGGATTTATGCATCCAAAGATATAATTAGGTTGGACAGTGTGCCGTGTCATAATGTGCTAACCAGAGAACGTAAGCTGTTCGTCCCACGCCTACATCCCAGATGGGCCTGAGAATTCGCTGACAGAACGGAGCGGGCAGGTGGAGGATAAGCTCCATACTTATGCCGAGGAACCTCGAGGAGTCTTCACGATTGACACGAAGATGAAATGCACGAATCGATATTCGCTGAGTTGAAAGCTTAAAGTGAAAGATCGAAGATGTATCTCAACGCCTCGATCAAAGTAGAATATTTAATACACGCACTGATTCATTTCTTTCGTCACATCACACTGAAAGATACCATGGTTTCTAGCTGTTGATCCAACAATCATCCAGTCCAGTTTAAAAGTCGGGGCCTCCGAAGCTTACGGGACCATCAAGATGGACTCGTAAGGCGTATGGAGGAGTTACGACCATCAGCTGTTATAATTCCGTGTTGCCAAATATGCTGTTTCCGTATGATAGTTCCAAGATGAATACACGCCCTAAATTTTAAAAGCTTAATCAATGGCTATAGAAGTGTGATCGTGACACGCACACCCCGGCCCTTGTAAGATGCCCTGACAGTGATACCCATGGTCGACGGAAAACAAACATAATTCCATGATGCCTATACATGCGACCCTAAGACTCAAGAGATTCTGCCAACAATGATCGGGCAACTCGAGTTCGGTTGATGCAAAGGAGGGCCTGTGAACTTCTGTGAACTGGAACTGGCACTCACTATCCAGACTACTGGGTACCGTACCTTTGTCGACAGCAGCAGGTCCGGGTAGACACCCAGTACATTGCGAAGAGATAAGTACTTACGCTGAACTTGAAAGGGGTGATGATGGAGGATAGAGGTCAAATGGGGGTTTTCCGGTGAATGATCATCACTCACTCGTTGTATATCATAACCTTAAAAACAACCCTCGTTTCCACCAATTGAGATTCGAAGGCTTGCAGGGCTCGACAAAGTTTCCAGAAAACCACAGCAAGGTTTCGTCATGGCTTTATAAGGTAATTTGATGCGGCACTCACCGTACACAATAAGTATCTCCTATGGTCCATGGTAGGATAATTGAAACCCTCGAGCACTATTGCATCGCAACATACTACTATTATTCTGTGAACGGGCATCCGTGCTGATTTTCTCAGAGGAAACGATTGATAAGGCTCATCGCCAACCTCACGGGAGCACTATCCTGTCATACCCGCGCCATTTGAAAGCGCGTGGGCGACCGAGCACCGCGATTGAGAAGTCAGGCCTAGATGTCTGTGTTCCTTGGAGTGCTGCGAACAAGGGCAGCGGAACTATGTCACACTGCGAAGTATAAGCTTCTCGCGGGAGTGCCGCTACGATGAATGAAGATCAGAAAACATTTCGAGAGGGTTGAGCAAATCTCACTGACAGGAATGTGGTACGTAGAATTGTGCTAATTGGAACTTGCCGAGGGCACTGACGTTACAACGTAATGCTTTGATTATTGCAGCTCTCCTCCTCGCCGGTGATTCCTCGTCAGCATTACAGCACTATCGGATGCAATCATACGGAAACCCCAACTCAATCACCCAAGCCTTGAAGAATGAGTCTGTCCAGATTGATACAGCGGCGGCGAACGGGGTTGATACATGATGGAAGTGCGGTAGCGAAGCGATCGGACTCTCGCAACCAAAATACGCGAAACGACTAACCACAAGCCACTGGCGTACGTTGCGGAAAAAGACCATCCCGTCAACGAGTTGATGACGACCCACCGCGAAGATATGCCCGTCGACAAAGGAGGCTCATGAGACCTTGGTTAACACTTCTTTTCCCTAAAACTGGTGAGAATGGCGCCTACTAGGAAGAATTGTCGCACGCTGGTGTCGAAAAATGTTATGAGAATAGTATGACATTGCGGAGGCCAGTCTGGAACAAGGTGAGCGCCTTGCATAGTAGACGATAAGGAACTCACAAGGCGCACGGCCTGATGCAGAGATCAAGATAATTCAGAGATTCAACACCCAACACAACCTGTGAGGCCCCACAGTGGGTATACTCTTCCGGGACAGTCAGTAATGAATGATATTCAGGACGTGGATAAGGGACGTTCAAACTTGAATGATATGATTAGTCAAATGAATGTAAGAATATCAGTCTCTCCGAAACGGCGTCCCGTCATCCCTCCCATAGAGCTTTCACCGAACGCCACACTTTTCCTACTCCCGTGCCTATGCTAATAGAATCAGATGAGCCATAGTATATTATCAATCAAAGAGAATAGTTACTTAGCCTCAGCGACACCTTCTATGGGAATCCATATTGCTTGTAGAGATTTGCCAGTAGACTTCTGCCCCTTTTGATCCAGTGAATTGTTGGGAAAAGATGCCTTCAACCGCGGTGGCTCACGGCCGCCACCGATAAGGACCCATTGCACTCTGTAGGTTTTCTTAATATGAGAGAAAACATGTTGAATCTCGCCCGCGGAGCGAACATGGACTATATGGTAATGGTCTGGGTGACATTCTGGCTCGGAGTCACCCCGAGGGTGCAGAGATGATATTGGCGATGCGATGAGCAACTTTATCTGTTCACTTGCAAGCTCAATATGATTATCTTCGCCATTCAACGAGATATTTGAAGTAGTGGGAAATTCGTATAGGCCGGCCAAAAGTCCTGAACTCGAAATCATTTGCTTGTTCGAATAAAAAAAGGAACACTGGTCGCACCTTTGTCAGGTCGCCTGACTAAGAGAAACATCCTTCGCGCTGGAGGTGAGGCTGGACACCATTCCACCACACTGACTACGTCCACCTCAGCTCTTGCCTTCTTGCGGTCAACTTTCATCGGGTAGTCAAGAACACTGGGATTCGCCAGAAGAGGCTCGCACAGGGTACACAAGTCTTCTATATCCAAAACTGTGCTGAAGTTCCCCGACTTGTGAATGTTTAGCGAAAAAAGAGGTCATGAAATCATTCGTTCCCTACCTGGAATGCATAGGCGTTGCACCAGGGACGAAGAGGGCACGATTCGCATGACGGCTCGCGGACTTTGCAAACAGTACTTCCTAATTCGATGAGGGCTTGATTAATGTCTCCTGGATTCTTCTCCAGGGTGTCTGGAGTATCCTAAGGTGTTAGAATTCTAGCCGTGTTTGTATTAAGTCTAAGCACCTGTATCCGTATTGTCAACATTTTGGACCATGGCGGTAGCAGCATCCCAAAGGATGTTCAAAGTAGCTTTCCCTTTTGGAGGAGAGTGCAACGCCAAAATTCGACTTAAAAGGCGATGCACGTTTCCATCTAGCTGAGGAAGGCGTCAACTTTGTGAGGATGTCCAAAGGATGAGGAACTCACTACAGGGACACGTTCTCCGTAGGCAATGGAACATATTGCTCCTGCGCTGTATCGTCCGATTCCCGGTATGTTTGCTTCCATCTCTCTAGCGTTGTCGGGCAATTTTCCTCCATACTCTTTAACAGCTTTTTGAGCGCCGGCGAGTAAACGACTCGCGCGACTGTAGTAACCTAAACCCTTCCAAAGAGCATTCACATCGTCAATGGATGATGACGCCTATACCAGAATACTGAGTGGGGCTTCGTGGGTAAAGGGTAAAGAACAACGCTCCGTACAAGGTGACTTAGTGTCGGGAATCTGAATGTCGATTTAAGAAGAAGATGCGGGAAAATGACCCTGATACACACTTTTTCATCCATGTATTGTAATAGGGAATCACTGTTGCCACCTGCGTCTGCTGTAGCATAATTTCCGAGATCCAGACCTAACATATGTCGTCAATTACTGAGCCTATTACATTCGCGGAAGAACGAAACTTCATAAGCTCTCTGAGCCTTTTCTGAAGGACCCAAAGTAGGATCAAATGGCTTCCTCCACGGCATACCGCGAGCATCACGAACTGTGGAGTACCATAGGAGTAGCGAGTTTTGCATGGAAGCCACTGATGCAAGGATATGTAAGGACTTCAGATGTTTTGTGCCAGCATTATGGTAAAGAACAGGTCCGTGCGGTTCGTTCTCCTCACGACGCTGCTTCTTTCTCTTGGTGACCTTCGATGCATGACGCCGAACGGATTTAGTGTATTCTGAGTCTGAGCATTCCGGGGATGTGGTGCAGTATTCTTCGGCATCTTCATTCGGTGACACAGCACGTTTTCGTCTTCCCGACATGAGCCGATTTAAGGTTGAAGATGAAAAGAGGAGAAGACTGTGGATGCCTGGGATACAGGCGCGATAGACCTCATGCAGTCACAAGAGTCATTTGTGAGTGACTTGACGTGACACCGGTCCGGAGTCCTGCTTACGGAGAACCTTGTACTACAGCAGTCTCGATTCCAGTCCCTTTGTCAAGGACCTTGGAATATGTTTGTCAGGTGGCGCACCTCAGCTTCAAAATATGTCCTTAGCAGGCTAATTTGAAATTTTAGAGACACAAATTTACTCAGGTCACATCTTACTATCGCATCACTAATGGCTGTGAAGTGATAGCAGGAAGTTTGGCTTACCGTGCTGCATTTATGGCACCATTCGCACCGTCAAACTTTCCGCTCTGTATCAAGTCTACACCCAGGCAAAAGGTATCCTGTTGACTCGGATTTTAATTCCACCAGAAGCATTCCATGGATGCCATGGAATATACCTCTTTGCAAGTAACGTTCGCTTTGCAACAGACCCACGGTCAATGTCTTTGATACTCTCATGGATGTCATCGGCGAAAATATACAAATGAAATTGGGAATGCTATTCTTCGATCAGCCAGCTTTTGGGAACCCGCAGCTGGAGCCTTCTCACCGAATAATTCATCAATCGTTTGCACGATTTTCTGAACCTCGTATTTCAAATATCCAGCGACGGGAAACGGGCTGACTGACGGTGATTAGGCTCTCGCTTCGTGCCTCTCGCACGTTGCGCTCGGGTTTGCAGATTGGCGACGCACTGATTCCAAGTATACTCCTCGTCTTCTCGCAACTCCTTAATACCGCCATATCTACCCCATAGCGTCACATTTCTCATGGCGAAGGGTCCTAACAACTTTGGATTTCTTGGACCACGGCAGACTTCTATGGAACAGCTTACGTTCGTCCAAACTTACTTGATGCCCCCCCCCACACCCTGGCTCAATACGTCTTGATAAAGCTATCCTTCGAAGGGCCGGTAACCGTGGCCTGGGCGGAGATCGTAATTCCCGTTTCCCAAGTTCGACACATTACACCGGTCCACTATCTCGAAGTTGAACCTCATTGTTCGTGAACCCACGCCTTTGCCGTTTCAAGGAACCGCGCACCGAAGCGGGAGTCGCTGTTGCTGTCTTTACCCTCACTTGCGAAAAGCGCGGACTGCGAAGACTCTGGACATCAATTGTGCGGACACTAAGCCGACGGAGGGAAGTGTAATCTTCCTCTCTCGACATGCTCGGTCAGAAGACTGAAAATTTCCCTTCTGCACAGAGAAACTTGGATAGATGGTGTCTCTTCAAACAAGCGGCTATCTTTGTGGAAACGCCCCGGGCCGTTCCTTCTGTCTTACAGTAACTATTCCACATCGTTTTCTGATATTGACTGTTATCTCCAAAATGTGCTGGGATAAGTACGTGTTAGAAGAGCCTGGAATTGGCTGCTTTTCATGACGGTGAATTCGGTGATTCCTCGGTAAACGCTACTTTCTGGTGCTTCTTTGATCTTAACCTTCCCGCTCAAGTTCGTATCACTGATACCGCCCTCGACCTATGCAAGGTCTAAGCAAATCTACCGAGGTGAGTCCGTAGAACTGTAGGCCACCGGTGACGCGAGAACGACCTTCTCCCTTCTCTTCTGACGATCACTGACGAAGGGGTCCTTGTCTCGAAATTCAGAAGCCAACGTTCCCTATGGCCATTGCACCTCAAATCAAACGAACCCTGCGGACCGTCCCAGTATCGCGGGTATGACCTTAGGGAATATCAAAGCCCCGAGATCGGTGAATTAGCTTGTGTCTGTGTAAGAATCACTGGGGTTGGGGCCACCATGTTGGTGTCGTCATGTCCCTGTCAGGTCAAGGGCGGAGAAAAACTACTAGGAGCCTTTAGTTTGAGAATAGCAACAACAAAAACTCAATGCGATACACGTTCATTAATAATGTGTCCTCGTCATCAGCTGAAAAACCGAGAACGTAAAGGCTCAAGATCTCGAGCACACGCCCAGGAAAGATCTGACAACACCACATGAAAATAATGAAGCTGTGAACAAATTATCGTTAGATATACTGGTCTAGATCTTGGAGCACGGTAGAACACACCGCGGTTCCGCCATGCATAGTGACGAGGCGCCAGTTTTCCAACAGAATTCGAACACCCATCCCGCGCCTGCCCAGGGCGCCACTTCTCCATAAATTTGACATATCCTTTTAATGTCAAGGCCGTTGGGTTTTCCCCCAGGAACTGGTAGGACTTCCTCGCATTCTTATCTGGTTGACATATTCGTACACGTGCTCAATATTGAGATCGAGACCAAATATTCAACCAAACGTATGAAAAAACTTACATCCAATGAGATAAATACACACGTTGAAACGAGTTTTGAGGAACGAGCGACAACACAGCCGTGTAACTCCATATGTACAATAACGAGCCACTTTCCACCACCGCCCGTGTGTACTACATATCACCTAGTAGGTCTTCTTTTTCTCGTCAACCGACAGACCACCTGGTCCCATATTAACCAAGAGAATCAGGCCACCAACGATGGCTGGTCATTCAGGTCAGCGAGTTTTCCCGAACTGAAAATGGGATGTACTCACAAAGCGTCTGGAAAAAGTCATATTTCAAGAAATCGCGCTGAGGATGCGCCGAAGGAACGCTCCACCAGTTATTCGCGAAGACATTGAAGACACTAAGGACCATAACGAGGAATACAGCGGACCACTTGGCTTTAAAGCCGACTGCAACCATAGTACAGGCAGCCAAACCGAGTATCGATACGAAAACACGAGCGACACTCCATGAACCTTGGATGACGAATCCGAGGAAGAGGAAGATGAGCAGGACACGACCGGCGAGGAGGAAGCTAATTGCAACTGGTCAGTACGATTACGAGGGCTGTCGAGGATAGACTGACTATTTCTTGCGATCCGTCTCGCTAATGGTAGGTAAACCAGCAAAGACCTTCTTACGGGTCACCATGGAGTCACTGAACACCATGAAAAGACCACCGATGACGCTCAAGTTACGGAGGAAGAAGGTGAGGTCGAAGATGAGTCCATAACCGAAGCCCTGAATGACCACAACGGCCAAAAGGCCAGCAACAGCATATTCTGAGTACCGTTTCAGGATTACTGCAGCAGAGCCGGCAAGCATGGTCTGCCATTCTTCCAGTCAGAAAGCCATTCGTTGATGCTGAACTCGATAAATGGAAGCTCACAATGACGTTCGTGATCAAAAACAAGTGCGAGATTCCCCATGGAAAGTGTCTGTGACTGAATTGATACAAGGCGAGTGTCAGAAAAGAGGCCATATTATACAAGCGACAGACATACTTTTGCAAGTACCAAGTCTGATCTCCCCACTGGGTCATGATTCTCAAAGCATCCTCCAAGAATGTCACCACAATCAAAAAGCGACCAATTGCCGGCAAATGGGGCTTTAACGGCTGTGAAAGAATCTCCACATTGTCTTCAATTTGCTTCCCAAATGTTCTGAGTTTCTCGACAGGATCATCAGGATTGGCTGACCGGTAGCCTGAAGAAGGACGGGAATTGGAGAAGCCGTGAGGGTCGGGGTTGTAGTTATTAGATTGTGGGCGAGCAATGCTAATGCGAGAAGTCATGGTGGAGAAGAGCAAATGTCTTGAAACTCAGACGTGTCTTTTTGGACCACTGACGACGTGGCGGTTTCAATGCCACGTGACTTTTCAAGAATTTGAAAAAAAAAATTGGCCGGCGGAATAACTCCCTGAGCGACGAATGGGACTTTAATGGTTATAATGTTCTCTGATCATGAAGTCGTAATTTACATGTTGCCTACTACTTCAACCTCCATGTACCGCAAAAACCGCTCCGAACTCACAGAACATAAGCACAGGACCAGCACAAGATCCTGGTTGCATCAATGATTTCGTGGCAAGATCAGCGCCAGTACAGTCGTCTTTGCTAAATGCGGCGCTCGAAACGCACAAAGTTTGTGGAAGCTTGGTAGTCGTGGACGCTGACCTTCGAGAAACTGACCCACCGACAATCCTGGCAGCGAACTAGAGGAAGCCTAGAGGCTCTACCACAAGGCTAGAGCTCGGCCTACCCCGTTATGCCAACTGCTAAATGAATAAGAGAAAGCTTCAAAGATCACAAACGGTTGATGAAACATAGAGAAGGAACGTACACGGTCATCTTTGGGACTTCATAGAAGATGTCCAATTGAACGCCGCGAAGCAAGGCGCCTGCCATGCCACTTAGGAGGTATAGCTACAGGTCAGCAACCATCTCGTGTAACCAGCCTGGAGAATGATCAACTACTTGTAGGACGACGGCGTTTTCGGCGAATCGTTCATGTAACGAATTCTCGAACAATTCCTATGACAGTGAATGTGATGCGATAGACCAATTTGAGACCAATACACTAGTCGGCTCGCAATGTGAGAGATCTCGGAGCCTGTTCTCGACTGGTTCTTGAAATAGGTTCTCTGTATGAATTCGCTTGGGTAGACTGACATACATATACAGCCGCTCCAATGTGCGAACACCTAGACAGATCAACTGCCGTTGTGGACAAAAGCTCCGTCTTGACAATCCAAATGAGAGTCATTTCATGATCATTCAAGCGGCTTTATTTCCCGGTTGAAGGTCACGATCGTCCATAGTGCTCGGTTTATTCCAGTACCTCGATCACCACTCGGAGGAGTCGATGGGCCATGCAAGGGCCATGGTTAATGGTAGAAAGAGACAAGTGAGATGCGAGATAGATAGATAGATCCAATTGACAATTTATGCTCCATCAAAAATTTTCTATGTACCCCCTTTGCTTCTGCCCTCCGTGTTGGCACCGATTGTAACGCTAGATTCCTCACCACATCGTCAAATTTGTGAAAAATCTCGGGAATCAGCTCCAGGTCTGAATCTCTCTACTCACCTCGTCCAGAAACGACTTTATCTAAGGCAGGAAATGGCCATGGAGGCAGACAATGTCAAGGTTTACACTGTCAACGGGGCGACCGCAGGGTCATCTTCATCACTGCCAGATTGGTTGACAAGAAAAAGAGCAGCGAGCAAGGGGAAAGGGAAGCGCGCCGTCAAGGAGCACTTTGAGGGAACTATCGAGCTCATCCAAGGCTTCGAGTTTCCCGAAGCCAGTAACAAAGTCAAAACTACACGGGACGGGACGCATGTCATCGCTACGGGGACATATAAACCTCAAATACGGGTTTGGGATTTGGGACAACTGTCGTTAAAGTTTGAGAGGCATACAGATGCGGAAAATGTGGACTTTGCTGTGCGTAAGTCGTTCATGATTGGGCCAGAGACTGCAATCTAACCCATGTTCTCAACAAGATGCTATCCGACGATTGGACAAAGTCAATACACCTCCAAAATGACCGCAGTATAGAGTTACACACACAGGGTGGATTTCACTACCGGACTCGAATACCAAAATTTGGGCGTTCAGTTGCCTATCATTTTCCTTCATGCGACGCACTCCTTTCGGCATCTGGAAACGAGATATACCGACTAAGTCTCGACCAAGGTCGGTTCATGACTCCTTTAGTCCTCGAGTCTGACCAAGAGATATCTGGTGTCAACTGCATCGACATAAATCCTGCTCACCAGCTATTCGCATTCGGGGTTGACGGTAATGGTACAGCACAATTTTGGGATCCGAGGTCGAGGAATTGTGTTGGTGTGTTGCAATTACCGGCGAACAAGTTGGTTTCGTCAAGTTTTGATGGGACAATGGAGGCTCTTGGTGTTACTGCAATTTCTTCGAGGGCCGATGGACTTTCATACGCCATAGGCACATCCACGGGACATACACTATTGTATGATATCCGCGCTGCGAAGCCTTACGCTGCGAAGGACCAGGGATATGGTTTACCCATGAAGAACGTAATCTGGATAGAAGGAGGAAGTCGAATGGCAGGAGATGGTATGGTTCTAAGTGCGGATAAGAAGGTTATTAAAATCTGGGATCGTGCATCGGTATGTGAATTCTTTGTGCCTCCCGTGCGCTTGCTGACACACCGATTAGCCATCTACCAACTTCTGCTCAATAACGCCAGCTGCAGACCTCAACGATGTCCATCATGTCCCGGGAAGTGGTTTACTTCTTTCGGCCAATGAGGGTATCCAGATGTCCACCTTTTTTATTCCCCAACTCGGACCTGCGCCTCGGTGGGCAAGTTTCCTCGAAAATATTACAGAGGAGATGGAAGATAATGCGGTCCGCAACGTTTATGAAGACTATAAATTCGTCGAACGAGGCGAACTTGCAAAGTACGCTCTCAGCTCCTCCGGTGAACTATGTACTGACCACTTGTGTTCTTATTCGTAGACTCGGCTTGGACCACCTCGTTGGCACGCCAGCTCTCAAACCATACATGCACGGCTACTTCGTTTCACTAAAACTCTACGACACCGCTCGTCTGATAGCCAACCCCTTCGCATATGCCGAACACCGAGAAAAGATGATCAAGGAGAAAATGGACAAACTCTCCGAGACACGTATAAGGTCAAAGAAACAGGCCATTGGTGTGAAAGTAAACAAGGGGTTGGCTGAGAAGATTCTCAAAGATGAAGAGAAGGCGAAGAAACGAGAGGAGAGGAGGAAGAAGAAGGTGCAAGAGCAAGAAAATGAGGAAGGAGAGGACAAGGATAATATGGATGTCGATGAAGAAGAAGGCGATCAAAAGGCTGGTGCAAGCCTCTTGAACGATCCCCGATTCTCCAAGGTGTTCGAAGACCCCGAGTTCGAGATTGATGTGAACAGCAGGGAGTACGCGTTGTTGAACCCATCATCGGTTGCTCAACGGAAGAGTATGTACGATCGCGGAAAGACCGCTGTCGAGGATGAAGAAGATGAAAGTGACAAGATGTCTTCTGATGGTCTCGGGGAGAGCGATAGCGAAAGCGAAGATGACAGCAATAGCAGTGAAGATAGCAGTGATGCTGGCGGTGAGTAACCTGATACTCTACTCTACTGTAGCTTCTTACTTAATAGGATCGCCGCAGAATTAACCAAATTTGATCCTCGTAAGCGGCCAGGTCAAAAGAATGCTCGAGCAGATGAAGTCTACGCTCGCACAAAACAGCAAAATCGAAAGGCGAACGTCAGAATGGTGCCTATGCACGCACAGGCCGGTGGAGGTGCTGTTACAAAAGATGCTACGTTTGGTCAGCGTAGGTCTCAGACCAACGGAGTGAAAAACAGTGGTGGCAAGGGCAAAGAGGGTGTCAAGCTTGGTGAAGATGGTGGCTTGGAGATGACGTTCATACCATCAAAAGGCTCTTCTCAGGTGCTGGAGACTGGGCGCTCGAAGCCTAAACGAAAGGGCGTCGAGACGTTTGGCGCAGGCATGGAACGTGGAGGAGAGGTGTCCGAAGTCGAGGTGTCGGAGAGTGACCGAAAGGGTAGAACGCATCGGAGACAAGGTGTTCGGAGTGGGAGTAAGAATATGTTTAGAAGGATGTAAGGTACCTGTGTATGTCCATCCACCGAGCACTTTTCAATCATGGCTTCAAAGAGGTTTGGTTCATATGGTGAGAGTATTCCGTTCATGAGATGGCCAACCCTCTACTTGACTTCGGCACCCCAATATTATTTGCTCTGCGGTCGATTTATCGAAAGCTACGGCGTAATGGCAGAGGAGTATACACCGATTACGATGTTCCGAATGCGAGGGCATCGTGGAGAGGGAATCACGCGCTATGGAAAGATCTGGCCCATCGTAGGCAAACAGCCAGAAACTGAAATAGCGAGAGATACTGAGAAGTCCCACAAGGAAACAGCTGCGTTGGTTATCCATCATGGAATCAGGGCAATGATATAAAGAGCGTTTGTTGCTTTGTTCTTTTCCAATCGGCTCGAAGAAAGAGCGGGCGTTCGTATATTTCAAATACCTATCTGAACCATACATAGTGGCTTCGGTGTAAACGTCGCTGGTTTATAATGTTGTCTAGTAGCCTTACTGCGCTACGGCACCCGGTTTCACGATGACCTTCATGAACTGTCTGTCATTGAGAGCTTCAAGTACCCTCTGGAATCCAGAATGCGTGTAGATATGGGAAATCTGTATGAAGTTTAGGAGGGTACAAATAGGTGTATCGTAACTTCTTACCATTCCTTTCACGTTGATCTTTCCGCTGTCCATATACGCAATGGCGCGAGGGAAGGTATCTGCTTGAAGCATCGTACCGATGTTCTAGGGTTCGAATTTACTGTCACTGTGACCGAGAGGAATACGCAAGACAGGTACTCACGCGAATTCCGTTGGCAAAGATTAGGGTGGCAGGCCTGCAAAGGGTATTGAGACATTACGAGCCGGGTATGCTAGGAACCGACTCACCATTATACCTAGACTTCGCCATAAATGACGTAGAGCCAGCGTTCCACCCCGTCGAACCAGGCGAACTGAGTCAACTAGGAGTCTGGCAGAGCCACTAGCCTCCACCTTCGACCCAGCAATGAGCTCGGGTGAGCCAAGTGAGGGAAAATGCACGCACTACAACGTTGAATCCAAAAGGATTATCTTCCTTGAACTTTTTCCATTGTTCCTCTAGATTGTGCCTATTCAGTTCCAAATATTTGTCTGCGGCATTGACCTGTTTCGCAACGTCCATCTTGATACCTTTGTTAGAAACGAGGGCAACGCGAGATGCACCATTCAACTCGAGTAATTGGGAGATCATAACTCCTTTGGGATGAAGACGGCGTTTAGCAATGTGCACCAGTTCAAAAGGGAACCAATGATGCGTACCACTAGGGCCAGAGCTGATGACAAGGACATCGGAACAACAGCTGATGCAATTTTGTCGACTGTATGAACTGCACAAAAGAGCGGCTCAATTAAGGTAGCCTCTTCATCCGAAACGTTGAAGATCTTGTGGAGCTTATTGCTTTGCCTGCATTGAGATGTCAGAGATGGGAGGAAGGACTCTGGCTAGCACGCACACAATCATATGATCAGAGAATCCACCTTGTGTGTTGATGCCAATCACTTGGCTATTGATGCACTGGACGTACTGCCCGCGACGACAGAAGAAGCACTTATGGCACTATAGAGATTTCAAGGTCAAGGATGGAAGAATGTCGAGCGGAGAATCATCGCACCCGAGTGATTGGATCCGCAACGCAGCGATCGCCTTCAAAGAGATCCTGCACGTTCTTTCCCGTTTTTACTACGCACCCCACAACTTCGTGTATAGTTGGCTGTAGAACAGAACGATGATCGGTTCCAAGACGCCTTACGGGAAACCTAGCAATCTCTCCGAGATCCCCTATAGTATACGGATAGTTAGATGTAGATCCTGGATACGCTGCTCCCAAAGCCCACCATTGACGACGTGGTGATCTGATCTACAGATTCCACAGTAGGCCACTTTGTGAGGCATTCGTGATTAGTTCTACAGTCAGTCATTGAAGGAAACTGTAGCTACCCTTTAACAATACCCCATCGTTTGATAACTCAGGCATAGTCCATGACCTGATTTCAGGCTTTGAGGGCTGACAGTAGATATGTTACAGAGCAGTCCATGTAGAAATAATGTAATTCTCCCCAGCAATGCAACCCCGACACGTTATAAAGCGGACCCTGCCAACTGCACGTCATGACCAAATTCGGTACCTTTATTATTCCCACCAGTACCTTTATCATTTCCCCCTTCCCATTCCTTGACCATATTTATTAATCTACAACACACTGCTGAATTGTCATTCTGCCTCTGTGGTTTCACTGCTCTTTGCTCATAGGTGCGTATGTTTATCATTTGGCTGAGCTTGAGATAATAATAATTATCCCTCAGCTACCTCCCGGATACCTGCCTCTCATACAGAATTATCATTCTCCCCCACTTTGTGTTGATCTGATCCGCTAGGTGCGCACCTTTATTATTTGGCTCAGCTCGAGCTATTAATAATTGTCCCTCGGCTACCTCCTGGATACCACCTGCCTCTCAGGCTCGCATCGAATTATCATTCTCCCCGAACATTTCTATCCCGACCACTTTGGCAAATTATAATTCGACCTCATGCTTCCTCGGATTTCAGATATGTTGTGTACAAGTTATTTTTGAATGACACGGAATTATTAGCATTCACATACAGTACCCTGTCCCGGATACCTGTCAAATAATCATTCGACCTCAGCTGATACGACAATCCTGGAACTCTTTGCGCACGCTCTCTCATGAATTTTTTCCCCGGCATCCTAAGCCTCACGATCACAAGCAAAACTTCCTTATTTCATCAAACCTCACTTCTTGATATCTTAGGTATGCATTGTTGCCTGTTTTCATGGACTCAGTCTCATTATCATTCAGCATTTCTACTTACCCTGATCCTTCTACATGCTCGCTGCCATTCCTGAGTCTTTATGAGGTAATTTACTGAGTAGTCTTTACCTATTTACCTTCTATGTAACATCAAGATTCCACAAGCACTGAATAGACGCTTGGAATTGAACTATGTCCGGCTCATCAGAACTAGTGTTCAGGGAAGAACTTTTCTCATACATATCCACCATATTATTTGCAGACCTAGTAGATATTACCACTTGAGTTGGAGCATGGAAAAGGTCAAACTGAGTGCTCCCGGCGCTATTAGATCCTCAAATGAAAAAGTCAAGTGACATGCAAGCTCAGAATGGCTTTCGTTCACACTTTACTTATAACTTGTATCTCTTGACGGCCACAAAAGTTATCCCCCTGCACCAACAACAGAAAATCAACTGAATATCATCTCAAAAGCATCAGAATTTGTTTCAATACATACCTGCAGCCCATACTAAACCCTGCAGACGTTTATGGTACAATAGGATATCTGGAAATGCAGGCAATGATTGATGATCTCTCTAAAATTCTTGCCATAACAGGTAAGAGTCTTCCAAAAAAGGCAATTAATATTTCTAAATTTGACAACACTATGCAATGCTCGTCGATCTTTGCTGAGAGACCGAACTGTAGCCTAGTAGTCTGATGTTGTTCCGTTTGGCCAATGTTTACTGAGTGCTCAGTAGTAGAGGCTGCTATATTTGGAGTGTCGGTGAACGATAGCGCGCTAGTGAGGCTCATATTGCCTCGAGACTTCAGGGGAACTTTTCCATACCCAAAATAGTTTATATTATGAGATGTTATGTTGAGTAGCCATGAGTAAAGCGTAAAGTATAGTAAGAGTGAGGGATATGTATGTAGTCTGGGTCAGAATCTTCGTAAGGTAGCATTATGGCGGGGTATATATGTCTTCGGTGCCTTCAGGTTCCGGCGGGATCAGTACTACGCTAGGTAATAACTGTCAATTCAATGAAAGGATATGAAACGGACCTTCCAATCAACACTGTTACCTCCTTGTTGCCTGCCCAAGTGACGGTACCGACTAGCCTCCCACGGGATGGGGAAAACATCAAAAAGGGTGCTTCAGGGGGCTCCTTGAAATATAGACTCGGATGATTCCGAGCCGAGCCAAGAACTGTACAGTCCGAAGAGAGTTAAAGTTCACGGAGGGCCGGGAAGATGATAATGGGAACTAGCAGGAGAGAGAATGGAATTGAGTGTGAATATTGACAGATTATAAATGGTACACGCACAGGTGACGGTGTCGAGAACAATGATGAGGGACTGCTGGGCGCCACTGGACGAATGATAATGTGGCATAGGGGTAATATTTGATGGTGCTGTGATAAAGTGTAAGCACAGAATGCGGGAGACATTGAGATGACAGGAATACGCACCACAGCCATAGAACACTACACTGCATGACAGAGGAAGGAACATGAAAGGAGGAAGTAAGGATCCAACCGTGGAAAACATCTGTAATGCGACTGCCGAATTTGGCATTGCTGGTGTTTCCCACTTATTATTCGCACCCAGGGCGAATTATTATTTGTTCCNTTCCCCGGCATCCTAAGCCTCACGATCACAAGCAAAACTTCCTTATTTCATCAAACCTCACTTCTTGATATCTTAGGTATGCATTGTTGCCTGTTTTCATGGACTCAGTCTCATTATCATTCAGCATTTCTACTTACCCTGATCCTTCTACATGCTCGCTGCCATTCCTGAGTCTTTATGAGGTAATTTACTGAGTAGTCTTTACCTATTTACCTTTTATGTAACGTCAAGATTCCACAAGCGCTGAATAGACGCTTGGAATTGAACTACGTCCGGCTCGTCGGAACTAGTGTTCAGGGAAGAACTTTTCTCATACATATCCACCACATCATTTGCAGACCTGGTAGATATTACCACTTGAGTCGGAGCATAGAAAAGGCCAAACTGAGTGCTCCCAGCGCTATTAGATCCTCAAATGAAAAAGTCAAGCGACACACAAGCTCAGAATGGCTTTCGTTCACACTTTACTTATAAATTATATCTCTCGACGGCCACAAAAAATATCCCCCCACACCAACAACAGAAAATCAACTGAATATCATCTCAAAGGCATCAGAATTTGTTTCAATACATACCTGCAGCCCATACTAAACCCTGCGGACGTTTATGGTACAATAGGATATTTGAAAATGCAGCCGATGATCTCTCTAAAATTCTTGCCATAACAGGTAAGAATCTTCCAAAAAAGGCAATTAATATTTCTAAATTTGACAACACTATGCAATGCTCGTCGATCTTTGCTGAGAGACCGAACTGTAGCCTAGTAGTCTGATGTTGTTCCGTTTGGCCAATGTTTACTGAGTGCTCAGTAGTAGAGGCTGCTATATTTGGAGTGTCGGTGAACGATAGCGCGCTAGTGAGGCTCATATTGCCTCGAGACTTCAGGGGAACTTTTCCATACCCAAAATAGTTTATATTATGAGATGTTATGTTGAGTAGCCATGAGTAAAGCGTAAAGTATAGTAAGAGTGAGGGATATGTATGTAGTCTGGGTCAGAATCTTCGTAAGGTAGCATTATGGCGGGGTATATATGTCTTCGGTGCCTTCAGGTTCCGGCGGGATCAGTACTACGCTAGGTAATAACTGTCAATTCAATGAAAGGATATGAAACGGACCTTCCAATCAACACTGTTACCTCCTTGTTGCCTGCCCAAGTGACGGTACCGACTAGCCTCCCACGGGATGGGGAAAACATCAAAAAGGGTGCTTCAGGGGGCTCCTTGAAATATAGACTCGGATGATTCCGAGCCGAGCCAAGAACTGTACAGTCCGAAGAGAGTTAAAGTTCACGGAGGGCCGGGAAGATGATAATGGGAACTAGCAGGAGAGAGAATGGAATTGAGTGTGAATATTGACAGATTATAAATGGTACACGCACAGGTGACGGTGTCGAGAACAATGATGAGGGACTGCTGGGCGCCACTGGACGAATGATAATGTGGCATAGGGGTAATATTTGATGGTGCTGTGATAAAGTGTAAGCACAGAATGCGGGAGACATTGAGATGACAGGAATACGCACCACAGCCATAGAACACTACACTGCATGACAGAGGAAGGAACATGAAAGGAGGAAGTAAGGATCCAACCGTGGAAAACATCTGTAATGCGACTGCCGAATTTGGCATTGCTGGTGTTTCCCACTTATTATTCGCACCCAGGGCGAATTATTATTTGTTCCAAGGCAGGCTTGCAAAAAAGGATGAGAGCAATTATCATTCATCAAGGCCTTACAACATAGCGGGAACATTATAACGCGTCGGGGTTGCAAAGCTGGGGAGAATGAATAAAGTACTACATGGTATGCTGGTTGTAAGAATTGTAGAATAGATTTCATTTCTTGTTGCTCAGCGCCTTTGTCGACGGTAAACAATAATTAATCTAAGTTAGGAAAGGGATGCCCCGCCGCGTCACCTGAACTCACTCACGCGCTAGGGCAGGGACCTCTTGCAATTCTCCTTCTCAAGGTCAATGGGGCCGCCCTGCTCGCGTAGGTGCCTCTTGCTCAGAGCTACACCTTGCTCGTTGTTGTTGCTCAGGGAATGGTACATGTCAGTTATCCAGATCCACTTGCCTGACAAAACACATCGAACGACGTCGAGTCTGCGTCACTAGTCCGTTTGAAAGCTGGATGAGTTGCCCATGCCACATGGTAGCGCGGTCCAGGCTACTTCGGCAACGGGTGACGCGGCGGGGCATCCCCTTCCTAATTTGGATTAATCATTGTTTACCGTCAACAAAGGCGCTGAGTAACAAAAAACCTACAATTCTTACAACAGCTGTAAATCACTCATTATACATAGATATATAGTGTGCGCATTACAGGAGCAGTATCAGAAAATTCCCCGATCAGACATCATCTATGTGGTATTCATCAATGTCCGTATATCTATTGCATGCAAGAGCGTAATGGAGATATAAATAGCCAATACATATCAAGATCCTTCATGAATAAATATCAAAGCAAGTCGGAGCCTAACCTCCTCGAGGTTTAGATCCTCTGAGAAGTCCCATGCCCATACCAAAGCCTTTACTAGGCTCAAAAGGTGTCGCACGGCTTGAAAGTGTTGACGAACCAGCTGTCGGCGCTACTCCTGCTGTACCAGATGATGACGCCTTTGTATGTTTTTGACCGGGTGAACCACCGGATCCACCACCGTCAGAGTTCGTTGCATCAGAATTGGTCGTACTAGACATGTTGGGTGCAGTCGGTATGCTGCCTGAACTGTTCTGACTTCTCCGGTTCGGATTGGTCAGAATGGTCGTGGGCACTGGTGTCGTCGCATGTGATGTACTGTGGTAACCATGGTGGTGTCGTACATTGTGGTGAGGTCCGTGAGGTCCATGAGAATGTGGACCTGCTGGGTGATAGTGATGTTGAGAATGTGAGTGATGAGAGTGATGGTTCGTGGATATCGACGCCGAGCGTTGATTGTGAGTACTCGTAGGAGAGTTTTGGTGTGCAAAAGTTTGTAGATGATGGGGTAGGGAATGGTTGTGGACATGGCCGTGAGTATTCTGTTTTGGCGATGTCGTGGGTGTTCGAGCTTGTGGAGTGTTCACACCTGCCTTGGAGGAACTTATTGAGGAATTTGTTGGTCGCTGTATCAGGCCTGCTGCAGGTCGACCTATACTTCCAAGGCCAGCGGAAGCCGATAGCTCGGCGACGGCCTGGGAGCGAGGCTGTTGTCCGACGGGTCCTAATCCGAGCCCAATGCCATGCCCTTGCAGTCTGGAAAGAGGATTACTTGCATAATGAATACTCTCCAGCTCTAGCTTCTCCAGCTCCTCCAGTTCCTCCAACTCTTTCTCCACGCTATCGAGCTTTTCCTGAAGCTCCTTCACAAGACCACCTTCCAGTTTCTCCTGCTTTATCTCCAACTTCTCCTGTGTCTTTCCAAGAGTGTTCAGCTCATTTCGGAGACCATCGACACGCTTGCGAACGACTTCTTCTTCGCGTTCACGTTCCGCACGCATCTTTTCTGCCTCTGCAAGAACAAGCTTGTATTCTTCCTCCCTCTCATCCCTTGCCTTTTCTGCCTCCGGAATAGATTCCTCCACCTGAACTATTTCAGCTTTAATCTCGGTGACAGAGACATTCGCCTGTTTCACCGCCTCCTGCAGCGCGAGAACCTTTTGCTTCATGCGAAGCTCACCAGCAGCATGTCGTTCGAATGCTCGTTTCAGAACCTCGATCTCGGAACGAAGAGCTGCATCAGCCTTTTGTGAGTCACGACGAGCGGATTTGAGAGATGCTGTGAGCGTTGCCGTGTCGGAGTTGAGAAGGGAGAGGGTGTGTTGGAGTTGTGCGATACGATCTTCGAGAGTGAGGGGCGCAAATGAGAACGGAGTCGCCGGCTGGGGTTGTGGCTGTCCGGAAGGTGTCTGAGCAGGTGAGGCGTTATTCGGTGGAGGGGTATTCGGCCGCGTTGGGGTGCTGTCCTCTGCACCGACAGCAGTATTAGACGTGTCTGTATCTGTTGAAGTGGTGCTGGCAGCACTGTCATCTGCAGTGATGGTGAATAATGAGTAAGAAAGAGACATTTCAGAACGAAAAATATGGAACTGACCTTGAGTAACGACCTGACGACTCATCGTCTGACCTTGCACAAGTTCCAGATCCACATCGTACTGCCTTCCAGGCATGAGGCCGTACACAATTATCACTGCCTCATCTGCTTTATCATCGATTCGAATGAACACCCTCCTCCATGACGCACGATCGACTTCTACCGACAATCCTCCCGCCAAGGCACGCGACAAGACCGAAGGCGTTTTCTTCGTCTCTGACTCAGAATTTGTCGTGCTGGAATCTTCATCGTCACCTTCGGCCTCATCGTCAGCCCTCTGTGTGATGTCTTCGAGGGAAAGTCCAAGAGCAGCCAAATCGGGGTCGCCAGGTGCAGAAGATGCTGAAAGGACGAAGGTGACAGAGACGGAGGTTATTTCGCGCACTGATAAAGATAGTGGTGGGATCCACGGGCGTATTGACGTCCAGCCTGGCGTGTCCATGGAAATTGAATGTCAAGTTATAATGCGCAGGCGAGGTGAAGTGGGAGCTCGAGGGAAAGCAGGTTGTCACGCGGAGTTATATGTCACATCAGTGTTCAGTACAATATTCCGTTCTCGCAACGTTGACGATGATTTTTAAAAAACTGTATTGAAAGTTTATTTAAATTTTTTCGGACCTACTACTTACCTGCGCATATGTACTGAAATTCTATTTACTACTTATATATATAAATGGTGACTTACCTACGTGTCTACTGATGTGGCCGGCATTCAAAGCTCAAAAAAAGAACTATTCGGAGATCAACTTGAAAGTCATGTCGTTATTCATGCACATGCCTCACTGCGTCCCTTCCTCTTCGTGCACCCTGCGAGGTTCCAGGTCATGGCAAACTTCTGCAGATTCCGGCCGGGCGGCTGAAGTGTGATGGAAATGCGGATGATGGTAATGCCAGTGAGGAGCAGGCGGGGGTTCCATAAACTCATGTCCATGAGGGCATGGTCCTGCAGGAGACGGTGGGCAACACCATTCAAGGCCATACATAGGGTGTGGGGGTAATGGTGGTCCATGGAAATGGCGGCCATGACGGGGTCCGCGATGACAGAAGTCGAAGTGTGGTGGTGGTGGCGGCATCATGTCTTCATCAGCAGGACAAAAATGATGTGACGGTGGTGAAGGTGGACCTTGAGGACCATGAGCACGGTGTGGCGGATGCGGTAGCATCACTCCTTCACCAAAAGCATGAAAGTGATGCGGAGGCGGTCCGTGTCGCCCACGAGCGTGATGAGGTGGTCCATAACGGTGCATTCCACGCATCGCATGGAAACTACCCCTACAGCGAGTGTGAGGCGACCTGTAAGCATAAGGTGCTGCACCACGAGAACGATGAAAATGCATGTTCGCGACGAGTATGAGGTTCTTGCACTAGATACCCTACTGAACTTCCTGAGCTTAGGTCAGGGCTTTTATATGTCGATCAGAGCCGAAACTTTCCCAGTCGCCCTGCCTTCTGACTGCGTATTGCTGCGGCCGGGAGTACTTATGACTTGACATTTCGGAACCTTTGCGAACAGTATACACTCATGGAAAGAGTTGTGCGAGGGCTCGGCTTGCCCAGAACCTGACTATGACTACCCAACACAGTGTAGAGGTTATTTCTGGAAGTCTCATAGGCCGTACAATTCCATTCGAGTCACTAAATCTTGCTGTTTCACGGATAATTAGAATCAAGGATGTGAGAAGTATCATGGCTTGCTTCCTGGCACCGAGCCTGAACCGCCCAGACCTGACTAATATATCTCTGACTCCAGTCTGCCTCGTCAAATTCCTGGTGATCCAGAATTCGAGACATGAAAGCCAGAATTCAATGAACATAGAGCATGATGAGCATATGGAATGGAGAGGGAGGTCGGCCCCGAATTTCTCGGGTTTTAGTCTACTGGATTACAAGTACGACAAGTACAGTACGTCTATCTGAGGTCTAAAGTTTACAACAGGAGGAATGGTCTTGCTGGCACTCCTAGTATCGACACTCCAGGCTGGCTCCAGGTACTGTTAGCAAAGGCCCGAATCGCGCTTGGATGTCTCGCACTTCTGCCCTGCTTCTGCCCTCATGGGCCACGTCTTCAGACCTCAGCCTTTCTTGCTCTTAAGGACGATCTGCACGCATTATCCTGAGAACGCGAGAAATGTTCCGCGGGTCGGCAATGCTGAACATCGCTGAATGCAAAAATGGACCATTCACCTTCAATCCGCGCAATTCTATTCAGTGCTCGTTACTTGGACCCTTTATGAGATCATCGTTGCGTGCCAGTCTTTTTGTGTTTTGTTGTTTTAATAAACTTGCTTCAGCGCTACTCAAGACTCTCGTTTAACCCGAAACTCAAATCTACTATCATCACTTAGTATCCGGTACCAGCTGATTGGCAAGAAATTCGTGTGTAGATTTATGGTGTAGGATTGCTGTTCAAACGGGAGGAGACACTAGTGCGACACACAGCAAGGCAGATTAGGATCGACGGGTGGCATTGAGTGCGTCGAGAAGTGATAATAAGATGACAAGAATCGTTTTGTTGGTGAGGCTCTATCTAGCCATGTCTTTTCTTTGACAATGCTGCGTCACAGCCACATACTGGTCGCGTAGACCTGCGTGAAGATCTGAACTTTGTCCCTACATTAGTTCCGTCGATGAATCCTTGTTCGTACTCACATTCAGCCGTTGTCCTCCAATCATGGGTATGGTCCAAACTTCGGCTTTCCGTATCTAATTGATGCCACCTATATCACTTCTGCCACATAAAAATGCCTAACAATGCCGCTCTCAGCTTGTATAAATACGACCGCCGAACCGTATTCTGGGAGCAAATTCCACTCACATCCATGTCCAGATCCAAATATCAGTACCAACGGATCCACCGGCCTAAACTTTGCTCTGCCTGCAACAAGAAGATCCAGAAACCCTTTTGGCCTGAACACCGCCAAACTTGCGGCAGATCCTCAAACTCTTCCCCGTCCTCATCCTCGACCCAGCCTGCTACACCCTCCACTATCGTGTTTTGCTACATCTGCAAAAGTGATGTCCGGAGACCGTCCAAGCATCACCGACTCACCTGTGGCATATCCTCCAGCTCTCCCTCATCCTCGTCTCAACCTGCCCCAGATTCCGATAATTTAACCTGCTTTGGTTGCAACAAGGTAGTTCAGAAACCCTGTTGGTATGAACACGCCCGAAACTGCGTCGAATTATACGAATACATTTGCTCTCCCGCCAACCAGAAGGTACACAAACGAAATGCGCAGCAGATTGCAGACAAGTGGACAGACGCGAACAGGGTTTTGGGAAAACTGAAGGCTCCTGACCCTGAAGTAGGACCGATTGAGACAACACGATTGCCTCCAATGAGGACGTGGTTGCATCGTGAGTATTTAGCTTCTTCCTTTCGAGGTGAAGCTGATGCGCTGAGTGGATAGGTGCGAAGTGGACGGATAAGTTACAACGAGGGGCGAAGCTGGTGCCTCTTTGTCAGGATAAGAATGGGACATGTCGTTCTGCTTTATGTATTCATGATGGTGCCGTTTATTTTGTATGATGAACTGTCAGTATATAATTACTTATATCCTCAACTGCTCAGTCTCACCCTCAAGCGAACGCTAGGTGATTCTTATAGTGCCGTCTTCTCCGCTTTGCAGCATCTCTCAATTTATTCTTCTGTCGGATTTTTGAAATACACAAATACTCGCGTCTCAATCAACCTCTTCGAGTTGCAGAGAAACGTTGGGTAATTCATCCGGGCAACAAAATGTAGATGATGTTCTAAATGTAGACATACGGTACAGTTGAAGCTTCGACTGGTCCCTACAGTGTCTCCGCCTCCACACATGATACTGTCCTCGACTCACCATTTCAGGATCGTCATACGATTGAGAAAATAGATTGTTCCTAACGGCTTCTCAGCTCGCTCCTGTTCATCAGCAATTGACAGTCGTCGAGCATTCCCAAAATAACACAAGGTGAGTGGACCTGATTGCGATATCGCCAATGGTAAGATAAGACGGTACGCATTGCCACGACGTTGCCTTGAATCCTAAGCCGCGTAAGCAGTATGATTCGGAGGCGTCGTCGGCTGTCAAGGAATCAGACGACTCAATCCGAGGTGCGCATGATGAGATCAACTTTTGCCTTGGATCCCAGGACTGAAACTCTTGTAGGAAGATGACCTGCTCCCATCCCAAATTACTTTAAAGGGACGTTGAGAACTGTTTTTCCCCGAATACAATGACTGGCCCTCCGATGGAGTTTACTCGTTCTCGATCAAAGCCTGCGAAACAGTTTTGCTGGTATTAGCTGGTGGACAACGTCGTCGCTGAGCCAAGGTGTACCTTCATAACGCAAAACACGACGGCGCTTTTTTCGAAGCATGGTAAAGTGGTCGGTGAAATATTTCTGGATATCCCGGTATGCTTCATCCGATGAATTGGCATCAAATTCGTGCCAACGTTATCAAGAGTGCCACGGATCTGAGGCTCTGGACGACTGCATATGAGAGATGTCCAAGGAACAGTGATGTGGCAAGCAATGGTGACTTTTTGGATGATACCCAACAGTCTCTCCTGCGATGGATGATCGATACATTCATCGAAACCATCGACGATGATAGAATTTGGGCTCACTTCGCCACCTCCACGTTGGAAAATGGCTTGACTGTCAGTTGCTCGAACTGACTCTCGAAGGATGCGTGAAATATATATGGATCGCCTCGATGATGGATGACCTCAGCGGCAACCCGTGTTTGCAAAACTGGTATGTGGTACTCGCAACGAAAGGTTCCAACTCGCCACGATTCGAGTCGTTCCGCGAAGAGAAGAACGTTGCAGCAACCCTCTTGCCCGTATAATTTTCTGCTAGGTTCCGTGCAGTAGCGGACCTTCCAATTCCTGCGGAACCATACAACCAAAAGACTCTGGTGGCCTTCGAGCCACTCTCGACCCACTGGGACAGCTTCTCAAGGATGCTGGAGCAGGTACCAAGACGGCATTCGGGTGGGGGAAATCGCTGTTCGGAATCATAGCATGCATTCGGGACAGAGTTCTGTGCAAGCAGTTTAAGAGTCGCCGCTTTTGAAATTTCAAAATGATTATGATTATCGACATCATCCCGTAGCGAGCGTCTAAGAACTCACTTGGTTAGTCGAGATCCCTGAACATGCCCTCATCATGGAAAACGTTTTGGATCATATCCCCGTATACCTCATACGCATTTTTGCAATGACTTCTGATCCCTTCCGACAGTGTTATAAGCACCCCCTTGCTGAATAGTACTGTACTTTGAGTGATTGAACATAAGAGGAAAGGAATCGTGTGGAAGCGCTGCGTTTGGGAATCGGGGAAGAACGTGTTGGGCAATGATATGGAATCAAGTTACGTGCCGTCATGCCGTTTCTGTCTGCTCGAACTTGAAGATCAACGAATCGCTCAAAGGTCACTGAATTGCTTGCCTGCCAGACCCCGGTCTTGCATGCAGTGTGTACTTACCAACTACCTCATGGACAACTCATGGACCACAGTGGCTGTGCCTTGATCACAATGACAGGGTAGGGGTCATCGCCACATGTCTCAGGACTCGGAAATACCCCAAGTGCTCAACCAGTCGCCGGAAGGCTCATCCCATGGTTAGACGATGGTCAAGGGATTAGATCTTTCCAGAGCGATCAATTCATTTACGTTCCCAAGAGCATCGCTGACAGCAGGACCAAACAGGACAAGCTTGGTATAGTGGTGTGGAAGTAAAGAGTGTGAGTTTAGAGAAACTAGAGTAGACTGCATGTTAACAAAGTGAGTGAGGGATCGAACTAACGAAACTCACAGTAGAACAGGGTTTAACGTTTATTTTTCTTTCCGAAGCTTGTGAATCAGGTGGATTTAGTGCCAGCTGCTAAAACGAAGATAATCCAACCTTTTAGACTTAACGTTCATAGATTCTTAATGACAGATAGTACAAAAGCGTCACTGGACAGTCCCAAACCACCATTTGCATGGAAGAAGCTTATCGCCAGCCTTCATAAAGTCTGCGCGACCAGCAAAAGGCTTGCCTTGCAATAAGAGTGGGATCCAATAACAGTCCGTCTCCCACATCTGCTCGAAAGGTATCTTGGGCGCAGAAAACCATTCGGGCCGCATTTCATCTGACCTATGGTCGAAGGATGAGTGATAATTAGATAGTGAATGTGGGAACCTTACTCGGTTATTTCACCAGTATACTGCTTTCCTCGGTATATATCTATATGAAAAGCCTTGTCTTCACCTTCGCTCAGAAAGAACAAAACTCCAGCGTGTTCCAATTCGGCCTTAATTCCTGCTTCTTCCTGCGACAATTCAGAAAATGGCGTGTCTGTATCGAGCTGCACGTACCTCTAGCTCTCGGACGGCCGCATCTAAAGATGTCTCTCCTGGTTCAACCTTTCCGCCTGAAGACGCGTAAGGACTCTTTTTTTTTGCTTGCAACACGACCAGCGTGTAGCTTACCAAACCCATTATACCTACAGTTGACGATGAGACGTGAAAAAGAGAGTTGACAATTGACACCTACTTGTTCATGCCGAATCCTCTCTTCTTGTATCCCAATAGAATCTGCGTCGAAGATATGTCTGCCGTTTAATATCACGATAGCAAGGCAGCCACCTGGTTATCTCGAACTATGAAAGCATTGGTGTAAAATTTGACCGTGTCATACGGCATCCAGTCTTCCATTTCACCACCTTGAAGAAATTTCTTGAGGTTTCCTTGAACACCAGGAGGATTTAAGTCAATTTCCGCCATGAGAGTGAAAAAATCAAGTGGCAAGCGCTGTACGCAAGCTGTATGACAGCACTGGGGGTGCTTACATAAAAGGCAATTCCCTTGCTGGGCTCGACCACGACGAGCCACCACGACGACGAGCTCATGTTCTCGCCTTTGTCGTCGAAGCGAAGAACTTCTAGATCACCGGATCCTCGACCTTCGAAGAGGCAGGCACCTTCGACACCGGAAGAGGGGGAAGTAGACGACGGCGGGCCTTCACAGCAAACGCAAACACCTCAGCTTGTTCATGCTTCATTACCTCCAAAGCCAGTTACAGATACCTCAAAATCAAAAGCAAAAGTAAAATTTCCATTCAAGACGAAGAAGACTCAAGCACCATCGGAGGGTATACAGAATGTGTTTTTATCGAGGAATTCACCACCACCCCGCGGAAGTTATGAGAGGGATGATGATATGCGGTATGGGAGAGATGTCGAGCTGAAAGACAGGCGAAACGGTAGTCGTCCAGGACGAGGTGATCATTGGGAACCAGGTGCCGGCTCGAGGAGAGACAGACGCTCTCGTTCACGCTCGCGTTCATATTCTCCTCCAGAGAAACATCGTTTACCTTCTCGTCGGACTCCAGAGCCAGCTTTTAGTCCGCCTAGAGGCCGAGGGTATGATCGAGAGGATAGGCGTGACTATTGGCGGAGGGGCGGAGATAGGGACAGGGATCTGGATTACAGGGATCGCGACCGACGACGGTATGATTACGACGACGACGATCGTTATTATCGACCTCAGTCGTATTCTTCACGTCGAGGAGATGACTATGATCGGGGTCATCGAGACGATTATTACCCTCGAAGACGTTCAAACTCTCGAAGTCGTCGTGAATATGACAGCTATCGTCCGGTCTCCCCAGACAAGAACCCTCCAGACTTTGCTCGTACACCACCTGGTCAACCACCGCCACCTTCGCCATCTCAAAAATCTTCTACTCTACCGAGCGAACGTACAGTGGAACCTGCGCCAGCTCAACCCCTTCCGCCGCCACCAGCATCATTTGATGGTCCACCTCCACCACCACCACGTACACCGCCTCCAGTCCCTCCTCCGGATTCTCGCACTGCTCACCTTGACAAACTTAAACCAGCAGGACTACCCGAGAAGCCTAAAGCACTCTATATCCCCGTTAACCCCGTACCTACACGTCCGCCCCAAGCACCCAGGGATGCGCACTCTCCGTTGAGACATCCTGCACCCACCGACAGATACAAGAAACCTGACGGTGGAGGTAGAGATGCTTATAGCAAAAGCGCCCCAAAGGAACCACCCAGAATCCGGATTGTCAAGCGCCGACCAGCGTACCAACCTTCCAAAAAGGAAGAAATGCAGAGGTTCGGACGTCTTCTCAAGGGATGCGGTATGCAGGAGGACTATGAAGCGACAACCAAATTGGGTGAAGGTACTTTCGGGTAAGTATTTGTTTCCCGGTCTACAAGCGACGTACATACTGACTGATGAAAATCCAGTGAGGTGCACAAAGCCGTTCAAAAGGCCACTGGGAAGGCGGTCGCATTGAAACGTATCCTTATGCACAATGAGAAGGAAGGCATGCCCGTGACAGCACTGCGAGAAATCAAGATCTTGAAGGCAATGAGCCACCCCTGTATTATTGAAATCTTGGATATGTTCATCGTTAGGAGTAAGTCTTCTGCAATAAGGTGATGGCGTTCTAACTAGTTTATTTCTTTTAGGCACCGACACCGATCCTATGTCCGTTTACATGGTATTCCCTTATATGGACCACGATCTTGCTGGACTTTTGGAAAACGAAAGAGTTAAGCTGCAACCGAGCCATATCAAGTTGTACATGAAGCAATTGTTAGAGGGTACAGCATACATGCACAGGGTAGATCTTTGCTTCAGTACGCCGTGTTACAGCGCTGACTTTTTGTTGTTGCAGAACCACATTCTACATCGTGATATGAAAGCTGCCAACTTGCTCATCTCTAACACTGGTTCATTGCGTATAGCTGATTTCGGTTTGGCTCGGACATACGAACACGGTCGACCTCTGGATGCTCACAGAAACTGGGACCGATTGAATACTAAGGAGCGCAAGTATACGAACTGTGTAGTGACACGGTGGTATCGACCTCCTGAACTATTGATGGGCGCGAGAAATTATGGCGATGAGGTGGATATCTGGGGCATCGGGTTCGTGTTAGCCATCCGTACATCGTCTTGTACTCATAGGCCGTCAGATGCATCCTTGGAGAGATGTTCAACCGTCGACCCATCCTGCCAGGAAACTCCGATATTGACCAGCTGGAAAGGATATGGCAGCTCTGTGGTACTCCGAATCAGCACTCTTGGCCCAATTTCGACCAGCTACCCGGCTGTGAAGGTATAAAGCGGTGGAATACTACTTATCCCAGAAAGATCAGGCAAGCGTATGAAGTGTCAGTATTGCGGATGTTATCCTTTCATACATCTGCTTACCCCTTTGAACATATGCAGTGTTGGCCAGGAGACGTGCGACCTCCTTGACAAGCTTCTGACGTGTAATCCCCAAGAAAGGATTACTGCTGAAGAAGCTCTGAATCACGATTACTTCTGGACAGACCCGTTACCTGCTGATCCAAAGAGGTGAGAACAGGCGAAAATATCCTTTCAAGTGGTATCTGATCGTAATTTTGCAGCCTTCCTATCTACGAAGCCTCGCACGAGTTCGACAAACGAAGTCAACGCATGCATCAACGACCGCCGCCCGCTGCTGTAGTACTACCACCACCACTACCACCACCACATCGACACGAGCCCCAACATCGAGCAATGGCCATTCCTCACTTCAACAATCGAGGACCGGGCGGCCCCCCAGGGCCAGGCCCACCTCCTGCCGGTTATCCTCCGGGTCCACCGCCGATACATTACACTGGCGGTCTGCCACCTGGAGTATATTCAATGCCTCATCCCCCGCCAGGCCCAGGTCCTCCCGGCTCACGTTTCGACGCAAGATCATATGGACCTCCTGGTGGCGGTGGCGGTGGGTTCCCGCCTCGCGGACCTCCCCCACTAATGCGAAATGGACCTTATAACGGTGGAGGCGGAAGAAATGACCCTCGTCAGAATCGACCTCCCCCAAGGAACTCCGGACCGGGTCCAAAGTTATCTGCACCAGGTCTACCACAACGGCCCGCCGATCCTCAAGGAAGAAACGCGGCACCTCCAATGCGAGGTGGTGATCTTGACGCTGACAGAGACAGGAGAGGTCCTAATGGTGATGCTAGCGGGTCGTTGAACTATGACTAGATTCTGAGATTGTGAGTATCCTGCACCGGAGAACTCTTATCGCACTTCATCTGCTCTGTGCTCTTGGTTGTTCGCTTATCCTCGCTCATCATACTTCATACTTTACATGCTGTATTTCTACTCGTATTGTGCCTTCGACTTTTCCCATTTTAGATCACACTGATACTGGAGCCCTACTCGTGATAACCTTGCAATATTCTTCAGTTTTCTCATGCATGCCCAATGACTTATATCTACAATTCTTCCATATATCTCATACTGTACAAGATCATGTAGTGACCAGTAGTCTCAACGTCTGCTTGTGAAACGACGTGTCTGAACCCACAACCTACTGTAATGGTGGCGTCTTCATGTAACCCTACAAGGGGTCAGGTTCCTGCGAGTCTCCAACGATGGTCCCAGACAACCCAGTCCACTGTAACACTGTATGCCATCTTCACAATAGGAATTGAACTCTCGCTGGGTAATATAGACGCGAACTACGCATGTCGCTTCCATCGCACGATGGTTTGACATTATACAGAACACGGATACACGTTACATGCAACATTATTCACTTCACCGACAGAGGATGATTGATAATGTATAGAAGGTAGTTTGTGAAAAGGCTTAGGTACCGCTTACACGTATTGGCTCCATCTGAAAGTACGGCCGGACTCGACCTTGTCAAAGAATTTTTCATCCAATTCTTGTCCCGCTCTGATGGCAATTGTACTGTAATAAGTATGCTCCGGACATTCAAGCGGTAGAGAGGAAGTCTGGCCTGCATATCACGGATATTAATGCAGGGTCTGCACCTTGTAAGCTATATGATTTGGGGGAAAAGGAAAACTTGCTGTCTTGTAGTAGGACAGGAACTCTATCTCTGGCATTGCCAGTGTGATTGCATACACTGGGTGCAGGATCTGATAACTCCCTGGAGGTATGCAAGAATTATGTTAAACCTTATTTTGGGAGATTTCACTATAAGTCATGTGACATACATGAGAGATATGCAATCTAAATTTTTTTTTTGAATACATATCTCTTACATATTGCATTGTACAAAATCATATATGTGAGAGATATGTGAGAGATACATATTAGAAAAAAAAATTTAAATTTATACAATGCAATATGTAAGAGATATGTATTTGAAAACAAATTTTTAGATTGCATATCTCTCATGTATGTCACATGACTTATAGTGAAATCTCCCAAAATAAGGTTTAACATAATTCTTGCATACCTCCAGGGAGTTATCAGATCCTGCACCCAGTGATAAGAACTACAACGTTCAGTTCAAATAAAAACAGAAGCTTGTGAATGATTTGTGCGTCAAGCTGTTCATGCTCTTCATCTGTGAAATGATAAGCTGGCTGGTGCTGGGCCGTGGTGGTGGATATAACCTATTCTCAGTCTCAAGGCACAGCCACCGACAATCTTTTTGCAGTCCATCACTGTCCATGGCCATGCATCAAGCTGAGATAGCTGCCTCTGGTACACAAAGATAGGAGAACGTCCTGTACATATCTTGCTCTCATCTCAGCCCGACATTCAAAACAAGACGGTCAAGACTGCCGAAGTGTTTCCCGTTTGTCAAGGCATGCAAGACCGGGCCTGGCAGGCAAGTAGTACAGTAACTCAGTGGCACTTTGTGACGAGATGGACGCAGAGGCGAAGATCTCATGGGCTCAGATCTTTTTTAACTTTCTACCCATCCCACGTTCATTCCGATAGTGTTTGCCGATAGGCCGATGATACTTCTTATCGATTCCCTGGGAATCCGATTTTCATAGTACGGTACAGCGCAGACGTGGGAAGTTGTCCAACTTTCTCTTCTTTCACTATCACCCACGCGCCTTTTTGCGATGGACGACCTTAAATTCTGGGCTTTAAGGACCGAACAAGCTCAAGAGATTGTAGTAGCGGAGAAGATGCCCATTGGGCATCCGCTTGCAGCATCCATATTGAACCAAGACTACAGCGCTCGGCCGATTTGTGCTCATTGTAACCTTTTTATTAAACCACCTCGAAAGGCTCTGCAGTGCTCCGGGTGTAGAGCGATAATATACTGCGGCAAAGAGGTCTGTTTCTCATTCCGACTCTGGATCTGGAGAAGGACGAGACTGATTGTAAATTCGACACAGTGTGCCAAGAAGAGATGGAAATTGAATCATTCGAAACATTGTGCGCCCAATAAGGTGCGCGACCAGTTTCTCATACGAGCGGCTGTCCGATACCGTCTTTTGTATCTACTATACAGCGACAAATGGCCAGAATCCCAATGTTTCGTTCAATTGCGGAATCTTTTCCATGGGGTCGAATCGAGAAGGACGGTTCGCTCAACCTTGAAATCGCTCTCGGTCGTTTCAATGTCCTTGGATCTGCCTGCGGCTTCTGGAGCACCCCAGGCGGGACCTCTCTACACCAATTTGACGGTGATCTTGACATGGAGCGCCTCGGAGGTAAGGTGGAACCCTGGTTCCAAGAGTCAACAATAGACTTCTTCAACGGGAAGGGTTTATTGGAGTCCCAGATACCAGGAGATGAAGATGGATGGAAGCTACCTCGAGATCTGATTCCATATCGAAATTTTTCTGATCGCCCCTACCAACGACCTCCGGTTATAGTGACGGTGTTCAAGGGAGGTGTTGTCGATTGGGATAGTTGGTACAAGTGGAGAAAGCTCTCCAAGGCATCACCCGCTGCGTTGATTATGCACTTCCCATTGAGTGTATACCAGATGCTTGTACACTGTCTGGAAGTCACATCTCCTACAGCTGGCACCGAATCTGCACGTAAACGTCTCGTGGTCAACTTGCTTGGAGTAGAAAAAGAACTCAATTTTATTCCGCTGTGAGTATTGTTAGTCGTACTTTCGTTCATATCTGACCCCAGACGCCACAGTTTCTCTGAACTCGCGCTCTTGCTACCATACCACGATATTGTCCTCGTCATGTTCGGCCCTGCCATAACCCAAGTTCTTGACAAGGCACATGGCAACATGTCATCTCTTGCCGCCAAAACGTTCACTTTACGTCCTGTTTTCGAATATTGCTCACCTGAAGAATGTGGCCACAGCAGCATCTCCATCTTTCTCTCTGACATCCCGTACTGGAACAAGCAGGACGTACCGGGATTCCGCACTGTAGACGCCATCGTGGTTTGCAACGCCGGCATCCTGTGCTACAGCCAGTGGAACGATGTCATTCTAACTTCCGTGAAAGAGGGAGTACCCTTTGCAGTCACCGAGTATCAGGAGATGAATACAGAGTGTCAGAGGGAACACGTTGCACAGTGTTACAAGGATCCTCTAGCTTTGACTTGTGAGTTGATGCCTATCGAAGTCAATCCATTCCACCGCCCAGGACGTAATGGAAATCCATCATGTTTCAAGACGCCGAATCATTCGAATGGGTTCACGTTGGTAATTAATTCAAACAAGCTGTTCTTGGAGTGGACTAGGAAGATGGGTTATAGTCAGGAAACAACAGACAACTTGGAGGCTGAAATGCACTCGTCGATGGAGAAACTGGAGATCAAGTGAGACACAACTTTGCATCCTACTTACTGCCTGTATCGTGCTCGTTCCATCAAAATTGAACTTACCCGACATTATCACACCGGTTTAGGAGAAAAATCTGTTAGACAGGAAACGTATACTGATTTACCTGCAATAAGGAGCAGGATACGGCAAATTGAAAGGTGTCCAGAATCATGGAGTTTAAGTCGCCTCGAGCTTTGAGCTGGAACTCAACCAATCAGGAGCGCTTTAGGACCATCAGAAAGGTGAAGAAAAAGGCGAGAACTTCGACGTACCGAAATGAATACTGATTTGTGTCATTTCTGAGATTACCGAAACGCAGCATTTTCAGTCGAAGCTTTGGGGGTTCCGCAACAGCAGCAGATCTGTCTACCAGATATTTTTCCATTGGCCCACGACGGCCGGTTTCAGGCAGTCTGATTGGGGGCATTTCAGGAAGCCCAGAAAGCTTACCTGAATGGACTTCTTTCGGAAGGCCAGAAATGTGGGCCGATTGTCTCCAAATATGGAAGGATTCCGGGTCTGTATTTCGGACTTGGCTTCCTGCCCACCGAAATGCTTCCTGTCACAACTTCAGAATCACCCAATTTCTGCAGCCATTTCTGCTTACCTTTTGTTCTACCAGCTCCCTGATGAATCAGGTGCGGTTTCCGGCTGAAATCTGGCTAACTGATTTTTTTCCTAAACCCGTGTGTATGCATATCTCTTGGTTCTTGACTAGTGATTGGGCGTTGATGAACTTGTATGTTAGTAGTCAAAGGCATACTAGGAGAAAATTTTCGTCAGCACAAGAACTCACCCGCCTCGCTTTTTTTCTCTGTGATAGGTCGAATTCCAATCAGAGGATCATTGAGCGTCTGGGTATGTAACGCTTCGGTCTGTTGGGTAGGAATGAATTAAAGTAAGGAGTGAGCAGTGTTCTTTGTCCAGAAAACATTATGTGTTAGTGTCGGGTATGATATATGATGGCCCCCTATTCACTAATCATCCAGCGCTATCGTCTTTATTACTATGCATGTTCGATTCGAGGTCTTTGTACAGAGTCGCGGCAAACAAGATAATTCATTCGTCTCTCAGACTAATGCTCAAGCGATAGGAGAAGGCAGGTATTCAGATCTTTGGGGAAAAGTCTGAATATACGCATTTCTTGTAGTCGGATGGATCATGGGATATCCAAGTCTGGCATCCGTAATGCCTCTGGTCGTCGTCGTCAATAGCCATCTAGTTAAAAACCTGGGCAGAGATTTTCACCATGTTCACGAAGCGTCTTCACTTTCTTGGTGAGCAGAGTCTCTTTATCCAGTTCGACGAGCTCGGGGTATTCCTTCATCATCCTTGCAATTGGTCACTCCTCAGCCGTGGGTTGAGCTTTCCCGCGGCCGGAGGCTGCGAAATCACGAAGTAGAAAAGCCAGTGTGAAGGTTTACAACGTTCGGTTCAAGATGAGTAAATAAGTGGCAATTTCTAAACGATATTTCTGAACGATTTGTGCGTCGAGTTCTTCGTGCTCTTTATCTGTCATGGTTACAAACCTCCGAGTCTCTATAACCGTGGTGACTCGGCCATTGTGTCGAAGACGTTCCGATAATACAGCAAGCTTGTCCTGCCCCGCTCGCGATGTGATTTACACTCCCTGGAAAGGTATCAAGGCAGTTCGGCATGATGAATTCATGCAGAACACGAACACATTGATACCAACACTGATTACAACACCAAGTGACTCAAAGCTTCGACGTAACCTTCTCTCCAACTAATGGCCCTTCCAGGAATTTGACCGGTATATCAACAACTCTTGCACGAATAAACTCTCCGAAACTCTTGGCCAATCCATCAACAACACTGCTCGAGCTGACCCCACTCTGCAGTATACCATACGTAACGAAATGCACCGCTCTTATGTGTGGCATCTCAAAACGTTCGATACGGTACTCGGGCTTGTAGTCTCTGCCTAAAAGTCGTATAAAGGTATCGACGGTCAAGAAAGACTGTAGCCATGGCCACTGTTCATCCTTCCGGACCCAGAGACCAACATTGGCGTTTCCGCCTTTGTCGCCAGACCGAGCGTAGACAATTCGTCCTGTTCACGAAACGTGTGAGTGATACGCCCACGTCGATGTCAGGGAAAGCTCACCCAGAGATGCCTTTGCAAATGGCCCAAAAATATGCATTGGTGTCACCGTTTTGGGACCATAAGAGATTTGCCCAGAAAATGGCTTCATCTGCGAAACATGCGTTACAGCAAGTACCCTTTCCTCACGATGAACTTTGGTGTTGATCATATTCTGAGGAATGAGAGCGGGGAAGTACTCCATGTAGGGTTTTGGTGTGGCCGTTCGTGTATCCATGTTTCTATATACGAAGACATGGGTTAGTTTATTACGAGTGCTTTACAGGTCCGAGACTCACAAGTGACCACCTGCGTACCCGCCCATCCAAATCCCAAACAGCGTCCTCCAGAAACCAAGTATTGACTCGGCTTTTGGAGCTTGAATAAAATGCCGAATTGCCACCGTAGCATCGTTCTGGGTTTCCGGATCTGTTGGACAAGACCCGTACGTGTGAATGGATATCTTGGAATACTTTGATTGATCGATTTTGCCCATGATTTGCGCCTTCTGAAGCTCAAACTTGTCCTTAATATCGAGCCCGACTGCGAAGAGTGTCAGCTCGGCTTGATATCCAGCCAAAGTATAAACGGCGAGCTTCGTTGTTGGAGGCGGTGGACTTCCCCTAGCACCATGCACCCTAACGCGATCTTTCCCGACCTCCTCGATTTTGATACCTTCGAGTAATGCGACGACATCAGGGTTCAAGTAGTATGGACCTTGTATCTCGTATACTAGCTGCGCTGTAACAGTATCGACAGTGACAGCACCGGGTGTTCCATCATGCTTGGTGATGATAGACGTTCCATCTGCATAAACTTCAGCAATGGGATATCCCGGTACTTTGTCGAGGTCTTTGATAGCTTTGAAGCCACAAAAGTTGCCTCCAGTAGCGTAGGGACCACATTCGACAATATGGCCTGTGACCAAGCTTCCGGCAAGTTTATCGTAATCGTAATCGTTCCAGCCGTGCCACCTGGATTTTCTGGTCAGCGAGCGACGATTTGAACGGTGAATACTTACCAAGCAGCCAATGCCATGAGCGGAGAGGCATCGCAACACCTGCCGCAAATAATGATCTGTGCGCCGTCGTTCAGCGCCGTCATGATTCCTCTCATGCCAACTACAACGTACAGTGAGTAAATGATGCTTTGAGATAGATCGTGACGCACTGTAAGCATTTGCTGACAGGATTTTGCCCTTCACAGAGCTGATATCAAGGCCTTTGACATCGAGGTGCGGGAACAAGGATGCATTGTTATCGACTTTGGCCTTGACGAGCTCGGTCACATTGTCTCCCTCTATCCAAGCGACTTTGACATAGTCCAGATGCCTCTCTTTCAGATATTGCTTCACAGCTTTGTACAATCCAAGAGGGTTGAGGGCACCCCCGTCATGAACCACCTGGACGTCGTTTGTCAACCACTAGAATCGAACTACTGAAGGCATGAGAACACACCTTGATTCCTCTTTTTGCAATCTCCTCCGCAGCCGTCAGCCACTTGATTTGGGTCAATGCGGCCGTTTCGTAACCCAGTTCAGGATGGTCCTTTATCTGACAACCGAAAAGATCAGAAACAATCGGAAAAATGTGGAGTCAGACGTACCTCTAGGGCCCTCCAAGCAATGTTCATTTCAGCGAGATAGTCGGCAAATATCGCATCGACGGGGCCGTCAACTGCGAGCCGGTACATTTGGTCTGGTCCATCTCCAGCGCATCCCGAGCTTTAGTTGCTTTATGAGTAGGCGTGCGAGCACATATATTGACTACTACTGACGAATTTCCTATCCGAATTGGCCTTCTGCTGGACGACATGACTGTTTCCTTAAAATGATATGTTCGTATTTTTGTATTCTCCACGGTTATTTGCAGTCTTCTGTCCCGGTCATGAACTTGCCCACATGATAAGCATGGTGCTGTTGTGCCAGAGTATAATGACAAATTGACGGTGTGAGACCATGAACCTGTGACTGTCAGTTTTGAACGAGTCTTCCCTTGGTGAGTTTGATAACAAAGCGCGAGGTTAACGTTGAGGGCAACTTGAACGCTAGCGCTGGCCGTTGAACGCGTTCGATATCATTCTCACGATCCTTTTTCTATTACCACCATGGGCCCTTTGAGTTACGCCAACAATGTCTATTTGCTCCCAGTCACGAAGGGTCAATTAAAAGCTCGACAATGACAAACCAAACGTTCTTGGGCTTAAGTTCAGGGCGATGGAAGAAACAACCCGACACATTTTCCGAGGATTAGAGTGATGCTGATTGAGTCAACAGATTTAGTCATTTTCGGCACTAGAGGGGAGATTCATGGGTCGACGCCCGTGAATGTCACAGAAGCCTATATTCAAGGATGCAAAGCTTATCGAACGAGTTTACGTTGGTCACTTCTTGAGATATAGGAGGTTGAGGACACGGCTCAATGCTCAAAGAGTGGCAAGCGCATCTTCAGGAGACGGTGGTGGGGTTTATGGAGAGGAGGGAGGATCTGGGTATGGAGGGTATGCTTGGGATAATGGGGATTAGTCTCCGCGTATGAGCCGTTCTCTGTCTGTAGCTTTTCTTGCTACTCGTCATACCATGTCGGTATTGCTTGGACACTCGTTCGTCGATCAAAAGGATTGTACGAACCGTTACAGGAACGCAGAAAGACTCGATCTTGTCCTAGTACAGGAACTCTTCACCTCTTCATGTTTCGTAAATAATTAATAAATCCATAGACTGATTTCCCTGGGTGTGGTACTTCAAGCTTCAGTCGACACCACTCGTAGAAGGAAGGCCAGCTCTCATATCGCTAACAGAATTCGGAAACGGTGTCTGACAAGTCCTGTAAGCCTGTCGAATGGGATCGCTCGCGGTTTCCTTCGCTTTGTCTGCCGTCCTTTTCGATAAAAAAATCCATGACCAGTCTCGCAATCGCCATTAATCCCCCTCCCATCACACCATTGCGATCTATGATTTGTCGAAAGCGGAGAAAGTTTTTGGGCTGGAGCGTGGAAGAACTTACCGGAGATACTTTAGCTGAGTACGCCAGACGCAGCTGATAAACCCATCGCTCAAAACCGAGAGAACAGACGACGATTATGCAGTCCAAGCATTGAAATGAACATGTTTCCTGGAAGCGATATAATTACCTACGATGAATAGATTACACAGCAGCTTCTTCCACTCTGGAAACATTGAAGATACCCCGACTGAATGCGTCAGCAACAGCCTTGAACCCCCCTTCCTTAACTTCGGATAAGAAAACGTCGTGTTGACTAGCAAGCTGTTCGTTATTCCGCCTGATCTCACGGATGACACCGTGTTCTCGAGCACAGTTTGGACATTCCGTGTCATTGTCGGGAAGACAGCTACGCGAAAATCAGCCTAAAAGAATCAACGCGGCCTGACATGGACTCACCGCTGGTGATAACTATGGTTGCACATGAAATGAATGCTGGGAAGATCGAGCTGCCCTTTGCATTGGGAGCAGCGAGTAACCGTGAAGCTCTTGGGGTGCTCTGGATTAGAGAGCTCTTCGACTTGTTTCCTCTTCTCCGCAGTCTCCATTCTGTACGAATTCATCCATTCCTGATCCTAGATAACCAAAGTTAGGTTCTCAAACGTGACAGAAACGGCTATCTCAGGACTTACAGTTTGTATCTCTTCTCTCTCCTGCTTTATCCTCTGAATCAACCATTCCTTCACCAATCCCACACTCGCAACATTATTACGGCTCAGAATCTGCACTACGCCTAGCGGCGGTAGGATGCCCTCCTTATCTATGTGTTCTATGACCTCCTTTACATCGACTTTGTGTCTTGACAAAAGCTCCGACGAAGAGGTCAAGAATCTAAGGACGAGAGGATACAAGTGCGGATGTTGGGGACCATAAATTCGGAGATGTCGGACTACTTCGGCCGAAGCCTCCGATACACCCTCCTTGTCACGATCCATCCAGAATCGTAACACGTCTTCGTACATTCCCATTTTCTCCCAAAGCAGAACCAACCCCTTGGTGCAACCATGACTAGAGCAAAGGATCAGTGCATGCGTTGGGTCGTACGGAATGTCCTTGCTCTGCAGGATGCGAATGGCTTTGTCTCTTAGGGTCTCCTCACTCTGAGCCGGCGACGTTGCTGTAGCCGAAACGCCAGGAAGAGTAAGGTAAAGCTCCAATAGTGTGTTCCAAACCGCCACCTGGTCCTTCTTTTCGCTTTCGGTATCCTCTTCGTCGACAGGTGAATCAACCACCCCATTATTAGCAGCACCATTGGATTTGACCTTTGAATCCGTATCGGCATCCAGACTCTGATCCCACCGCCTCTTCGCCACAGTTTCAAGGAATACGACAAACTGCTCCATGTGATCAACGAAATGAGCAAAGTACAAGCGAGGACTGAGTCTCTTCACCGGCTGCACCCTTGGTGGTCGGGCTGTACCGATTGTCGTGGCCGTAAGACCTGACGCGGCGAGAACCGCAGGCGCCGGTGCAGCTGCAATTGTTGGTGGTGGCGACGAGGTTCGTGGTGTACCGCTGACGCTGCCAGCATTAATAGTGCCCTCGCCGTTCTTCACGGTGGCAGTCTCGTCTCGTATCGAGGAAGAATCACCCGCCTTCACGGTCTTGATGGATGGTGCAGGTATCGTGGCAGTATCGGAAACTTGACCGGTTGTGGAACCCTTATTTAGGGAAAGGTAGGAGAGGTAGGAGGCTCCGCCAGCTGCTGCCGCACCGATCTTTCCGGCAGCAGAAACATTTGACACAGGTGTATCTTCTGCCGACGTATCAATGAACTCAAGATTTGTCCCTGTCGACGTGCAGAGATCTATTAACAGTTGGGTCGTCTCTTCCGGGAGATTTGCAAGGAGAGCGCGACCGTAGCGAGCCAGATTGCTTTCCGCCTGTAAGAGCAAGGTTTAGCTGAAGGTCTTCGGATGAGCGAATCCAAACATACCGCATCAACACCCAGTTTCCTGAAATAGGCCAACGCATCTGCGTATCTCTCGGCATCCTCAATCTGGATCCTCAAATACTCCTCATGGCGCTCATACTTTTTCGCAAGGTATCCTGCATGGTCAAAATAGCCAGCTTGCCGGCAAACTCGAATCGCCGTATCCAGGTCAAATGGTAGTTCCTCCGGATCATGTTCCTCTCTGTCGGATTTGTCCTGCTGTCGTAGCTTCGCCTTGGACTCGGTCTTGATGAAACTATCGAGACGAGCCACATCTTTGAGTTTGGTGTACGTGTTGAGCAGGAGAGTAGTATGATCCGAGTTTGCTAGACCCTGAGCATGTAACTCTTGGAGGTATGTTACGAGGTTGTGGATACGCTGTGCGTCGAGAAACTATCACGCGCAAATGAGGACCAGTTTGTGGAGAGAGGATAATAGTCCACTAACCTTCCTGATGACATAGCTGGCCTTAACATGGCCAAGCGTCTTGACGTACTGCGACATCGAAGCATCATACTCGCCTCTTGAGTAGAGGTAATCGCCATACTGTCGGTGAATGTCCGCAACACTGCTCTCATCAAGTCCGTGCGTACGAGCCAACGTCAGAGCACCACTGTAGAAACCTCTGGAATAGAGCATGTCGAGTTTGGCCGAAGTAGGTTTCTCTGACAAGTGTGTCAGCTAAAAAAAATCTAATGTCAGAGTTCATGTATGTGCAACTGTTGAGGAAGGTTGATTACCTCACCATTGTTCTCTAAGACGTAGAGATTGCCCCAAGGCGCAGTGATTACATCTCGAACGCCTTGTATGAATGTACCGGTGAAAACGACTAGTTTGTTGGCGGGATCGAAGACGGTGACCTGTACGATATCTATTAAGCAAGACCAAAAGCATAGTATATCCTTGGACAGACCTTGGTAACTTCACCTTCAACATCGCCTGCTCTTGCAATATTTCGCATTGTGGCAGATGCTGCGGAAGCAGAGGGTACAGCTGGCGGAGAGACGATTACTAGGTACGCCGCATGGACTTGCACGGATGCTTTCAGGCCTTGATTGAAAGAAGACGTGAATAAAAGATCCAAATGCAGGAAAAGAAGCAGATACCTTCATGAGCAAAGCAATTCCCTCGGCCATCAATCCCGACCATGTATAGAGCCTCCTCTCGAGCAACAAACATGACGCGTCCAGAGTCTCTTCCACCCATTCCTTTACCGATGTTCGCATGACCCGCCTGAATTGTGGTCAGACTCTCCCCGTGAATTAGAGCACTAATTCCACCGTCCATTGTCGCACAACCGAGCCCACACCCAATCTCGTCAACTACAGATGCATTCGCACCAGATCCTCTTCCCGTAGCTTGATACACTAGAACATGATTCGTAGTGCTAATGAACAAGTATAGATTCGGATCGGCCATGTTTTCGATTTTGTCCTTCGATTTGCTATCATGAGCCGGTGCCGGCGTGGGCTCTCGAAAGCCCAGCCCAGTTACGGGTTCCGTGGGAGATTCATGGATGACGCGTGGTTTGGGGATTGCAGTAAGAGATGTGGATGAAGCAGCGAGTGCTTGGTCCAAATGACGGTAGATGAGTACTGTGCCGTCTCCGAGGCCAATTGCGAGATGCGAGAGAGTTGCTGATAATGCGAGCGTCGTTACAGGATGTGGTCGGTTGCTTAGTTGAACCTTGACTGATCGTAATAATAGCGGGGCAGTTGTCCGTTTGTCTTTCTGGTTTAAATCCCATATCTTGAGCAGTGGTGAACGCACGGTATCTTCTTCCTGCTTCGGTCATCATCGAATTGGGGTAATACTCAAAGTAGCTACTCACACCGAGTGTAACCAGTATTCCTTTCCTCTCGACCATGTGCGTCACTCTTCCACCGACATGTGCTACCCAGCTGCTGATCGACTCAAAGTCGCGGTTAAGGAGATGCACGGACCCATGAATATCTGCAACAATTACACCAGCCGATGAAGATGCTATTGTAGAAATTTCTGGTGCGGACTAGAAATAAACACGTTAAACATGAATTGCCAGGTCCTTCGAGAATTCACACCTTGAAGACATCAGGAGTACTTGCAGCATCATGCACGTCCCTCACGGTGACCTTGTCAAAGAACGGATACTGCCTCCACTGAAAGTGAAAATCTTGTTAGAGCTGAACCTAGCCATGATTGTGAAAACTTACCTGAGGTGCCGAGATACCAGTCGACATGGTCGATATTCACTATTCCTGCAACGTAAATTGCCCAGTCCTTTGCCTCTATACCAGGTACCAAATTTCCCCAGTATCTTCCTTCCAATAGTCCTTGTCAAGTTTGAAGAAAGCAGAGCACGACGAAAGCTCTGTCGACCGATGGTGAAGGGAATTTGGGATGAGGTATACTAGGTCTCTATGGACCGCGTCGGCAGGTCTGCTGATGCCGAGTGGTCCATGACGAGTTCAAAAGGGATATCAGGTTTTGGCACATCTTCGAATTCTTCCTGATACATAGAGCACTCGATTCAAGCACTCTAAATTCATCCCATCAAGTAGCAAGATCTGCAGCTACCAATCCGTATAGGACCTAATAAAATCGACTGTGAGAAAAATATCAGAGACCATGGACCACGGGGCCAAGCACTGGGTGACGGTCACACCCGATCCCAACTTCCACTTTCCCTCACCCAAGCCTCATTGTACGTCCCATTTTCTCTTTTTCAGTCTCAGTGTACTCAAATTTTATCTCAGAAATTTACAATGGCTTTCTTCGGACTCCGCAAATGGCCAACTCCTGCAAGTTTTCCCCCCATTGACGCAAGAATTCCATTCCACTAACTTCCGACTTTTTCCCTACGGTCGTCCAGGTCGCTCGCCCTCTCTGGCCTTTCATGGTCGCCGGATCAATCACCATTTATTACATTGGTAAAATTCAGGATAAAGCTGTCCGCTGTGCGTGCTTAAATCTCGTGCTTTTTTTGGCCGGAACACTGACCTTGGTTATTCTCCGTTCTCCTCACCCTTGCACTTCAACCATTCTTTGCACGAAAACAGCGCCCGAGTACGCAAAGAGCCCAAAGAACCCTTACGCAGCACAAATTGCGGCAGAGTCATCTGCTCATTAGAAATGAGCTATGGTACTACCATTCGACCCTGTTAGCGGACTATGGCGCGGAGTTGGATGTCCAAAGATGTAGAACGCTCTCAATAGAAATGAAATACACCTTCATCCTCGCAATCTTTCTGGCGTGAACCCACCGCATGAACTGACATCGTTTCAGCGAACCCAAATCCATGGGTCCATGCCCGGCTTTCGTGAGCGAATCTACTGCTTTCAAAAACAACTTAGTCTGATTGTTCTTGTGCTTTTGCTAGTCACAATTATGCTGTCTTTCGTGGAAACATTGAAATACGAAATACTGCACCAGAGTCAGGCCGTGATGGTAACGTTTTCTCTGAAGAGACTGTTCGTTATCTCGCGTCTGCTGCTTCTATACCAGGCACAGGATCCGCATTCAACACACATAGGTTCTAAACCTGACATTTATATTATACATGTTACTGTAGTAGTCCTTGATAATGTTATTTAGATACGTGAACTATGAAAAAGTTCAGATTCGAATATTCCAACCAAGCGCGAACAGTAACCTATAACGGATTCTATAACGCAACCAACCAGCCAACAAAGTGAAACCATTATCTTCCCCTGGCATAAGGATGGAAGCTGTGCTGTCCTCTCTGAGCAGCTCTCTGGGGTCCAACACCCGCATCAGGCCCGTTACCCATCGCAGCAGGACCGCCAGGTGCACCTCTCGGTCCCTTCGGGATCTGCCCAGCGCCAGCACCACCTTGCATCATACCTCTGCCCATACCGGGCATACCACCACCCATCATTGCATTCCTTTGCATTCCAGGCGCACCACCCATCATGCCCATGTTACCCATGTTACCCATACCACCCATCATATTCATTCCACTCATTCCGCCATTAGCCATTTGGAACATTCGGGTGTAGAGTGCAGCTAAAGCTTGTGGGTCAAATGGCATATTGCCTGCACCACCCTGCCCAGCTGCATTCCCGCCTTGGAAATTGTTGTACGCTCCACCTCGGTTGAAGTTGCCGCCGCCACCACCACCACCACCACCACCACCACCACCACTACCACCACCTTCGTATCCTTGTTGTTGGTCTTCGCTGAACTGCTCTCGTTGATATCGAGGTTGAGCTAATTTTACATCAATCTGATCAAGCGTTAGACAGGTTTTGGTGACACGAGAGAAGAATGCTACACACCAATTTACCATCAATTTCCAAATTGCCAAAGCCCAAGAACGGTCGAACGTCAGTATCTTCCAAAGAAACGAACCCGAAGCCCTTGCTTCTCCCCGTCTCACGGTCTAACATGACCGTCGAGTCGATGACTTTTCCAAACTGCGAGAAAAACTCGCGCATTGATTCAGAGGTGACACTGCCTGCTAAGCCTCCAATGAAAAGCTTCGTGGCACGTTGATGTTCTTCACGAGGTATAGCCCGTTTCGGGTCAATCTAGTCATACGAATGGACGTGTCAGAGTACAAAACGACATGAGGGATGAAGACGACGTACAATTTTACCATCCAAGAAGTGTTCTTGAACCATCACTTTATTTACACTCGCGGGATCCTCGAACGTGAGGAACGCAAAGCATCGTGAACGCCCAGCGGCATCTCGCATTATGGTACAGGCGTCCACTTTTCCAAACTGTGAAAAGTAGTCTCGCAGGCCCTCTAAAACGAACTATTCAGTACATTTGTCACGGAACGAAAGATATACCCTCACCATCCGTCGTATCCCAATTGAGACCTCCAATAAACATTTTCCTGTGAATGTTTGACAAGGTGCAGAGATGGGCAAATAGCAAAGTCGAAGTCGGTGGCCAGACAGGGATATAGGATATAGAAAAAAGTATGTTATTAGTATCCAGTAGGCTAGGACAGATGGAATGCCACAAGAGATGATAGAGGACTCTACTGTGTTTAAGCCTAGCTTAGTCTAGCTTAGTGTTGTAGACAACGCAATATTACGGCGTACGGACTATCCAATTACACTCTGCCAGCAGAGCACGGCTTCGAGACCACAGTAGGCGCCCTGCTGAATGCTGTTTTAGTCAAAGGAAAGGAAGAGATTCTCACCCCTCGTCTTTCATCTCTGAAGGACGGACAGTCCTCTGATCGCCACCTCCAGGAATGTTTTGAAATACTGCTGCTCCAGGGCCTCTCTGTATTGGCATGTTACCATAGCTCGGCGAGTCTTGTGCATTTTCCTCGTACGTCGGGATTTGCTGTGTTGGTGGTGCAATGTTGGGTGTCGGTAGAGATGGGGTTGACGTGTAGGAGGTATCTATAGCAGATATTATAGGTTTGATGTCTGTAGTTTCTGGGGTACCGCTCGAGGTTTTTTCTGGGGTTGGGGTTTCCGTGGTAGAAATTTTCTCATCCGTTGGCTGTTCAGCCTGTTGAGATTCATAAAGGTCTGTAAAACGTTGAGAGTACAGAAGAGCCGGAAAGATATCATTGACATACCGCCGTAAAGATCAGCGTCAAGGTCGTCAGACATGGTGGTCAAGAGTCAAGAGGGCTTGTTTTTGAAAATTTCGTCACTTCCGTCCGTTCAGACCGGGCCTGTATTTATCATCAATTCTCAGGGATTGGACAAAGCTACCGGAGGACACCGGTCGGTTCCGATACAAGCACGCCTAGTCCGAAACTTAAAATTTTTGACAGACACGTCGAAACTGGTATTATTACATTACATACGTCCTCTCACCTCCAAAGTACAGCAAAAAGTAGGGAACAGAAGTAGTCGTATTGATAGGGACCAAAGACATCTGACGCACAAGTAATAGTGGCGATGTGCTATGCTGGGTTCAAAGCACGCTGACCACCTACAGCTGAGAGTGGTATATCATTTCTGTTCGCAATCTGATCCCTCAGGCGTACAACAGGTCGTTTAAGAGAGTAACCGCGAATCAACAACGCTACGAGCTTTTTAGTCAGTCGTAGAAGCTCAGTAGAAATGCCACCGTCACATACTCATGATGAGTCCAGCCCCGATGAGAGGAGTGCAGACAATCCTGGTTGAAAAGAGTGAGGTGTCATTGCTATGTCACACCACGGACCAGCTTGAGCATACCAGATGAACGAGATACTACTAGCGTAGGCGTGTACAACTCGTTGCCGCAATTCTGGTGGCTAAAAAGGACAGCTTTCAGTTCAATGCCCTGCAGAACGGGGCGGTCGTGCATACCTGTATAAACACCAAGTCCTTAAGTTGATTCGCCGAATCGTTAATTGGCTTGTATAAACTGTAATACTCGGGCGCCTCCTGAGCCAATCGCTTGCGCAAAGTGTTTGTGAATATTATACTTCCAACGCTCAGTCCAATGGAGCCACTGAGGGATCTAACAAGCATGAATGCAGTGGTCGAGGTAGCCATGTCAGCAAGGGGCATGGCTGCCTGAATGGCTGTGAACCATTCGTTTAATGTCCGATTTGTCATTGATTACAGCATTGATATACGTACCTATCGTAGGAATTTGGAAGAAGCAGCCAGCTCCGAGAGCGGCCACGAATATGTACATCTCTTTCTCAACTCTGCGGGCACGTCAGAGAGGGTTCGTCGGTATAGAATGTGAAAAAACAGACCTGCTAGATCGATCGTCCAACTGAATCATCAGCCCATATCCTAGTGTCATGAGAACCTGTAATGATAACGTTCAGTGTCAGGGCCAGTAAAAATGTGATACACTCACAAATCCAGTCCAAAACACCGGCCTATACTTCCCGGTCTTTGCAACCACCAGTCCGGAGGAGAACGAAACGATTGAGCTGACCAGCGAAAATGGTAACATCTCAATACCAGACTTGGTCGCTGAGCTTCCGAGCGCTTGGAAGTAGGTAGGAAGGACTGATAGAGGTGGTTAGAAATCAATTGATATGGGTCAATCTAATTCAATAAAGCTTACAGTATGAAGCCATCAGGAAAACAAACATGTGCACTGCTCCTGACCCCATAATAGCAGTAGTGGTACGAGTTTTGAGCAGCCTTGGAGGAATGATAGGTGATCGTTTAGTGAAAAGCTCGTTAATGCAGCCGCCTACGAGGAGTAATGACGCGATCACTACGAGTACTATAGCTTGAGGGTCCGTCCAATTTATTTGCCCGAATTGAAAGCCGACAAGAAGGCAAACGACACCGGCCATAATTAGGAAGAGGCCTATAAAGTCGAATTCACGTAGATTTTCCGAAAACGTTCTGCGTGGTCGTGGATTTAGCTATAGTGGCGGAAGAAGTTAGGACACTGCAGACTCTCCAACTATTGCTACTTGCCTTCAGGAAACAGAGAAGTCCTGCGGCAACTGCTCCAATTGGCAAGTTCTGAACGGGTAAAACGTCAGCTGATAAAGGAATGGAAACCGATACTTTCGTAACCGACAATGTAGAATGCCCAACGCCAAGTGACACGGTCAGTAAAGGCACCACCTGAGTGAAAGCAAAAGGTCGTGATTAGCAATGATGACCACGTAATATGAGGTGTTGCTAACCAATTAGCGGACCGAGGACAGAGGCTACGCCCCATATCGCTCTGAATGTCAGATGATGAGATGGCATTGCCTCATCCAAATAGGTTGAAAAAGAGACACACCCATTAAGTCCTCCATACTTCGGCCGCTCCTCCAGGGATACAATTTCCGAAACAATGATGTTCATGAGTGCCATGATACCGCCTCCGCCTATGCCTTGCACAGCTCTACTCAAGATGAACATGACAAACGATTGGCTTGCTCCACAGAGAGCTGATCCAACAAGAAAGACTGCGATGTGTACGAACAGCAAAAGTTTCCTTCCGGTAATATCCTGCGGCAAACTTCATCAAATTTAGTTTTCAACTTTGATTGAAAAAGGTATTTACCGAAAGCTTGCCATTGAGCGGAGTCAAACCTGCAATAAGATGAATTTCGAAGGCTCAATATCCAGGTCTCGACTTACATGCACCAGCAAGGAGATACGCCGTTCCTGCCCAAGAATAGGCATCCCCACCTCCCAATTCGCGGACGATGGAAGGGAGAGCAGCGGCCACTAGCGAAGCATGAGTAAGATGGACACTCGAGAGAGCAGTAGTGTATACCGATTGTTTGGTCCATGGCAGCAAGGAACACTAAAAGAGGGGGTTCATTACGCCGTACAACGATAGCGCGACCCCGGAGACGAACCCAAAAGCATCAACCTATTATCAGTGAGTCAGACTTGCCTGGAAGACTGCAAAAATACTGCATATGATTGCTCACCCGGTGAAGATAACGACGAGATTGCTGGAAAAGAGTTGATCAATACACGGTACACGGAAAAGGAGAGACTAAGGATCAGCATACTTGTCCGGTAAGGTCTGGATCTCAGTTTCACGCCAGTTCGCAGTCTGAGAGGCTAAAACTTGATTCGAAACACGAACTGGGGGATCCTCCATTGCTTCTTCGTGGGCAGCGGTAGGCAAGGAGTGATCTTGACCGAATGAATACTTTGAAAATGAGTCATAAACAACTCCGAATGGCTCGCCAATATGGCCTATTGATCTTGCCTTCCCATCAGAAATTACGCATGCCAACGTGAGCAATAATAGGGTCTTTTGTAGATTCCTTATGGCCGACTAACAGCATCATAGACCTGATCTGGGATAATTGAGATAACCAGGCAGAAACCCGCATTCTCGTGGTACGATGATGGGCGTTTTTGGAAGAGCGTGCAGAACGCGCTGGAAAATTTTACGGTACCCTGCTTCACTTGTGCCTCACTTTCTCCCTTTCGACATTGTCCAACCCCTAAACGAAAGTATTCGCCTCGAATCCGACGAACGCCAGCACCCCGACCTCAGCACCCAAATTTGGCCTTGATGTGCGACACACATGAAAAGCGCATGGATGCATCACAGATTTGTAACACGGTCCCTTTTCAACTTCTCCACGACCACCAGGCATGGGCGGAGTCTTTTACGGGTTTGCTTTCCTAGGTCTATTTGCGCTGCTCTACGCATATGTGCGCATGAATGACAAGGCGATACAGGCTACACCAGATCGGGCTCGAAAGTTTTCCCCGACGCGGTGTACCGAGCAAAATGTACTGTCAACTGCGGCTGAGCTTCAGTCAAAGGCACCTATAAGCATAGAGGACCAAATCCCGGAAAAGACTGGACGGAGGTACACTGTAACGGGAGGGGTGCGTGGTCAGGACTTGCGTTGTACTGGTAGAAACTTAACCTTTATTTTCAGGCTGGGTTCCTAGGAGGTTGGATTGTTATTCAGCTCTTGACGAGAGGAGAGGACCCGAAGAACATCAGGGTACTTGATATCCGATATCCAACGCGTAGGGATCTTAAGGATGGCATTGGCAAAGACGTGGACTATCGAAAAGTCGATGTATCCGACGCCGACGCTGTTCAGAAAGCCTTCGAAGCTCCTTGGCCAAGCGGCTCTACAACGCCAATCACTGTCTTCCACACGGCTGCCAATATCCGTTTCTTTGAACGACACCCGTCTCTTCTCCCCAATTCTACTAGGGTCAACGTTGTCGGGACACAAAATGTCCTAAATGCAGCTCGTTCTGTAGGCGTCTCGACCTTCATCTCGACCTCGTCAGGATCAGTCGGTGTTCGTGCATCTCACTTCCTTTTGTGGCCTTGGCAAAAAGAACCGAAACATTTTGTTCAACTCCTCAACGACGATGACACCGTAATCCCGACTCGTCATCAAGACTTCTTTTCCAATTACTCCTACTCCAAATACTTTGGGGAGAAATTAGTTAGAGGTGCAGACCGTTCTCCTTCAGGCGACGGCATAATGCGCACAGGCTGTATTCGTCCGGGCAATGGAGTATACGGACCTGGAGGCGACATGCTCTGCGGCGCCTACCTTGTTCGAAAGACAAATCCAACTTGGATCTCCAACATCATCCAGAACGACATTTACGTCGAGAACTGTGCCGTTGCACATTTGTGTTACGAACGTAGACTCATAGATCTGGAAGCGGGTAGCAAGAACCCCGATATCGGAGGGCAAGCATTTAATGTCACAGATCCAGGCCCTCCACCTACCTACGGCGACCTATATGTCACAATGAAGACGCTTACAGACGGGGAGACCACCTTCCCGGAAGTGTCTGCCACGGGTATGCTACTTTTCGCATATCTCATTGAGATTTACTACCTCACTCGGAACTGGTTGTTGACAACACCGATATGGCCAGCCATCAAGTACGTCGTTCCACCGGTGAATGGGGATCTGGTGAATCTTCAGCCATCGATGTGGAATTTGACAATGGTTCATATCATTTTCGATGATTCGCGTGCGAGGTTACCTCCGGAGAAGGGCGGATTAGGGTACAAGGGTGCTTGGACGACGTTAGAAGGGCTGCAAAAACTCGTAGAAGAACACAAGAAAGGCATTAATAGATCGGAACAAAGGTCAGATATTGCTGGTGTTAGCTTTAGATTCGGCATGGTGCGAGCTCAGAGAGGTGTGGCCAAGGTTGGAGAGCAGGTGAAGAAGGAGATCGGTGTAGATCCGGTTACAGCACTTGGTAGTCAGTAATAGTTGTTCACATATACATTGCATACCACATGGACATATGCAAGCTTTTGTGTTACAATTACTTGCCATGCCCAAAGGACTTTGTAGTCGTAAGACGTAGACTACCGCTTTCATTAAACTCCTTAACACATCGTGCAACCCCTTCAAGCGTCTCCACGATACCTTCATATCCTAATCCACCTTGCTCAACAGAGAGCCGCGCCCGGGAATCATCAACAATGGGGTGCACTGTTGCTAAGCCTAGCGTGGAAGGCTGGAGGGGAACGAGTTGTCCAGGTACAGGAGGTATACTCGCTCCATACCATTGCCGTGTGAGGTACCATTTCTCGATAATGTGTGCTAGGAGAAGGAGAAATGTTGGCGAAACTTTCTTGACTCCGTAATGAGCCTTCCCTCCTGTGAAACGAGGCATGAAGAAGGCGATAGCATCATGTATGTCACCAGAAGTGGCTGGAGGGCCAGGGTCAGTGATGGTGAAAGCCTGTCCTCCGACGTCTGGACTGGCCTTTCCATCGGCGAGGTCGATCAGCCTTCGTTCGTACAGCAGATGTGCCAAGGCGATGTTCTCGACATAGCACAAATTCGTTACGGAATGGTTGGAGAATGAAACGTTGTCCTTCCCATTCGCTAGGAAGAACTCATACATATCACATCCAGGCCCATAGATCGGGTTTCCTGGGCGTAGCGTGCCTGTCCTAAGCAACTTGGAGCCCGAACCAATAGTCGTCTTGTCTGCCGCTCTCACCAGTTTCTCCGCAACGGCTTTGGTGTAAGAATAGACGCAGACGAACTCTTCCACGTCATGAGGAAGCCGACCCCTTTCCTTCTCTCCCGGACCTCCACCTTCCTGATCCCCCAGAATCATAACATGTCTCAGCCCAGGTACCCGACGCTCCAACCCAAACCAGCCAAAGATCCTCGGCCACTCCCAGGGCAAGGAGAACTGCCTACCAGGATACCAATGGGCAATAGACGCGGATGAAGTTGATATCAACACAGTCGCGCCAATTTTCTTCGCGGCGTCGATAACGTTTTGGCTGCCATGTATATTGACCTTTTCTGAGAGGGGTAGGAGAGATGGATGTCGTTCATGGAATCGAATAACGGCTGCTGTGTGGAAGACTGTGACTTCTGTATCTTCATTGGCGCTGGGCCATGGGGCAGAAAATGCAGCCTCAACATCTTCTTTGCTGGTGATATCGACCTTGATGAAAGGTACATCTTTCGCTAGGCCTGACATAAAATCGCGCCTATTAGGAGGTCGAACATCGAGAATCCGGATGTTCTTGGGGTCTTCACCGCGTTCGAGGAGCTGGATAACCATCCATCCTCCTAAGAAACCAGACTGAGGAAAGTGTCAGTGTTCACAATCCTTTCGCGAAGAACAGAGTGCGTACCCCTCCAGTAATAATATACCTCCTTCCTGTCTTTGGAGGCATCTGAGCCCTCTTCTTCTCTGCCAGGGAATTAGTGCCACTGCCTTCCAAATGCTTAACAACCCGTTCAAGGTCGTCCTTTGTCCATCTTTCCTGAATAAACGCAAGCGCCTCCTGAGGAATTTGGACGATAGCGCGGTCATTGAGATTAATATAGATGGCAAGCGTGAGAACAATTCCAAGCGTCAGAATAACACCTGGCCTAGCCAAAGGCTGCAGAGCAGTGGAAAGCGAAGGGGCAAAGGCTGTCGAAAAATTAAAGGCCATGCTGGGGCCCTCGATGAGCTGTCGGCAGAGTGAAAGGCCCTTTGAAATTGAATGTGAACCTGTGCCTCAGCGCCGCCGGTGACAAACGAATGTAGGCGCGCGTGTAAGACAGATCGGGAGTAATACAGAAAAACATTAATCTATTGATGTTGAAGAATACGAGTAACAGCCTTTCGCCCGAGTCGATGTTTGCTGCACCTGAGGCACTGTGCCCGGCAAGCACTACTTAACCGAAAGGTCCAGGTCTGCAAACGCCTTCCAATTTCCCCTTTGCGAACCCACCCTAAACGATCCTGCAGAAGTCTGACGGAAGCCCGGTATTCCCGAAACAACTCATTAAAATGTACAGCCCGGAATGTTAGTCTATTCAAAGCCCCAGTCGTTATCAGCTCCCCCCCTCGCTAGCTGTCAAAGCACCCTCAAGAATATCCATCGCTGCCCCTGCCGAGCCCCACGAAGATAGAAATCCACAACCTCCATGCCTATCCCCAAGAACTTAGTTCTCTAAGATTGTAGTGCAAGACTGGTTCACTCACCCATAGTTAAAAATGACTGGGACCTTCCTTTCACTAACAACTGTATCCATCCATTCTACTCCCAAACGTATACCACCATGTCGTGCCGGTCGAAGTCCAACGCCTTCTTCGACGATAATAGGTTTCAAATCTTCTGCTGTCACAGCACGTTCGCTGCGTACTACAGGCGGTGCAAGTTCAGGACATAACGAAATCGCTCGTTCAAGGATTCCTTGAGTTATTTCTGGGCGGGGCTTTGGGTACCTATGTAGCACCTTCAGCATAAGGTTTCAAGGTGAATGAACTGAGGCGTACCAATCATCAGCATGAAGCGTTCCTCCAACAAGCACATTTCCAGAACTCCTGGGGATAACATATGCCGGGTTAGCGTCGTCCGTCCGAAAACAAGGCATTTCTTGGACCCAAGGTGCCCTCAAAAGGACTATTTGCCCTCGGATGGGGTACATTGCCTTATCCTCTATTCCGCCTAGGAAACGAGCGCCTAATCCTGCACAAACGATGATAGCATCGGGTGGCGAAGGCACGCTGTGAGAGAAGGCACCAATGCCTCCTTCGATCACTTGCGCTATGTGACTGACTGTTCCGCGGACGATGATACCACCGGCGCTACAGAATCGGGAGAGAAGATAGTCGAGGTAGCTTGGAGGATCGATAGTTAATGCGCTAAATGATACACCTTGTACGCTTCCTGGCACAAGCTCATCTTCGGAGAGGAACCTGAACTGTATATAATATTAGATGTGAATGAAGGTAAGCAAAGAGGCTAGGACTAACATCTGGGTAGTGCTCGCAAGGGTGTGAATCGGTGAGCTTCGAGGCGTAGTATGTTCTGTCGGTGCACCTCTTGAAGCACTTCTCAGAAGGCGAACCCGGGCCCGACATCTCCCACATGATTTTGTGCGTTTCGAGCTCAAATTCTAGGAAGCGCAGTCAACGAAAGAAATAGAATGAGAAGTGTCTGGTTACACGCACGATGAAGTTTATGCTTCACCCCTACAGAGACTTGTTGCGCACCCTAGTGAATACCCTTTATTTGGTCTCTGGTTATGGCATGAAAGACACCAACTCACTGCCCAAAGACTGGTGTACCCAACATTCTTGGGATCATTCGGGAATGACTCTGCGATGATAGAGACACGATGCCCTTTCTCTTGAGACCTGATCGCTGTAGACAATCCGACTACGCCTGCGCCAATGACAATGATATGCCGAGTCTGCGAAGCCATGGTATGCGGATGCATATTGTCAAGTTGTCTTCGGTTTCTTATATCACCCGCGAGATATCGAATGCTGCGACTTTAGTGTACTAGCGACTACGGCGCAGCTACGCAGATAGAAACACAGATAGAAACGATCCTGCGCAGGAAATTGGGGGACCTAGCTTTCCTCGTGCCATTGGAGAGCCCGGCGCTTATGTTTGAATAGGTATAAATGATTCCGAAGTTCATATTGCGAGGTTCTATTACTCCGCTTCACGTTTTTGCTTCACGTTTTTGCTTCACGTTTTTGGACAAAACTAATATCAGAGACTGTGCAACGTACTCTGCGGAAATCTCTAAAGGAGATACATAAAATGTCCTCTGTCGCCATTCTTCCGGTTCTCCCGTCTGTAGAATGCAACGCTGAAGATGTGTCCGGAGGCAGCTCAAACGCCACCTCCCGTGCATTTCTCCTCGTAGAGCATACCAGTAGAACTGTGGTTGAATTCAGTAATGAGAAATATGAACAGGAAGCCGTAACTCACCCATTCTACTTCTAAGTTACTGTGTTATCTGGTCCTGGAAGACACGAAAAGTCATCAAACAATATTCTGTGACCCGAAACAGTCATCTATATGTTCTTTCTGGTGTGTGTTGGACGTTGGCTTGCCATAGAAAATGGCAATCAAGATGGGGGCGCCTTAGCGGAATGAAAGGCGAGGAATGTGGGATTTCGCGGTCCTAGGAGTCTTCGAGGATTTTCGGACATTTCAACGCTTTCCTTGCGAATACCAGAAGGGCCTTATACTGATTCGCGTCACGTCGTCGAGGTGGAGAAAGAAAAGCATTCTCAGTTTCTGTTACCTTCGGGTCCACTCGTGATGCGCATATGCTGCACGAACTTTACTAGGGCCTGGAATAATTGAATACGTGAACGACTAGCTGTCGACCTGATTACTTAGGAAAATAACAGAGCACTGTTGACCCTGGCCCTTTTGGTTTAGCCTCTGGGCCAAGCGATGTAGTAAATAAGTATCCAGTACTATATTGTAAGCTCTTTTCTACATTAGCCGGCTATCCATCAAGGCACCCTCAAGAATATCCACCGCTGCGGCTGCTGAGCCCCACGAAGATTGATACCCATATCCCCCGTGTCTATCACCAAAAAGAAAAAAACCACAGTTGTTGCCCAAGAACAGCTTGCACACTCACCCATAGTTGAAAACAACCGGAATCTTCCTTTCACTAACAACCGTATCCATCCATTCTACTCCCAAGCGTATACCACCATGTCGTGCCGGTCGAAGCCCGACACCCTCTTCAATGATAATTGTTTTCAAATCTTCCACCGTTGGCTCACGTTCACTGCGTATCTCGGGCGGTGCGAGCTCAGGACAGAGCGAGATGGCGTGTTCAAGCATTTCTTGAGTTATTTCCGGGCGGGGTTTCGGGTACCTAGATAACACATTCGGCATGAAATTTCAATTTGAGGCAAATGAGTCGAGGCGCACCAATCATTAGCATGAAACGTTCCTCCAACAAGTACATTTCCAGAACCCCTTGGGATAACATACGCCGGGTTCCTGTCGTCCCTAAAGAAGCAAGGCATATCTTGAACCCAAGGCGCCCTCAAAAGGACTGTTTGTCCTCGGATGGGGTACATTGCTTTATCCTCTATTCCGCCTAGGAAACGAGTGCCTAATCCTGCACAGATGACGATAGCATCGGGTGGCGAAGGCGCACTGTGAGAGAAGATACCGATGCCTCCTTCGATGACTTGCACTATGTGACTGACTGTTCCGCGGACGATGATACCGCCAGCGCCACAGAATCGAGAGAGAAGGTAGTTGAGGTAGGTCGGAGGGTCGATAGTTAACGTGCTGAATGACACGCCTTGTACAGCGCCAGGGATAAGTTTGTCTTCAGGAAGAAATTTGAACTGTGAATTTAGGAACGCGATTGAAGGGCATAGAGTTGAATGAGTAGTAATAGACTAACGTCTGGATAGTAGTCGCAAGGGTGAGGATCAGCGAGTTTCGAGGCATAGTATGTTCTGTCCGTGCACCTCTTGAAACACTTCTCAGAAGGCGATCCTGGGCTTGACATCTCCCACATGACTTTGTACGTTTCGAGCTCGAATTCTGATAGGCATAATCAACGAACGAAACGAGATATGTCCGAAATATACGCACGACGGAGTTTCTCCTCATGCTTCTGTCCTACGGAGACCTGCTGAGCGCCCTGACAAATACTCAGTTGTCGGTAGCTAGCACAACTCAAGTATCCACGCACTGCCCAAAGACTGGTGTATCTGATATTCTTGGGATCATTCGGGAATGATTCTGCGATGATAGACACACGATGGCCTTTCTCTTGAATCTTGATCGCCGTAGAGAGCCCGACTACGCCAGCACCAATTATGATGATATGGTGAGTCTGTGAAGCCATGGTGGTTCTTGTCAAGTTGCTGTCGATCCCTTATCATCCATGGTACAAGACATCACAATTTATAGAAATGACCCCGTGCAACGACTTGTTAGCTAATTTTAAGGAGTTCATGTGGTAGTAGCCTTCGTATCAGCTTGAACTTGATTGTGATTGGCTCCTAAAGCACTCTCAAATGGCGATTGACCTTGTGGACTGTGCAACGCACCTTGCTAGAACCTCACAACTCCTTGCCTCCTGCTTCGGTAAAGCTTCTCAAAGTTCCTTAGTGGTTTCACACGCTGACCAAGATGGCTGAACCATCGGGAGGACGGAATGTGAATTCATGGTGATGGTTGTTGTTGACAGGCCAGAGTAACCGTTACTGCGCGTGAGACAGACCTTCATTAGAACCGCCCAGACTCACCCATTGCACTCTCGCAGCGCAAACCGAGGCGAGAGGCAGTGACATGGTCAGCAAAATGAGTATCAGGTACTCAACAGATATTAGACACCAAAAAAAGGTCCCCAGTTCGACCCAGTCTCACCTGAAAACCCCCAAGGTCATGCTCATTACCTACCGCAGCAAGTTCACGATTCTGGTCATCACGGTCTACATATTACAGCACTCCTCTTGCAACTCTCACGTACCCAACCCTGCGGAGAATGGCGATCCGCATTCAAGCGGCTATCAGGTCAATGCTAAAACCTTGCTACATGAACGGGAGTTGAGATCAAGGAGGAACAGCTAGTTAACACGATGTACACCATTATTATCTGCTTTGTTGGTTTTCGGCTGCATGAAACTTCACCAGCCGCGCCTGGTGTAATCAGCTAAAGTATCTCTAGTAAGTTCTTCCATCATCCTGTACTTCAGCCCCAGAATCTTCTCTGCCTTCGACGAGTTATAGTTTGCATCTATTTCAACGTCGCTAGGCAAAGTTTTCGCAATAGTATGATACGGAGGGGGATCAATGGCATTTGCGGTGTCCACTATTTTCCTATCAGCTAAAGCGACCAGCAAGATCTAGTTACCACTTACAAAAGTCCTGCCATTTGAATGGCGACCCGGCGCAAGTGAGAATACGTTCTCCACCTGCTGCGGGAACTTCAAGGGCACGGACATGTGCTTCGGCGCAATCTCGGACATCAACCCATCCATCTCCTGGTGTTGCCCTACCGAGAACATGTTCTCCTCGAACAACTACCCAATACCATATTTGCGGAGTTCCCGCCGAGAAGTCCTCAGGTTTTGACGCATCATGTTTATGTGGCTGGAGCAGAAGATCAGGACGTGGCACGGAGGGTATATATTGAAGGCGACTTACCCCGAACACCCAAACTGGAATAATGGCAGATAAATCCCACTGGACTGTTGATTGACTCTTGCGCCAGATGTCCCATGCAGCTATGTACCCAGGTTAGGCTTGATTTTGCACATGTCTGCGAGTACACGTACCTCTCTCAGCTAATATCTTTGATGCCATATATTTTGCGATGGGCCGAGCATCCTTACCACGCTCCTCGCATTCCTTGATTGAGCTGTCATTGCAGTCGGCCTCAGATAGCGTCTTTCCGGATGAGAGTTGGTCGTATATGGTCGCGGCAGAGGAAGTAAAAACGATACGTTTGACTAATGTCCTATGAACAAGGTTTGCGAAGCCCTAATCGGTAAGGAAGCATGCATACCCGTGCTTTAAAACGCTGTGGAGAAGCCCTGTGACACACTTCACCGCTGGATCTATTATTTCTGTACCGACATTACTCGATAGTATGGTTGGTAACACCTGGAATGTACCCACCGCTGGGTTCACCCATCTCCAGGCGAACTGGGGAGGCGACATGAATGATTCCGTGTACATCCTGGACCACTTCATCAAAGGCGCCTTCCTGCAGAGCAGATACTAAGGTGAGTCGTGACCTACATGAAGACAACGATATCGCACTGACCTTTTCTAGTTCAGAGATATAAGCGAGCTGGAATTTGTCACCATAATATTTGAAGGTTTCTCGAAGATGTTTTCCCTTTGATTCATTGCGCACGACGGCAACTACGAAATGTCCTCTCTGTAGAAGGGTATCGACAATCCATGCGCCCAGGTAGCCGTTTCCGCCAGTGACCAGTATTTTGGAGTCTGGGTCGTTGATTGCAGGCATCTATAAAACGTTCTTGATGGAATCTGAGTAGTCCCGTAGAACAAGCTATCATCTTAACTCAACTGTTAACCTGGGATTAAACGCAAATTCCACACTGGTAGATCTAAAAGGAAATAATCAGGGTAAGACGCGCCCATAATGTGCGCCGTAGGTTGCTCATCATGACGTTTCAGCAGAACACTTTAAGACTTAAAAAAAATGTACTCCCATTTACCTTCACGATAGCTACAGCAGCCTAAGCTTGATCACTGGTAGGGCTCCTAGTTGGCTCCTAGCGAATCGGATGATCCACCGTCATCCGAGCGAGGAGAGGTCGGATTCGGATGGCGGGTGAGCTCCTCGACCTGTGCAGCGTAGTACTTTCCGCTGCGCCTGCGCAGCGCGAGCGCCAACCGATGGATCACGTGGTGCAGGCGGGCTTCGATGTTCATAGCGGTGGGGAGTGATATATCAGCCATTATCTGTCCATCTGACTAACTTTTGACCTGCATTTTAGCTGTTCTGGGTAGATTATATGAGCTTGTATTGACTGAGTTCTGTACACGACAAATATAACAGTCAGATACTTGGAATGTACAACTAGACCAATGTCCCACACCTGAGAGCCTAAATGTCTATTCTCCCTCCCTCCGTGTGGCTCCAAACATCGTATTCTTAGTATGGCATCGTATCTTGAAGGTTTATAGGGTGGCTTGAGACTTGCCGAAGGGATTGAAGGTGAAGGAAGGAGACAATACTGACGGGGGAGCAAGATTTTCACCGTGGGAGGGTGTTTCATTGTGAAGCACTGGCTTAGCGCCCATCCGCCGATGCGGATTGCTCTCTCGACCACCACCATCCGAACGGATGAATCCGTATCCGATCAGCTAGGAGCCCTATCAATGATTAGCAGTGGCAAAGAAGGAAAGAGCAGAACCAGAGATGAGTTCACTCAAAGTCTCTAGGACTAGGTATAATCAATCTCAGACCCAATGCTCATTCTTATGCTTATGATAGGCTCACAGGACTTTCGGGTGTACGATACGAAGCTCGCTGCAGAAGGTCAAAAAGAGGTGGATTTCAATTCTTGCCAAGCTATATTGGTATCACTGAATCCGGAAGACAAAGGATTTGACGTATTGCAAACAAACAAGCACAAGGCACTGAAGATATGAAAGGAGTTGCCGTCTTGCACTGAGCAAATTGTCAAGGAGATAATCAAGTTGAATGACACAGGAAGGACCGCTGGCGAAGACGCATCCAACGAAGACGAGGATTCTCTGAAACGGGTTTCAAAGCTGCTTGGAGCTGAGTTTGACCTATCGCATTTGATTGCAGCCAGTAAGTGACAACAGCTGCTTCATGGCCGGTAATGATACTAAGCGAGACAACTTTAGGTATAATGCCAGTGACATGATCAAGTCGATTAGCTTTAAGTTGTCTGTTACCTCGAGGGCTCGTCTTGCTGCAGTTAGAAGGCGAGCGTCAATGAACAAGTTCCTTTTCAGCCTCCCAGGGTGTACAATGACAGCCCAGGTCATTGGAGTAAGTAGTATGAAGTACGAGGCAACTTTGGGGTACCATATGGTGATCGACACGTTGAGCGAGACAAAGAACGGCAAGCCAGTGCTTCTTGGGAGCTCAATCCTCCAGGCAGATTGAATGCACGTCGAATTGCATCGGTATGCCGGTTATAGAATGCTGGGCTGGTGAATTGCGTTCAATAGGAATCTTTGTGTAGTAGGTAGTAGGAATTGTGTTTATCGTGTTACATGAGGGACGATTCTAACCTATTGACGAGTTTTATCAATAGTCCGCCCCAGTATTCTCCTCCTTATCGGAACTTACACCACCCGAAGTATTGCGCGGAAAACGGCCTTCGAATACGGTCTAAGAAGTACCTCTGGAGCTAACAACCTCCCCTGACACCGCCCTTTGAAGACTCAAATACTGCTCAATTTCAACAGCTCGCGGTCGCTCGCTTGGATTATGTGACCAGCATCGCTCAACCAAATCCCATACCATATCAGGACACCAAACATCACTCGGTCTAGGGGGACGTTGTCCGGTTATAACCCTTAACATAACCGCAGCGTCCGGCAGATCTGGAAACGGTGGTTTTCCGGTCATAACCTATTGACAGACTTGAATATATGGAAGGGTGTTGCCGAGTTGGACAATACACGTACCTCGAAAACAGTGCAGGCGTATGCGTAAACGTCTTTAAGTGAGTAGTCTATTTCAGTACCGGTCTCAAGCTGGAATAGTTCTGGCGCCATCCATCGCATGGTACCCTTGGGTCCACCGCTCGTCGTACTACTAGCAATCCGCTGGCTCTCTTTGATCACAGCTAGGCCAAAGTCTGCTAAACGACAGCTGCTGAGATCATCTACAAGGATATTTGCCTGAAGAACTACGTTTATGAAGGAGTTAAAACAAAGGTACAACTGTCCACGCACGCTCTTGATATCACCATGTATAACCATTGGTTCGAGCGAATGAAGGTACGCCAGACCGGAAGCAATTTCATGAACCTGCCCTTTCAATCAGCCAGGATGATTTAAAAGCCCTTTTAACCTACCGATCTCAGACGGTCATGGTCTGGATGCTCTTCCAAGTAAGTGACTATATCACCGTTCGACATCCAAGGTGAAATGAGGCATAAAGCAGGCTGGAAGAGTTCTGTATTGACACCGAGGAGCGGGAGCACGTTCGGATGGTTGAGTTGTGTCCAAACCAGAGCTTCTCTGCAGAAAGCCTAAGTAAAAAGTCAGAACGGAAACAGGATATAAACATCAAGACGCCCACCGCAACGATTCTGTCCCTCTTTCGCTCGTTTGCCTCTAGGTGAATGCGCATCACCTTTAGACAAACTGACCGCTCTTCAAACGCTCCCTTCCAGATATCCTTCATGGTCTAGGGCGTCAAACACTGCCATCGAAGATGATTAGTGATACGCACCGAGAATCCGCCCCCTCGCAATGCATGTGTGCCTTCTCGGGTAATGTGTTTCAGGAATAACGATTCTGGTAAGATGTGATGTTTCTTTACGAGTACAAGGAGATATCTCAAGCAAAGTTTGCGGTATCGTAGATTACCATGGGACATGGCTTCCTGTGTCAAGCACCGGATGTGAGCGAGCTGTTAGGGATGATAGAGTAGTCACACATACCAAGTGAAGTAGCTTCACCACATGCGGCACACGACTTACATCCAGAGACAAGAGCGCCTTCATAGGATCTGGAAGAACCAACAACGCTTGAAGATCCTGTGCCGTGTCTACTACTGCTTCATTACGCGGCGTGGCTGATTGAGAAGAATTGGTATCACTGGACACAGAAGGAGTTTTAGACGTTTCAATAGGATTGGGTGCGCGGCTGGGTATGTCGTGCTCGGGGGGGTGCCTTCTGCCAGTGCTTCTAGTACCGATGGGTGCAGTTGACGGCATATTGGTTCGGTCCCTAGGGTTGAAATTCCCGTCAGATAGACATTTTTACTGGGCCAGCAGAACATGAAAACGTACTGGTCATTAGAAATGACACGATGTAGGCCTATGCCTGGATCCTTCGGCAGTATGGGTGAAGACGTTTTGGCTGCCGTACGAGTGATTCGAGTTGCTGCACGGGTTTGTGGAGTATTCCTTGAACGTTTAGGTATTGGCGAAGCAGTGGTTGGCCGTGGAGGAGTCGTAGCGCTTGCATTTGAGTTCCAACCTGGTCGAGTGACAGTCGCCTTGGTATCGTCGACGGTGATTGGCTGTAACTGAGGCGAAGTGGGATTTGGCACCACCCTCCTACTTGGCGTTTGAGGGCTGGTTCCGTTACCATCAGACATTGACTGTGTACCAAATGTGGCATTCGCTGAAGATTCCTTGCCGTAGGACGGTCTCCCAACTCTTCTTGCAGCGACCCGTGGCTTGATGGGCGGCTTTTGAACAGCGACCTCGTCTGCATCCCAATACGAAAAGGACATGTTGCTCATCCTGTCAGAGCCGTCCGACCTAAAGCCACTTTCGTCATCCTCATCGTCTGGCATAGGCACGATCTGTTGTGCTTCTCGAGTGCGTGAACGGGCAATACTATTGAACAAGTAGCCTATCAGTTAGACATTTTGAATGTGACAAGGAGAATGAAGAACACACTCTTCCTTGAGAACAATACCCTCTCCCGGTCGAGTGATATCTTGTATCACCCATGTTTCAATCTTAAATCGGGGTAGAGGTCAGAAAGGGCGACTTGATCATTGATAGACAGCCAACTGACCTTTATAAATTTATACAAATTCCTCGACTTTGTGTGTGAATTTCTCCTTCCCGCCGTCGTGTACTTTGTTCTCGGATTCATCGTGGCCACAATGGGTAAACTGGTTGTCCCAGTCTTCTGACACAACAATACCACATCGTTGAACACCACTAACCATAGGTCCTTCCCTGTACTCAACACATCGCTAAGCTTCTTGAAGCTCGATTTGCTCCGAGAGCCTTGTTGCGGTGATTCACCCTTTACTAGGCTCCCCGCAGTCGGTGAGCATTGTCGTTCTTCGATGAGTACTCTTGAGGGTTTTGGTGCAGCGAGCGTTCGGACTTTATCCAACCCCTCGATCCTAGCAAACACATCCCTAGTCTTATCTCTCTCCTCCTTCATGATCTTCTCATCCTCAATACTCCTCACAATAACCTCCACCTCGGCCACCATTTGCAGCGTATTCTCATACTCGAACATACTAGGATCCGTGTGGAACAGCAGGTTTTGGAACAGTAGCGGGTACTTGAGCAGTCGCAGGAAGGGTGTCGACAGCATGATCGCCAAGCCCGCCTCACCCTTTTCGCTAGCAATCTCTTCGAGCTTTTGCAAGAGGTTGCATACTTTTTGCCATTCTGCCACATCTTGGTTTTTAGGCTTCTTGGTCGAGACATTGGATAATGCTGCATCGACCTGTTCAAGAGCGCGTTCGAGATGAAGAATGTATGTCGCGTAGCCCTGGAAGATGTCCGACTGCGAATGAAACCGCGTTAGCACTGACTCAGACTTGAGAGAGAGGATGCCGTACATTTTCCACAAAAATATCTGCCAGAGACCGTACGAGCGGATACTGTTCATCATACCTCCTTTTCAACGCCCCTAAAAGCCTCTTGTGCCCATCAAACACACCGTTGTCGAGAACCTCGAGACATATCCGCAAATCTTCGGGAAGCTGGCGCGGTGCCACTGTATTGCCCAATACGGTCGGCTGTCCTTCAAGAGACTTTGTCGACCAGCTGAACTGATTAGATCTAGGTGGTGGAGGTAACGAATGATGCGAGCGTGGCGGGAAAGGCGCCATGGTAGATGGTTTAGAGCTTGTCCCATTCCCAGTTGATCTGCGGTCGGACAAGCGATAGTTTGACTTTGGATGGTTATGCTTTGAAGTTTGGGAAGCTGCAGGGGTCAAGAAACGTGCAGCGATGGGAGGAAGCTGGCTTGTGGATTCGCTAGAAGACTCTGAGTGGTAAAAACCAGCCTGATAATCGAAGTTTGGACCCGGGGATACAGGAGATGCAGTGCCTGATGAGTAGGGATGTAAAAGTGGATCAATAAAAGTTTCCTTCATTTTTGTGAGTTCTTGCACATATCTGTGGAAATAATAAGAAATGAAAGCAGGACGAAAGAGACGACACACTTGTCCTCGCTCCTGATGATTTCAAATAACACCCCTTGTCTTGTTCTCTCACGAGGGCCCAAATTTGAGACTAGATCCTCTTCTGTCACTTCGCTCCAATTAGTTGCAGCAAGGATTCTGCTTCCACTGGTGCTGTCAGTCAATTGGGAATATGGAGTGTCCGATCGAAGGCTTTGCGCGTGAGGGGAAGCAGAAACGCCATTCTTGGTTGAGGCGATATCTGTTTTGGAAGAGGACGCCCCTGCAGAGGATGTTGAATTACGAGGGTCTATACGAGTGACCTGAGAATGCGAGACTGTGTCTTTTAAGGGGGTTACGATTGCTGGAGATGAGGATGGGTTGGGGCTTCCCGGAGGTTGATCATCAGAAATGAGAGATGGAGATATGAATGCCACTTTTTTCTGAACGTATGTGGCGTCTTCGGTGCTCTGAGTGGCGCTGTCATTGGTCTTGCGGGAGTGACCTGTTGAATCTGGCTGATGCTGGTAGGAGGTAGCGCGGGAATCTTGGAGAGTATTCCGTAGGATATTCCTGTCGTCTTCTTTGGGAGGTGATTTGGATGCCAGAACGGGAGAAGTGGGAGTTGGTCCTGAGGAAGAACGATGAATTTGACTGGAAGTAGATCCTGTGAGTTCTATAGGCGAAGGATCATCTGGGATGATATCTGGGAGGGGATTTGGTTCGGGGGTAGATGGGAGCGTCCAGGGACGCAGTGGAGGGAGCTTTTCCGTCTTGACCCGTTGTTGAATGAGACTTGAGTGGTCTTTGTCCTTGTCCTTGTCCTTGTCCTTGCCCTTGTCCTTAATCTTTAAACGAGAGAGAAAGACCTTCATGGTGAGGCAGAGGGCAAGCTAAGCATCAGGGCCTGTCTGGCAAATCTGCAGCTTTTCAGCCCAGCAGGTACAGCCTCCAATGTCAATGTCCATGAGGCGTCCATGGCCGAGATATGTAGATACGATAGATGATAGATACGCGGTGTTGCCAACAACGTCCATTATCTCTATTATGTACTCCTCACTCTCTCAACTTCCTTCACTCTACTGCTTATGATAACTCGCAAGACTTTTGGGACACGAAATAACAGGACATTCTTACTAGGATGCACCTGTTGCAACGACACACGTCTCAAACCCTCGATCAGCACTTCTTGACTCCCGTCGAAGCAAGTACACCAAAGACCTTTTACAAGACGCCAAACTTTCCCCAGAATCACCACCTTTTCCTCAATATGCCTTGTCATTCCTACGGCCTAAACCACGGAACCCAGCAGCAAACCACCACGATCACACCCAGTTAACCAAAATTCATCTCGGCACATCCACCATGCCTGTTGTCACCCAAGACCAGCCTACTATCGCACCACTTACTTCCCGCCAACCTTGCGAATCCATATTCACAGCCAAATTCACGCCCTTCAAGTCGATAAATCGCAAGAACACAGGAAGATTGAGAAGGAATCGTTATTTTCGTTCAGCCCCAGCAACACCCCCAGAGAACGCACAAAAGGCAAGAACACGTTTGTTTTGAGTCCCTTTTACGAGTTCTCCGCAAAGTTTTACCGTTTCTTACGAGCTGGCGACAAGAGGCGTGAGCTATGATGTAAAGGCGAATTAGGAAGCCGTCGTTATAGGTGCGACGGAACATGAGGATGTTTGGGACGGCATGGACCCGAATCGCTACTTTGCAGCAGTCGGCATTCTTTGAATTCTTCATGAGCGGCGGCGGCAATTGACGAGAGGGTAGTGATGAGCCGTGGAGCAGTCCGTGGTCCCAGAGTCCGTTCGGGTCGTACTTTAGGTCTCTGGTGAATGTCTGGATGGTTGGTTTGCAGGTCTCCGAGGTGCCAGAAGTCCAACCTTGGATCATCGAAGGCGACGGTCCTAGAAGGTAAAGTGTTTAGAATGGTAGCACGCGGTTTTTCTGACTGTTTTGCAATAGTATGGAATGACATAGTATAGTGTTGGGTATATGAAGGTATTGGGTATGAATACATGGGTGAGTGTATGTTTTTTCTCTTTTTTGATGTTCTCTTCTTTTATCTTTCCCTCCTTATGATGACAACGCCTTCTTACTAACGAAATACGCCGTCTGTATTCTTAGACACCCAATGGTACGAGGCACGATCTATATTTCGCGAACGAGGCGTAGCGATAGCTTGACGGTGTACGTTGAAGGCTTGATTGACAAAAGTGACATCGCGTTACGGGATAGAGGAACGAGTTTGAACCTAGGCTCCGGTTTACGAATACAAACGGATAGCTTGATGGCGGCGAGGTCGATACAAACTTAGCACACGATCAGAACGAGTACTGAAACATGGCACCCAGGAAAACATACTCGCACCCAATTGTACCGACCGTTCCTTATACATGTCGTCCATACTCACTTGTAACAACCCGTTCCCAATGCTCCCAGAAGCCAACGCCATTCCTATCCTGAAGCTCCCAGGGACATAACGACAAAATGCTTGGATACTACCAGGAACCATGATCAGAAAGCGGATACTCGTAGGCGTGATGGTTATGCGCCCGAATAAGGCGATCGATAGGGTGAGCTAGTGTACTATGTGGAGTTTACTGTAGATGGCGTACAAAGAGTGAGTTTCGATTCCTGTCAAGTTATATCAGTCTTGCTGAACCCTAGAGATGCGGGAATCAACGTACCACGAAGAAACCCGTAATCGTCTTTGAAGACGTCAAAGGAGATGCCATTTCGCAACGAACGGGACACTGAACAGGTGACCAAACCGAGTTCTACGTATCGGGTTAGGATAAAGTACAAAGGACCGGTGAAGACGCTTTGAACGAGGTTGTGAATGGCAGCTTCGAGCCGAATTTGATCTATTGCGTTTAAAAGGGGTCGGTGAGTGATATCAAGCTACTTTAAGGCCGATGATGATGCTGAGCGAGACGATTGCAGGTATTAGTAGATCACGGACGACACACCGTGTTTGCACTCTCACAACACGACAAGAACAGTAACAGTACAACTTATATAGTATATGTAGTTGATACAATACATCAATGATCAAGTCCATAGTTCCGATACGCTCCAAAATAGCTGCACAAATGACTACAATATGAAATTTATAAATCCCCATTCCACATTACTCGCTAGATCTCATTCGCGACCGACTATACTTCAGATTCTGCCTGTCATGAGCAGGCTCATGCGCAACGTCGACGACGCCTGGTCTGTATGGTCTGAATTCATTTCCCCCTTGCTGGCCGTTGACTTCAGCCGGCCATTCCTGCATTGCCATATGCGGATCGCGCATCGGGGGACGCTGTAAAGGAGGCTGACTACTGTCGATCGATTCCGTTGGCGAATCAGCAGTATTTGGCTCAATCAAAGGATCAGTATAGATCGTAAGTAACTAGAAAGAAATACTCACTGCCGAGCCGTCCACAGCCTCCATGGAAGATGTCTGCGCCCCTATGGAAGCTGCAGACAATGTGCGGTTTCGCTTTGACAACAAGTATCGGAAAGGAGTAAAAATCTTCTCGGGTGGACGTTTTTGAATAGAGAGTGTGGAAGCAGGAATAGGTATTTTTCGCTTTGACGACAAGCATCGGAAAGGAGTAAAAATTTTCTTGGGTGGACTTTTTCGAATAGAGAGTGTGGAAACAGGAATAGGAATTTGGATAGGCGGAGGCACCTTGACCCTAGAAGATAGTGGCTTATGTTCTGTTTCTGCCTTGGATGACACCTCGTGCTTCATGGGAACCAGTAGTGTGGGCTCTTCTTGATGCCGTGCTTGAAATAATCTGCTAAGAAAACCTACCTTCTGTGGCTCCTGAGGAGGATGGACAGAGGCAGGTACGGATGTCCTAAATATTGTCGGTTCTAATGATGGTGCCAAGGAAGACGGAGTCTCCAACAGCGATTCTTCTGATGGTCGCCGCCTTGCTCTACGTTCCGGAGAAGGAGGTTGAGCTCCAAAAGACGTATGGCTGCTAGTACTCTGCTGTTGGGCTCCTGGATCCGTGACTCGCGGTACGTTGTCGGATAAAAGTTCAGCCAACGCCGGATGTCGAAAAGGCATCATGTTTCCACTCAGTTCAACGACTGGCTGCAAAGAGCTTGGGTTCCTCGTTGTGTCGGCAGTTATGGGGGCGGTCGGAATCTCGCTTGTTCGATTCCATTGTGTCGTAGTGGTGACAGTCGGAGTCAGGAAGTCCTGTTGTCGAGTTGACAATACGGGGGCGTCAGCCCTACGATATGCACTGGGATGGATGATAGGCTCGTCCGTGCGAGCATGTATGCCGTGTCCGGAGTTGAATGGTGCAGCAAAGGCGGAGGCTGTACTACGATATGTATGGATGTACTGATTCGAAGCATCTGCCTGGTGATGCTGGGTCGCTGACCTGCTGTCATTCAGTGCCGTAGGTAGTGTCATAGAGGCCAAAGTCGTTTCCGTTCCACTGTAATCGACAAATACCATACTTCGAAGATATCGCTCAATCTGGATGGCACGCGGTCGTTCGTCTGGATCCTGACACCAACATTGCCCGACCAAGTCCCATATATGATCGGGACACCAGCCATCAGTTGGTCGAGGTGGTCTTGCCCCTTTTATTACTTTCAACATCACGGCAGCATCTGCGATGCCCGGGAATGGTGGGGATCCGGTCATTACCTGTGAACGCATTTGAGTAGATATTGAAATGATAAGAGACTTAGGCACCTCAAAAATGGTACAGGCATACGCATAGACGTCTCTAGCCGATTTGTCTGCTCTCTTACCGGTATCATCTTGAAAGACCTCGGGCGCCATCCATCGAAAGGTACCCTTTGGTGCACCGCTTGTCGTACTATCGAGTCGCTGGCTCTCCTTTATCGCGGCCAGACCAAAGTCTGCTAAGCGACAATTGCGTTGATTGTCGACGAGGATGTTGGCCTAAGGTATTCTAAACAGAGGGGAAGACAGGTTGAATAATGTGTACGCACGCCTTTGATATCGCTATGTACGATCATTGGTTTAAGTGTGTGGAGATATGCAAGGCCCGAAGCAATTTCATATATCTGGATTAACTGTTAAGTGAGGTTGTTGACAAGGCATTCACCTCACATACTGATCTCAAGCGGTCGTGTTCTGGATTCTGTTCCAAGTAGGTGATTAGATCGCCATTTGACATCCACGGTGAAATGAGGCAAAATGCAGGATAGAATAGTTCGATGTTGACACCCAAGAGTGGGACTATATTTGGGTGGTCGAGCTGCCTCCATATCAGTGCTTCTTCACAGAAAGCCTAATCACCTGGCATCAGGTACAGAAATAAGCAATTACACAGACCCTCACCTTGACAACTTTCAATCTCTTTTTTTCGTTCGCCTCGAGGTGGATCCGCATCACCTTCAAACAGACCGACTGGTCTCCTAGAGCTCCCTTCCAGATATCCTGAACATTCAGAAATGTCAAAGGTCGATGCGACCAGTAGAGGTGATAAGTTCCACGTACAGAGAATCCACCTCCCCGTAGAGCATGTGTCCCTTCCCTGATAACATCCTTCAAAAACAACGAGGGTGGTAAGGTGTGGTGTTTCTTCACCAGTAAGTGGAGATATTTCAGACAACGTTTCCGATAAGATGAATATCCACGAGTCAAGGCCATATGTGCTTCCTACATGTAAGTCACAAACGATGATATTTCCAAACGGTGAAATTGACCACTCGCCGATTGAAGTAACTCCACAACAGAGGGTACACTACTTGCATCCAGGGACAAAAGAACATCCTTGGCGTTCTGTAAATTCAATATTGTTCGAAGATGTTCCGCGGTTTCGACTCTTCTAACATCGTCGGAATTGTTCATGTCCGTCGCGAATGAGATGTCAGGCCCCCTTCAACAGCTATTGGCATTGCAACAAATAAAGAGCAAAAAAGGTCAAGCGTGTCTAACGCATGATGCCTATCACTGTGAGCGCTCGGGGAGATGATACAGTAAAGCAATATGCCAAGCGGTGCATCCAGTCGTTCTCTTTATAGTCTGTGATCCAGGTTTTTTCACTTTTCCTTCCAATTTCCTTCCAAAACTCGTCAGCCATGTTCAACCTGTACCCATTCACCCCAAAGCTTCTATGTTGAGAGGTCCTTTCTCGCTATGATTAGAATGATAAAGCCCGGGTTTACTGAGTAGTATGGAATGGCATAATACGATGCTTGGGTATTTTATCTTCTTGCTTTTCTTGACGCTTTCTCGCTAACAGATCACGACGTCTGTGTTTGTAGATCCCCGATTATACGAGGCACGACTTGTATTTCACGAACGAGGCGTAACGATAGCCTGGCGGTGTACATTGAGGATTTGCTCGACGAGAGTGACATCGCGTTATGGGATAGAGGAACGAGGAACGAGTTTGACCCCAGGCTTCGATCCACAAATACAAACGGAGAGCTTGATGATAGCGAGGTCGATACGAACACGTCAGGCAGACGTACCCGCACCCCCTCATAGATCTCGCCCAAACCCACCCGTAGCTGCCCCTTCCCAGAGTTTCCAGGAGCCAACACCATTTCCATCCTGAAGCCCTTGAAGTAATAACAATAAAGTGCTTGAATGCTAGGAAGCGTGATAGTTGAGAGCCCGAATAAGGCTGCCGACAGGACGAGCTAGTGTACGACGTGGAGCTTGCTGTACATGTAGATGGTGTACAAGAGGCGGGTTCCGACTCCCGTCAAACTGTATCAGTATCGCTGAATCTGGGAGATGTAGGTTTCAACATACCACGAAGAGACCAGGAAATGGCTTTGAAGACACGCTATCCATCCCTACTGCTGGGCCTAAAGGCTTGTATTCTGGATCAATAGTGTTGGTATTTGTTGCGGAGAACGCTGTCTGGCGTAGCATCCTGGTGCTGGTAATGGAATAACTCCACGGTGCCTGCAGTTAATTTGAGGTGGGAACGCGCCACGGAAATGCCGGGTTGCTATTTTATTTTCTTTTTTTATTTTATTTTTTTTTTTTTGTCCCTGTATTCTAGTGCTACGTCCTACAATCTAAGTCTTATTCATACTTAACGGGTAGTCTGACGAGCTCGAAAAAAGTTCTGCACCGGCTCGAACAAAACATCGCTCAGGCTCGGCTTAGTTAGCAGTCATGTCATTTGACGGTCATCCGAGTTTCAACTTTGAACCAGGTTCAAACTACAAAGAACAATAAAGCTGGGTGGTAGGTTACTTGGACCGATGTCAAATGACTCTAAAGTTTATCCAACCTCGTCTTCGCTGCATGGGACCGACAAATACCAGACGCGGAACGGGGAAACCCACCCGCCCCTGTCCCTCTAATCTTGTCTATGGGCCGAGGGCTGGGATGAAGCTCCATCCCGCAAGATTAGTCCACCCAACCGTAAACCACCCTCTCGGAAGGTCAAGAAGCTGGATTCGTTGACGGCTGAAGCAGTAGTCCCGGCCAGCTGCTCGGACGGCGTGAGAGGGGAAGTTTCTCCGGTCCGAGGTCGTTCCAGTGCTTCGGACTCCTTCTGGGTATATAGGCTCAGTGGTAGCATCCCTAAACAGAGTTGGAAGTGCAGGCGGTAGGGGTAGCGGTAGCCCCCTGATGAGCTTTCGCAGGCTCGAAACCGCTGCCAAATCTGCCTCACTAGCTGACCTCTCCCCCAGCTGATAACAGGACCCTATCCTAGGAGACGGTCGTCTGCAGCGGTGCGGAAGTCAGTGGTCTGCCCAGCTACGCTCGAGCGGTACCTGTAGCAGAACTCAGGCCATTCAATGATGGATAGATTGGGTCCAACCGGCTCCGGTATGCATCTTCGACGAGTTTGCGACATATATTTCCTTTCGTCGCGGTTCTGGGAAGCGTATTGCGAGGAACAACGATTATCATATTCGTTGAGGAAATCCGTTCATGCAAAGGCCTACGGGTATGGAATAGGCGTATTTTCCTGATGATGTCTTTTTTGAGACACTCCGGGTCCATTTCTGCGGCAGGTTCAACAAACAGAACCGGAGATGGTCGCCCGGAGCCCACGACAATACAATCAGCCACCAGTTTTCTACACATGGCTCGGACATTGTCTTCAATGATTCTAAGGGGAATTGATAATTATGAAATGGACGAATTCAGTAGAAGACTTACTTCGTATCGCATCTCAGACCATTTTCTAACTTGATCCAATCGTCGTCCCGTCCACGAAATACATAACGGCCCGGAGACACCTCCTGAAAGAGGTCACCGGTATGGAAATGACCGTCTGAGTGACGCAAGAAGGGGCCCGGGCAATCACCAGACTCGGCACGAACCACGAACTCGAGTATCCTAGGCATCGACTGATGAACAGGCTGGATGGACACGAAGCTGTATTCTACGCCGTCCAAGGTACGGAGGAGCATAGCATCAGCCCCAATACCACCGATGGAGATAAGGGTAGCGCCGCACTCAGTACTACTGAACAAGTTCTGGGTATTCAATGAGCTTGGAGGTCACCCAATCTCCAAGTCAAATGGATAGCTTACCTTGAGATTGATGTTATTCCGGAGAGCCCACTCCTGCTCCTCGCGGGGGAGGGGCATTCCGCTGTAAAGAACTTCATCTAGATTGGAGAGCATGGACAAAAGCTTTGGGTTGCTGCAAGAGGCACGTAACTGCGACGCGAGGAAAGCAGCAAACTGATTCAATCGGTTTAATCCACATCGGTGAATCATGTCAATGAGTTCCTCCGAGGAAAAGGGTATGGTGGTTGGCTGTACCACGCATGAACCATGCTGCAGACTTCCCATGAGCACTAAACACGAAGCTTAGCTGACGATGGACGAGCACTTGACGAAAAAAGACTTACTGAAGAATTGATCAATGTGACACATGCTTCCCCTGCGGGTTGTTAGACGATCAGAACTCGCTCAAAAGTATTGATCAGAGAGATGTGAACTTACATCCAGGTGGTCACATCTTGACGGGAAGAGTTCCGCGGTCGGGAGATTTGATTCGACTTATGCAAAGCGGTGTTGAGCCACCGGTAGCTACATGGGACAAGCTTCGGGCTCCCCGATGTTGAGCCGCTTGTGTGGAATAAGAAAGCTGTCGAACCGCCAGTGACAGCAGGAAGCGGAGGAAGAGGCTCCGTCAAAACGTCTATATCTGAGACCTTGGTTGCGAGATGAGTAGGTACCGGGCTGTCCTGCAGTGACGAGTGGAACGATTGCTCGCATATCAAGGCCTGAGCTTGAGCTTTGTGCAATAGCTCGTATACAAGGTCGGGACTGGGTAGTCGTAAGCTGAAGAGTTGGGGAATGTATCCAGCTCGCGAGAGCCCGTAAATATGAAGAACGTCCTGGTAGGTGTAGCCCTCAATCCTGCAATACAAGCATGTAAGAACGAGGAAACTCGGTATATATGTTCATCTTACCATAAACCAATAACCGCTCTTTGGGGGATTCCGTCGCGCCCTAGGACTTTGGCCCAATGACGCGCGTAAATCAAGACGTCTTCATAAAATTGCTTGTATGTTATTGACTGCCAATCTATGAGTTTGTTCGTACAAGAATCAAGGACGGGCTTCTTGAAGACAGATGAAGTAGGATGGTATGCAGCGCTCGCCTCGAGGACGCTGAGGTGAGTTCTAGTAGCCATCGGCTCAACATTGTTGGCCAAAGTACTTCGAAGATATTGCTCAATCCAGACGGCGCATAGTCGTTCACCTGGGTTTTGAGACCAACATCGCTCGACTATGCTCCATATATCATCGGGACACCAGCCATCAGTTGGTCGAGGTGGTCTTGCCCCATTTATTACTTTCAACATCACGACGGCATCTGCGATGCCCGGAAATGGTGGGGATCCGGTCATTACCTGTGAACGCATTTGAGTAGATATTGAAATGATAAAAGACTTAGGCACCTCAAAAATGGTACACGCGTACGCGTAGACATCTCCTGCTGTTTTGTCTGCTCCATCACTGGTCGTATCCAGTAAGATCTCGGGTGCCATCCATCGAACGGTACCCCTTTGTGTGCCGCTTGTACTATCAAGTCGCTGGCTCTCCTTGATTGCGGCCAGACCAAAGTCTGCTAAGCGACAATTGCGTTGATTGTCCACGAGAATATTGGCCTAAAGCATTCTGAACAGAGGAGAAGAAAGTGTGGACGGGTGTGTACGCACACCTTTGATATCATTGTGCACGATCATTGGTTCAAGCGTGTGGAGATATGCAAGGCCCGAAGCAATTTCATATAACTGGATTAACTGTTAAGTGAGGTTGTTGACAAGACATTCACCTCACATACCGATCTCAAGCGGTCGTGCTCTGGATTCTGTTCCAAGTAGGTGATTAGATCGCCATTTGACATCCACGGTGAAATAAGGCAAAATGCAGGAAAGAATAGCTCAATGTTGACACCCAAGAGTGGGAGTATGTTTCGATGATTGAGTTGCTTCCATACCAGGGCTTCTTCATAGAAAGCCTAATCACCGGGCATCAGATACAGAGATAAGAAAATTTACAGATCCTCACATTGACAGCTTTCAATCTCTCTCGCCCGCTTGCCTCGAGGTAGAACCGCATCACCTTCAAACAGACCGACTGCTCTCCCAAAGCCCCCTTCCAGATATCCTGAACACTCAAAAATGTCAAGGTCGACGCGACAAGTGATGAGTCCACGTACAGAGAATCCACCTCCTCGTAGAGCATGTGTCCCTTCCCTGATAACATCCCTCAAAAACAATGAGGGTGGTAAGATGTGGTGTTTTTTCACTAATAAATGGAGGTATTGCAGGCAACGTTTCCGATAAGATGAGTGTCCACGAGTCAAGGCCATACGTGCTTCCTACATGTAAGTCACAAACGATGATATTTCCGGGTGGTGAAATTAACCACCCACCGACTGAAGCAGCTCCACAGCAGAGGGTACACTACTTACGTCCAGGGACAAAAGAACGTCCTCGGCGTTCTGTAAATTCAATATTGTTCGAAGGTGTTCCACGGTTTTGACTCTTGTAGGATTGTCGAAACTGTTCATGTTCGTCGTGAAAATGAGACGTCAGGCCCCCCTTAAATAGCTATTGGCATTGCAACAAATAAAGAGCAAAAAAGGTCAAGCGTGTCTAACGCATGCTGCCTGTGAGCGCTCGGGGAGATGATAAAACAACCGTGCCAAGCGGTGCATCATCCATGAGTTCTCTTGATGAGGAAGGTGGCAGCCAAACCCTCCTTCCTGTTTGGGAATGACAGCTATCGACGCTTCGTTGTCACTCCGAATGACGTTCCTCCTGGCCATAACGTACTGGGTACAGGATTTTCATGAAATGAAACTACCAATGGGCTGTCTAATGTATACTGTATGAATCTTTTCTCTTTTTTTTTTTTTTTGCAGTTGAAGTCGTTCCCGAGTCGTGCCCAAGTCGCGTCTCGGATGCTCCACGTAGAGATCTTGCAGCGTCCCAAGGCACCTGGCAGGTTTTCGAGGACGGAGGAAGGCCTGTCAAGGTAATTGAACGCCACAGAAGCAGCAGAATTCAGCAATCCCTATATCACCGGCTTGGAGGTTCACTCATGTTTTCAGTTTCTTTTTGTAACTCAATATCCTGAGACCTATCATACACTATTCAACATAATAGACTCTAGTCCATGATAGTCGGAAAGCACAAGAAAGTTATTTATTGAAATTGCAGTAACGGAAAACGTTATTCGGAGTGACAACGAAGCGTCGATAGCTGTCATTCCCAAACAGGAAGGAGGGTTTGGCTGCCACCTTCCCTTCTCTTCATGATCCGTGGTTCAAGGTCTTTTCACTTTTCCTTCCAAACCTGGTCAGCAATGTTGAATTCATCCCAAAGCTTCTATGTTGAGAGGTCCTTTCTCACCGTGATAAGAATGATCATGATAAAGCCCGAGTATACTGAGTACCATGGAATGGCATGACGCGATGGTTGGGTATTTTATCTTCTTTTCTCCATAAAGACACTTTCTCGCTAACGGATCACGGCGTCTGTGTTTGTAGATCCCCGATTATACGAGGCACGACTTGTATTTCACAAATGAGGCGTAACGATAGCCTGGCGGTGTACATTGAGGGTTTGCTCGACGAGTGGCATCGCATTGTGGGATAGAGGAACGAGTTTGACCCCAGGCTTTGTTCCACAAATACAAACAGAGAGCTTGATGATAGCGAGGTCGATACGAACATGACGCACGTCAGGAGCACGAAAACGTGACACCCAGGCAGACATACCCGCACCCCCTCATAGATCTCGCCCAAACCCACCCGTAGCTGCCCCTTCCCAGAGTTTCCAGAAACCAACACCATTTCCATCCTGAAGCTCTTGAAGTCATAACAATAAAGTGCTTGAATGCTGCTAGGAACCGTGATAGTTGAGAGCCCGAATAAGGCCCGCCGACAGGGCGAGCTAGTGTAGGGTGTGGAGCTCGTTGTAGATGGTGTACAAGAGGCGAGTTTCAATTCCTGTCAAACTGTATCAGTATCGCTGAATCTGGGAGACGTAGGTGTCAACATACCACGAAAAGACCAGGAAACGGCTTTGAAGACACGAATGGGTATACCATCTTGCACCGAACGCCGGACAGATGATTAAGCCGGGGTGAAGTATGAACGAAGACACATTCAGAGAAGATGAGGAGGCTCTGAGTGAGGTCGTGAATGACTGTTTTGAATTGGATTTGGCCCATCGAGTTCGAAAGGGATCGGTGAGTGATATCAGTCCGATAATGGTGTTGAGCGAGATGATTGCGGGTACAATAACGAATAACGCCGGCATCAAGTCGTTTGACTGCGAATGTTGTCGTAGCCATCACCTGGGGAGATCCCACCTTGACGCGGCTTCGGTCGGATTTCGCGTCGACGATCAAGTCGCCTCGCAGAATGGCAGCGATGGAGAAGATGTCAGGGTGCACGACAAAAGCCCAGACGATTGGGGAAGGCATAACAGGTGGCAGAAACGCCCCGAGAACCCTGGACAAAGCCGGCATGTCGAGCGAGATGGAGAACGGTGACGAACGGTCAACATACCTGAAGAAGAAGCCCCAACACCCCCACCGACACGAAGGCCTCCACCATTATCATTGCTATGATATTGAAGAACTCGTCCTCATTGCCCAAGTGAACACTGGGAATTGCGGTGGATATGCTGATGGTAGGAGAAGGGAAGAGGCGGATGGATGCCCCACATGTATTGGGACATGGTGTGGACTGTTTCGTCCAAGTTTCGACCTAGGTAGCTGGTGTAGGCTAGGAATCACAGAGTCGCGAGGAGGCTGAATGCGAACATGGTGACTGTACGAGACAGAACTATCGAAAGCTTGGAACTGAAGCTCCTGAATTGTTTGTAAACTCATCGGTCGATACTGTTCTCGGGCGCTCGTTATTCTTGGAACACGTCACGTTGATTGCACGTGGGCGTGTCGGGCCCCGGTATAAATGAATTAGGCCATCTCTTCCTCCTCACTATCGAACCGAGGCCAGAACTTGAGAGAATTCAACGGGGCTACAACCTCTGGATTCTAATCCTTCAAAGATGGTCATTTAGATTCCGGTAGCTTAATTACATGTAAAATGCGGCAAACAGACACTTGTACTGTATACCTGGAGTCCAAGAATATCAGACGTTGGGCCGTTAGATATAGAACATGGTCTCTGCAATGTTAGGATGAACCTATAGTCCAGCCATGTGAAAATCAGACATTCCAGAGACGTTAAAACTTAGACGTACTCCACTACCCCAGGCCGTCTTGGCCATTTCAAAGATATTATGTGGTTCGGTCGTTGACGTTTCTTTCAATTTCCTACCACACAAAGCATACAGGTAGACAATCCCTGTCTGACATGCCTCTTTTGCGTAGTAAGTCGGGGGCATCATTCCGACGTGGTCCGCCCTGATACAACAACGGTTGTCATCTATCCGTCGTGGTCCTTCACCATCATCCATGCTCTCGTTGTATATGACGACATAATTTGTGGTTTTGGGCTGCGACTTTAGAGCAGCATTCGCCCGAAGGTTAAAGTTCAAGTCAAACCTGCCGCCATAGACGTTGATCAGTCGAACCTAGAGAAACGTAAAGAATATCTCTCACAGTCGCGTTACACTTTCTTCGGCGTTCGCATGCTCTGCTTCGGTATTAGTGTTCACTGAGGAGTTCTCAGGATCTTGTGAATGGCTGAAGGCGGATTGCAGTTGAGATTCAAGTTGGATTCAAGCCTCATACTAGTAATTCACTCACCGTTCGGGCTTGCCACATACGACTAAAGACAATACAGGTCGATATGGTCCTTCTGGAGTATCGAAAGTCTCAAAGGCTCCTATGATATGGGGCAGTTCCGAATCAAGAACAGTATCGTACAGAGCCTAAATGCGAATGATCATCGTCTCAGTAAAGGGCTACTTTGTGGTAGGAATCCGCTCCCTACCTGACTAACCCCATCACGGAAGACGAGCACCCTCTCAGGAAGGCAGCCATTTCTGGCTCTATAAGCTCCAAGCCGCTCGATGATCATGCCCTTCAATACCTAAACCGCGAATAGTGTTGGCAAACACAATGTGGCTGTAGACTCGAACCCTCACTTGTGAAATCTCATGTGTCCGCTGAACGCTTATGCTGGTAGGGTAGTGGATAAACTGTTCGTCCACGTTTGCTACAACAGCTGCAACCCACGGAGTACCTTCTTTGACTGCTGGCGCACAAGGTGCAACACTGATGCCGACTATCATCGTCCTCTTCTTACTCAACCAATACATAGCACGTTGATCTAGCTAGAAGTGCGTCAAAACTTTGTAACTCAGTTATAACTCAGGACTCAGAAAGGTACGTACTCGATGATTTACGCCCCCAAGTTTCGCGTTAATTTTGAGAACTGCACTGGTCAGGTATTGATACTGCAGATAACTATTCCCCATGGCTTTCTTAAGCTGGATGCGCTTCGTAAGAAGACCAAACTCGATATCACCGATCCTCTGTAAATCCTTAGTATATCCATGTATTCTATATATGAAAGGCCAACCTTTATCGCTGAACAGATGAAAGTATCCTGATGAGATAACAGGACCAAAATGAAATCCGGTCTGACTCCAGCCAGCTGAAGTTGTTCACGTATTGTTGTGCGGATAATGTCCAAGATAGCATCGCGGGTCGAATCCGTTTCCCTCACCGACGGTAGAAGCTTGGTGAAACAAAGACGAGGCATAACTCTCGACGATGTCATTCCACTATACTGTAACTTCCCAACGAATTCGTCACGGAGATAACAGAGGTTTGGGTCCGAGGGGCCGGTAACGAAGGTACCTGACTTGCTCGTCAGAGAGTCTCTGACAACCATCATCCACCAGCTTCGCACTCGCGCTCCTTGGAACGAGTTCATGTTAATATCCCAGTATGGAGAGAACACTGGTTTTGGCGTGAAAGTTTGACCATCAAATTCCCCCTGAGGTATATCAATTGTTCCTTTTCCATCCCAGCCGTCGGAAACAGGTGTCAAAGTGGCTGTAGATGCAGTCTGGTGTTCCTGTTTTTGCGGCATTACAGGCACGATACTCTTCAGACTGCTTATGAACGCCTGGAGCCTGGCGCTTTTATCGGATGCTAATTCAACCTCCTTTCGTTCCTCCCATGTCTCGGAGTTCCCGCGTCTGGCGCTCGGCCCTGAACTCGTCACAGCAAAGGGTACATCGATCGAACGATCGCTTGTTGCTGCCGAGTCATGAATACTGGGTGTCTCGGAATCGGGATGAGATTGCGGATTGTTGGAGCCCTCGGTGAACATCAGTTGTCGGAGGCACCGCTCGATTTTGACAGCGCAAGGCCGCTCTTTTGGTTCCTGCGACCAGCATTGTTCGACTAAGTTCCATACGTCGTCGGGACACCAACCATTAATTGGTTTCGGAGGTCGCTCTCTGCTGACCACTTTGAACATGGCAGCAACCTCCATCAGCTCTGCGAATGGTGGTTTTCCTGTCATGATCTACAAGCTCACTTTAACAAAGGGGTGAATGCTGATAGAATAGCAAACGTACCTCAAAAACAGTACACGCATATGCATAGACATCGCTAGGCGAGCTGTCTATCACGTGGTTCGTCTCAGGAACGAACATCTCAGGAGCCATCCACCGGACAGTGCCCTTGGGTCTGCCACTAGTTGTGCTGCCGATACGCTGGCTCTCTACGACCGCAGACAGTCCAAAGTCCGCTAAACGGCAGCTGCGAAGATCATCCACGAGGACATTACCCTGACATTCGTATCGATTTAAAATCCGAGAGAAAGGGTGAAATTCAAACACACCCCTTTGATGTCGCCGTGTATAACCCTTGGTTCAAGTGAATGGAGGTATGCCAGACCAGAAGCAATTTCATAAGTCTGCACTATCGTTGAGATGGTTCTGTGACGAATAGTCGACACATACCGATTTCAAACGGTCATGATCGGGGTTTTGCTCTAGGTAAGTGACTATATCACCATTTGTCATCCAAGGCGAAACGAGACAGAAGGCGGGGGAGAATTCTTTCATATTGACGCCCAGAAGTGGGAGAACATTTGGATGACTGAGTTGTGTCCACACTAAAGCTTCTTTGTAGAAAGCCTTGCCCCCGGGAAAAAGTTAGAAATAGAGATGGACCCATATCGCTGTGCAGGTACTCACCGCAATGACCTTCTTTCTTTCGCGCCTATATGCTTCAACGTGAATCCGCAGCACCTTCAAACAAACAGGTTGCTCTCCCAAAGTACCCCTCCAAATATCCTATATTAATGACATTAACGAGCCTGCAGATGATGAGCCTCAGCGAAATCACAGACAGCGAACCCGCCTCCTCTCAGTGGATTATCCCCGTCTCGAGTAACATTTGCCAGGAACAGTGACGGTGGTAAGATACTGTGCTTCTTCACAAGTGCACGAAGACCGCTCAGACATCGTTTGCGATAATTTGAATCACTGAGATTCGATGAGGCTTCCTAAGAGTAACTACTGAGTATGGGTCAAGCCGCAATCATAACCTGCACGTACCGAGTGTAACATCTCTACAACTGAGGTCGCATGGATTGGATCCAGCGACAAAGACAGTAGTGCTTCGACAGGGTCCGGCAGTGCTAAAACTGCCCGAAGGCATTGTATGGCGTCCATTTGAGCAATTTTTCCATCATGGGGTGTCATCGGCTCCGACTGGGAAGTCATGTTGAAGGTGTTGTCGGGCTTGAGCCAAACAATGTCGAGATATCAGTATTCAATATTACATGGCGGTGGGAAGATGGGAGATGCCAGAGGTGCTGCTAGACTCTAGTGATGACGCTGAACTACCGTTGCCGAGAAGTTCAAGGTCAAAATGACGATTTTCTCACACGATTGTGCCGTGTTCCGTACTCAAAGTACTCAAAAGCTAGTTTATATCTCTCTTCTGGTTTCAAAACGCGGTTGCTCAAGTATTGTAGTGTTTAATCAGAGGCTCCGGGAGGATCTGGGGCTCTTGGTCAAAAAAAAATACGAATTTCGCAGGCTTTAGTGTCTATGCTTAACGTATCATTGGATGCATTCAGGCACTCTAGAATACATATTTGATTCTATGCGAGTGTATGAGGGTATCGAATGGTAAAGAAGTTGGACATAGGGATGAATTAAGGATGAGTGATATCAAAATGATATTCGTCCGGCCAGCACTATCAACTGAGTCGTGTTTCTAGGTGGCTCTAAGGGTCTGATTAAGACATCGTCACGGCCGCATAGCGTGTTCATGAGTTATAATGATGAATTGACTGGGGGAAAGGTTGATTCGGTCGACGACTTGACGATTCCGATTGAATAGACTTCTGTGATAAAGAATTGAGAAAAATCTCTCTGGATTCCGAGAAAGGGCGGGAAGCTCTTGAGCCCTTGGGAAAGTTACCTGTATATATATGGTTAAGTTAGAGAAAAGACAGAAAAGAAGCAGGGCATGCACCTTAACGGCTTGTGACACTTGAACCAAGAGTCCTAGAACCTCTCGGACCCTCCGATACAGGCCACAGTATCCCAGGGACTCAAATCGACCGTCTATTGAAGCTAGAAGAGAGGTATAAGTCAGTTTTGAGAAGGGGGACACGGCACAAATTTCTGAAAATCGTGCGAGAAAATCCGTTATTTGACCTTGAGCTTCAAGTTGAACTTCTCGGCGACGGTAGCTGAACAGCATTCGGCAGCGTGGCTACCGGTTCCCCAACCTCAGCCTCCTGAAGATCTGAATAGGGCTTAGAGATGTAAAGACGTAATGCAAATCCTGTTCCTTTTGGCAAGTCACTATCCAGACGAAGGTCTGCAGGAGACTGTAACACACCTTGCAACAACCCAGGGTTCGCCTACCATAATTACTTGGCACGATTGTTGTATGCAGCCTAACAAGTTAAACAACAGCCTAGTGGACATTGTTAATAGTTGAACGACGTGGGACGCTACAGCATTTTGGAACCTTGAGGTTAAGATGGTCACGGTCAAGAGACGAAGAACAGCGAGCCGGTGTTCCTTGGGAGCTCAATTCTTCGGGCAGATTCATTGCACGTCGTCGTATCGGTATTACATCGGTATGCGGTTACAGGATGCTGAATTTGCGGATCATGTTCACTAGAAATCTCTGTATGGTAGGTAGTAGGAACTATGTTCAGAATGTTTATTGTGGTGCATAAGAGGCAATTCTAATCTATTGCTGGGTTTCATTGATAGTCTGCCCCAGTATTCTCTTCCTTATCGGAAGTGGATGTCATGAATCGGAACTTACGCCGCATCCAGGGTGTTGTGCGGAGAACAACCTTCGGAGACAAGGGTCAAGTTATGTATCTGAACCAACAAGTCTACCCTGACACTACCCTTTGGAAACTAGATATCGCTCAATTTCGGCAGCCCGCGGTCGCTCGCTCGGATTATGTGACCAGCATCGCTCGACTAAATCCCATACCTTATCAGGGCACCAAACGTCACTCGGTCTCGAAGGTCGTTCTCCAGTTATGACCTTTAATATAATTGCAGCATCCAACAAATCCGGAAACGGTGGTTTTCCGGTCATAATCTGTCGACAGATCTTGAATATACAGAAGGGCATTGCTGGATTAGACAATGCACGCACCTCAAGAACAGTGCAGGCGTATGCATAGACGTCTTTAGGTGAGTTGTCTGTCTCACCATTCGCCTCAGGTTGGAATAATTCTGGCGCCATCCACCGCATGGTACCCTTGGGTCCACCGCTCGTCGTACTAGCAATTCGCTGGCTCTCTTTGATTGCAGCTAAGCCAAAATCGGATAAACGACAACTACAGAGATCATCCACAAGGATATTTGCCTGAAGAACTTTGTTATGAAGGAGTCAGAACAGAGGTACAGCTGTCACGCACACCCTTGATATCACCATGTATAACCATTGGTTCAAGCGAATGAAGGTACGCCAGACCTGAAGCGATTTCATAGACCTGTCCTTTCAATAAGCCAGATTGATTAGAAAACCCTCGTCACCTACTGATCTGAGACGGTCATGGTCCGGATGTTCTTCTAGGTAGGTGATTATATCACCGTTCCACATCCAAGGCGAGACGAGACATAAGGCAGGCTGGAAGAGTTCCGTATCGACGCCGAGGAGTGGGAGCACGTTCGGATGGTTGAGTTGTGTCCAGACCAGAGCTTCTTTGCAGAAAGCCTAACTAAAAATCAAAACAGGAACAAGATCTCATTGCCAAAACGCGTACCGCAACGACTTTGTTCCTTTTTCGCTCATTTGCCTCGAGATGAGTTCGCATCACCTTCAAACAAACCGACTGCTTTTTGAATATTCCCCTCCAGATATCCTTCACGTGCAAGGTATTAAAGTCTGTCATTGAAGATGATCGGTAACACGCACAGAGAATCCGCCTCCTCGCAGTGGATGTGTTCCTTCCCTGGTAATATGCTTCAGGAACAACGATTCTGGTAAGATGTGATGTTTCTTTACGAGTACAAGGAGACATCTCAGGCAAAGTTTGCGGTAACGTGAGTTAATACGAGACGAGGCTTCCTGTGTCAAGCGCTGAATATGAGTGAGGCTATCGGGGACGGTAAACTAATTGCACATACGGAGTGGAGTAGCGTCACCACATGCGGTACACGACTTACATCCAAAGACAAGAGTGCCTTCATAGGGTCTCGAAGAACCAACAACGCTTGAAGATCCTGTACTGTGTCTATCATTCCTCCATTATCCGGTGTAGTCGATCGAGAAGGATTGGTACTACTAGGTGCGGAAAGAGTTTTGGACATCTCAACAGGATTGGATGTATGACCGAGTATGTCGTGCTTAGGAGGGTTCCTTCCGGATTGCATAGTGGTATTGCCAATGTGATCTCTAGAGTTGAGATTCTTGTCAGATACATGTTTTCAATGTGACAGCGAAAACTGAAAACATACTCTTCATTGAGAATGGCACGATATAGGCCTACCCCATGATCCTCCGATGGTATGGATAAGGAAATGTTGGCTGCTGTACCGATGGTTCGAGTTGCTGCACTTGTTTGTGAAGTATTCCTCGGACGTTTAGGCATTGGCAAAGCGATGGCACGCCTTGAAGTCGCAGCGCTTGTATTCGAGTTCCAATCCGGCCGAGGGCCAGTTGGATTCACGGTATTAGACGAAGTAGGCGTTGCAGCTGTTCTTCTACTTGCTGGTCGGGGGGTAGTTCCACTGTGACCACCAGATACCAGCCGTGTCCCAAACTTGGCATTCGCTGAAGACTCTCTGCTATAGTTTGGTCCACCGCCGCCTCTCGCATTGGTAGCGCGTGGTTTGATGGGTGGTTTTTGAATGGTGACCTTGTCCGCACCCCAGTATGAGGAAGATATTCTAGCCTTGGTAGAAAAATCTGAATCAGCGCCACTGTCATCATCTTCATCGTCGTCTGGCGTAGGAAGGATCCGAGGTTGTGCTTCTCCAACTTGAGTGCGCGAACGGACAACGCTAATAAATCCTTCTGTCAGATAGATGTTCTTAACGTGGCAGCAAGAACGAAGAACGAACTCTTCCATAAGAACAACACCCTCTCTCAATCGAGCGACTCCTCCTATCACCCATGTTTCAATCTAGGCGGGGATGCATGTCAGGAAGAACAACCCAACTGTCTGTGAATACCAACTTACCTTTATAAATTTATACAAGTTCCTCGGCTTTGTGTGTGAATACCTCCGCCCCGTCGTCGCATATAATGTTCTCCCCTGAACCTCTGGTGTCCTCGAATCCATCGCCGCTACAAGAGGTCGACTAGTCGTTCCAACCCTCTGACATAATAGCACCACATCATTGAACGCCACCAACCACAGATCCTTCTTGGCACCCAACCGCATGTTCTCAGCACTCAACACGTCGCTAAGCCTCTTGAAGCTTGATTTACCCCGGGTGCCTTGTTGCGGTAACCCACCCTTTGTTGAGCTCTCTGTAGTTGATGGGTATTGTCGTTCCTCGATGAGTATCCTTGAGGGTTTTGGTGCAGCAAGCTGTCGGACCCGATGCAACCCCTCGATCCTAGCAAGCACATCCCTCGTCTTGTCCCTCTCCTCCTTCTCAATCTTCTCATCCTCGATGCTCCTCGCAATACTCTCTACCTCTACAACTACCTGCAGCATGCTGTCATATTCAGACGTACTGGGATTCGTGTGGAACAGCACATTTTGGATGAGTAGCGGGTACTTGAACAATCGCTGGAAAGGTTTGCAGAGAGCGACAGTCAGGCCTGATTCGCCCTTTTCGCAGGCAGTCTCTTCAAGCCTCTGCAAGAGGCTGCATACTTTTTGCCATTCAGCCATGCCTTGGTTATGAGGCTTTTTCGTCAAGACGTTGGATAATGCGGCATCGACCTGTTCGAGAGCGCGTTCGAGGTGACGAAAGTATGTTGTATAGCCTTGAAAGATATCCGACTGTGAACGTGTTACTGGCGGCCAAACTCAAGAGTAAAGCACTCTTACATTTGCCACAAAAACATCTGCCAGAGACCGCACGAGCGGAAACTGTTCATCATACCTCTCTCTCAATGCCTCTGAAAGCCGCTTGTGCCCATCGAACACGCCATTATCGATAGCCTCGAGGCATATCCGTAAATCTTCGGGAAGCTGGTGCATCGCCACTGTATCACCCAATACGGCATTCTTTGTATCGCTCTTTTTCGGCTCGTGTAACATGCCCTTTTCCTTGCCGACCGTTGACCGTCCCTGATTATAATTCCGGTCTTGCTGATGATCCGATTGCGAAGAATGCTCGACCAAGGTCGACTGTTTTCCAAGAGACTCCGTCGACGAGTTTAACTGATTACTTCTAGGTGGTGGAGGTAACGAATGATGCGAGCGTGACGGGAAAGGCACTGTGGTTGTCCCATTGCCAATTAATCTGCGGTAGGGCGAGCGTGGATGTTTATGCCTTGAAGTTTGAGAAGGCGCAGGGGCCAAGAAACGCGCAGCGATGGGAGGAAGCTGGTCTGTGGATTCGCTAGAAGACTCTGAATGGTAAAGGTCATCTCGGTAATTGAAGTTTGAACTCGGGGATATGGGAGATACGGCGCCTGAGGAGGAGGAGGGATGTAGAAGTGGATTAATAAAAGTTTCCTTCATTTTTGCGAGTTCTTGCACGTATCTGTGAGAGAAGTAAGGAATGATATGACGTTGAAAGAGATGCCGCACCTCTCCTCGTTATGGACGATTTCAAATAAGGCCTCTTGTTTTGTTCTTTCTAGTGAGCTTACATTCAAGACTAGATCCTCGTCTGCCACTTCACTCCAACCAGTCGCAGAAAGGAATTCGCCCCCTCTAGTGTTCGACATTTGAGAGTATGGGAAAGCGGTGCGCGTGGATGACGCTTTACCATTTCCAACGTCAATCCTCGCTGAGCCGAGACCTGGAGGAGTGGGGGGTTTGGAGGAAAATGTAGAGAGGCCAGGCGTTGATTCTGACTCTTCTGGTCCAATGGCATCTGGGATGTCCGGCAGGGGTTTGATGGACGGGTCACGATGAGGAACTGAGGTAGACGGGGGCGGCCAGGCAGGAATCTCCATCCATTGTCGACTGAGACTCGAAAGGTCCTTGTCCTTCTCTTTTGTGCCTCCCAGGCGAAAAAGGGTCTTCATTGGGGAAGCCATAGCAACCTATCACTTGCTGCTTGCTGTCAGAGTTACATGCAGGCCTATTTAAAAAAGCTGCAGCTTTTCGACAGCTTCCACGAGGCGGACTACTCGGCAGCGCGCGTATCCTGTTTCCCAGCTGTCCCTTATGTTCAAAAACCATTCTATCTCGATCATATCCCGGCTTGCAGGAGGACCCCAGCAGTATGAGCTTTGGGACGCGAGTATAAATGAGAAAGACGAAGCCGTAGGCACTGTGTCCACGATCACGAGTCCCGGAGAGGTGGGACAGCCGCTGATGGAAAAACATTGATGTGTCCCCAAAAATCAGGGATTGAAACGTTCCCCTTTTGGGAACATCCTCGTTTTTCGTGGATCAGCTCCTCCTCGATTTCGTCTTCAATATTTCGGAAATCATTTCAAGACATCCCTGAAAATTAGGTACGTCTCGGAATCTTCTAGCCGATAGGAAAAAGTAACGGTATCCCTAAAAAACCAGGATGATACCGCCGTATATAAGGAAGGCGGTTTCGTCGTCAAGTCCCAATCAACCCATCGTTCCCAAGCGACACCGTGATCTTCTATGATTCATGTTCTTCCGCTCGTCTTCTCCTCTTCTGACCTGTCCTCGCTGCCATATTCAGTGACCGGGAATGTATAGTGAGTTGAATTTCTTCTTTTGTGTTATCAAGCTAATTTACGGTAATTTCATCAGTCTACGGCACTGGAGAGAGAGGCAAAGGGCAGAGCTCATGGGAAGGACAGTCGAAAGGAGAGTTTTTGGTTTCTGAAGAGGTATGTAGCTGCTTCATGTTCATCCCATTCTCTCTGACGTTTTTCCGGTGCTGCAGCCATTAGTCATGTTAAATTTGGCTCCCATTCCACCAAGTGCATGCTCCCCACCTTTGTGGATTCAACGCGAGGCTATTGTCTTTTGTACCACCCACCCCCGCCCCGCTCCGACACAAGCGCGGGTGGTGCGAGGAACATTTGGACCAGAACCCGTCATTGATTCATTTCTCCCGACCCCTTTTTGACTATTCACTCACCTGTGTTTGCCCGGGCAAGGAGTCAATCTGTAAGTGATTCCTTTGAACTTCGGTTTGCGTATCTAACTGAGGATATGTTTTCTGGCAAACTGCAAGGCTATTTGAACACAATTTGCTACAAGACTCCCGCAATCAGATCGTTCTCAAGCTCCATCAGTGGACCTTTAATGTCGGAGTGATATGTATTTCAAAACTGGATGTCACAAGCCGGTATGTACTTGAATTCTTTGCACTGTGCCTTTCGCTGATTCTTTTGCTGTAGGTTTCTGTTGCTATGCAGGTGGCAGCGACGCTCGAAATCTGCAATAAGGATTATATACTGGACTTTACACTCATGTACATATCTAGAGTGTATCCTCTTCTGTTTTACTTACAAACCTGTTTTGCTGAATGATGGACGTGATACTGTAATGTTTGATGACTTTCTGTGGTGAGTGCTGGGCGCCAATTACGCTGACCAAGCCGGTCATTTCTTCTTTGCCTTGTTTTCCTTCGTTCTCCTCATTATCAACTTCCATGAGCACAAAAACCCCGGGAAAGGCCAAATTGAAGATCTCGACTGGAAGCGGGGCGTCAAAACAGCACACCATCACCATCGGAAAAGCTCACCTTGACACCGACACTTCTCACAAACCAAAAACAACCAGAAGCAAGTCACAATGCCCCGTTGAACTCAATCGGCATGGATCCGAAGTGCAGGCTCATCAACAAGATGTATCTATTGCCTTGAATGATTCTAGCTGTTCAGCGGTGGCTCAGAATACAGACAGTGAGTGATCCACATGTATTTTTGCATACTGTCTACTCAATACTCCTGTAGTGCTACCACAAATCAATTACAACTATGACAACTCATGGATAGGTAGCGACATAGACATAGCAATGACAGGTCTGTAATTCCATCACTATACCAGCTTATCAAGTCACTGATAGTCTTTAGATGCTCCGAACCCCCACTCAGATGACCAGGACCACTCCTCAACTGATGCGGAGTCACAAGAGCGAACGGAGGATAAGTATTGGTATGCTCTGGATAAGCTGCAGGCAGTATTTCGGATCAGCAATGAAGAGTATGTGTCACAAGATTGGGATGCTGAGCAAGGTTACTTAAAGGTGTGCTACCTCTTATGTTTTTCTGTTCTTCTCTTGATGTGCTTGAGCAGATTGGGAGCTACTACCATCTCACGCACCAGCCAACAAGTCCGAATACTTTTGGAATATCTTGCTCATGTCAGAAGCAAGACTGCCTCCACTGCCGTGTCTTTTCCCACCGCCTCTCCGACTTCATAAGTCTCATATGCACCATTCCCCGACCTACTCCTCCTGCCATTCTTGTTCATGTAACTCCCTTTCAAAAAAAATACATATCCTCTTGTATATCTTCCACCAGACAGTATGAGTCAGGCAAGCGCACAATTGTTGCATTACAGAATGACAGGCACTGGTATTGTCAGTCATGCGGGTTTGCAGAAACATGCAAAATCCTTCGCTGTAGAAGCTGGATTGACACCGTCACTTGGAGATCCCACTGTATCAAATGAGGACAGTCATGTGGAGAATGCCCTGCTACTATGGGCAGCGAGTAGTCGAGGTGATGTGGGTGCATGGAACTCTGTGTTGCACTCACTCATTCCACCACCGAGATGGTGCACATTTCCGACTGAGGCTACCTACCATGCTCCAAAATGTTACCCACTGAGTACACAAGTCTTTCCAATGACTTTGGATTCAGCTCGATGCAGTTGTGGGCTTGTCTTCTCAGACGCACAATCATGGTGGCTGATGGGATCCCCACCCCCCAAATGTCAACCAGCTACATTGTTCCATACCGACATGTGCTTACAGGTTGTCATTAACGTTGTGTCCTGTCCAAAGTGCAATCACGCTCGCCGCCAAATTGGCCCTGATTTGTGTGAGTATGGTGTATTCAATTGGAATAACACCATGCTGTTCACGCATGATCTTCTCAATGCCTTTACCAACTCATATACCACATCAGAGACTCTATTTTCAGCATTCTGCCTTATGATTTGACAGGCATATCAGGAACACTCATTCGACATGAAATTCTGTTCTGATGAGACATTCGTGCGAGTGTGGTTTGCATTTGCGAAGCTTCAGCTGCCTTTGCTGCATAGTGGAATAAAATGTCCCACTTGTGGAGACTGTCTAGAGATTGTGATTGTGGATGGTATCAGTTTAGGTACACATGTGTCGAAGCTCACCGAGAATGTTTGTCCACCCACATATAAGGATGATACCAGTGAGTGGATAGAGTCTATCTCTTCACATAAAGCTCAACTATTCCAAAGAAAGAAGTCTGTAGCATCTTGAAGAAGATTCTTGATCTCACCACCAATGACTATGGGCACGACACACTTAAGCTTTTGGATACTACAAAGCTAGAGTCGGAGCATGAGAACCTCTTCCAGTTCATCGAGCTTTACATTCAGGTTGGCTGCCAATCTGAGTACTACAGGTCATACCACGTTCTATTAGAACAAATCTGTGTGCCAGATATTGTTTTACAGTTGGTTCAGTACTGCACAATCAAACACCTCCGCCATATACATATGACTGGGATTGGTGAAGATTGGTTCCAATCTATCTTCCCCACATTTGGATCAATCATCACGATACATGCTCAGCTGAAGACAAACCTGCCACTAGCTGTCCGTCAGGTGGCGCATTGGCTCGCTGAGCGAGCTGACACTGTCTACACCAAGTTAGCACAGCACGATGCTGCCCCTGTAAACATGCAACATCATGTTCAAGCTTTGCTTTGGCCATGGTACCACTCAGGAACATTCTATGGTCTTCCTGCTGTTCGATCTTGTCAGATATATACCAAGTTAAAAGATGATGGGACAGCAGCGGATCAGGATTCTGAACAAATTGGAGACTGCAATAAATTCTACAAGACATATTCAAAGAATAACCTTACTGGAGGAATCATGGTTCTCTGGTGTCGGCATTCAATCTGCTTGGGATTCCATTCAATTCCAACAGCTGAAGGCCATAATGACGTCTTCTCTGCAATATACACTCGCTTTCCAAAAGCTCCTCAAGTCATTGTGTATGACTTCGCCTGTCAGCTTGCACCATACTGCCTTATCCATGAAGCTCAATATTTCCGAGACACTCAATTCCTCATTGATGAATTTCATGCACATGATCATACTTGATGTGGGCAGGCTTGCTTTGCAAGCAATTGGATGTGCTACAATGATGATATTCGACAAGTCAATACAAGTGCCAGTGAATGTGGAAATGAGGGAATGAGGCAGATTTGGAAGAGTGTGAGTTTTATGAACTTTGAACATGCTTGCATCTTTACCAAGTTGTTCTTGGATATTTGGAATCAGTCCAAGTGCCAGCAAATGTCCAAGACTCTGTAATTATTGCATAGTTCTATCTAAGAGTATCTACTACATCTACTAAAAAATACTGCATAAAACTGTTTTTCTAGATACTGCATACCTAAGCCTTTGCTGTCTGAGCCTGAAAGACCTGTAGGTTCATTGCTGTTGTGCTTTCATGGGTTGTGACCTTGCTTTGCACATGTGCATGGACATGGTCATGGAGGTCAATAAGAAAGTCATCACCAAGAGCTTCCTTCAATGAGTCTGAGATGTGGGATTTTGCGATGCCTTTGCTGCTTAGAATACTTTCAGGTCTATACAAAAATGGAATCAGCTCAGCATGAGGATGCAACAGGGAAGGGCATACCGGGAAGCATAAACCATAACATAGCAACCAGTAGCAGCTTCAATTCGCTTGGCCTGTTTCGCAGATGAGCACCATAGACATGACGAAGAAAGCTTGAATAGAGTACATACCCACATGACAAGACTCGCTGATCTGAGCGAGAAACTTTTCGTCCTTTCCGTGGCGCTTGCAATATAGTCTGATGAATTTTTTGTAAGTATCGGGAAATGTCACCAACAAACAAAGATACCTGAGTCATTGCCAGCC